>CM019149.1:253626322-253760310 GCA_009733165.1 Naja naja | reverse complement strand
TATACCTTTTAAAAATGAGTGGAAGATTTAACAAGGCTATATGAAACTAGTCTATATTTTGAGACCTGTTTTTGCTTACTATAGTTCTGCATCCAGATGTCAATGTAAGTCTAATAACTAAGTAAAAATAAATACATAGGGATATAATATAATTTAGCCTTTAAGATGTATCATGGGCATCCATTCTTTATCACAATGATGTGAAATGACAAAATATGCATTATGATATCATGATGGCCTTTCATATTAAATTGCAATCACACAAGCAAATATCTAATAGATGGAGTTGGCACACATTTTGTCACTTGCTTTTCTTCTGCTTTGTAGACTGTTATGTGTTGGGTCAGATCTGAGGAGATCCAAATTTTAGATTTCAATCAAACAGCTAGTTGGATCACTTTGGGACAGTCACCCTCTTTCTGATGGAAGTATAATTATGAGAGCCATATACATACATACATATTTACATATAATGAATGCATGCATATGTTTATCTACTCATCCTAAATAAGCTGATATATATATTAGTTTGTCCAATTTGAATATGGACCAAAGGGTTATTCAGCAGTTCTGACCAGTTCTGGAGAACTGGTAGCAGAAATTTTGAGTAGTTCAGAGAACTGGCAAATACCACCTCTGACTGGCCCCACCCCCATCTATTCTCTGCCTCCTGAGTCCCAGCTGATCGGCTGGGTCTTCTTTTGTTGCCCTGCACAGGAGAAGGAAGCTGGAAAGCAGGTTAGTGGGGTGGGAATGGGATTTTGCAGTAACCTTCCCTCAGGAGTGGGGAGGGAATGGAGATTTTATAGTATCCTTCCCCTGGAGTGGGGTGGGAATTGAGATTTTACAGTATCCTTCTCCTGCCACCCCCACCAAGCCACGCCCACAGAACCAGTAGTAAAATTGTTTGAATCCCACCACTGATATGGACTGCTGGTTGATGGAATGCTCTATAATTGTGTAGCCTGTGGTAGTGTTATCTTGTAGTCTTTGTATAGTTTTCCATTTTCTCAATCAACTATTATGGGTATATTTCTGTCCTCACAGTAAAACCATACTGTACATACAGTTGTAGAATAGTGCTTTTAGGTAAGATTTATGTCAGTTTTCCATATTGTCAAATATAACTGTTTTTCTATTGTCCCATATAAATGCTTTGTTTCAAAACTATTTTTCCACTTTGGCTTAAATCTCCTACTTAAAAACAAACCTTTTATGACACACATGAAAGATATTTACAAGAATTGGACAGTTATTAATCAAAGGATATGCTGAGGAAAAAGGATACTATTAAAGTGTTATTTAATTTAAACAAACTTCTGCTTCACTATAAACAGGAAAGACATTTATGTCTTGATCTGAAAGAGGATGTAGTATGTTAAAATATAAGGCAGTTCATGCAATTCAATAAAAAGCAAATATGTATAAGTTATTTCTTGGATTCTAATTACAGATCCCTGCCAGATGTTGAAGAAACGGTGGAAACAGAGTCAGACAGATTAATTCTGCTCTGTTATGCTACTTGAAACCCTACCTCAAGCATGAGAAACTTGCTGCTGTAAAATCCACACAACAAAGAAGAAAATCTGCCTTCTTTAATGTCACATACACAAGGGTTTGCTTTTGATGTTGATTGTCAAAATGGTTTACTAAAAATAAGAATGACTCCAACTGCATGCATCTTAAAAATTAGTCCTGGTTCCTTGGCCTTCAAAGATGGAATTGATTATAAAGTTGCCATTTGGCCTGACAGATTTTATTTGGTCCTTTTATCAATTTTAAATATCCCAAATGGGCTGCAAAATATTTTGCTGACCTTGGAAATGTTACTTCCCACACTCTTTTAACTGAAAACTATGTGGCTTTAAAACCATAAAAATAAAGATATTAATACATGACTTGGTTAGCAGTCATTAACAGATATTATACAGACATTTAAAATAACCTTAAATACAACAATGAAAATGAAATTTACTAGCAAAAACCAAGCACAAGAAACCCAAGAAAAGGAGTAAGAAATACCTGTTTCCTCTTTTCAGATATACAGCTGCTTGGAAGATTTGGCTATCATCTTTTTCTGTTCCTTCGTTAAAAACACTTTTGCTTTATTAGTTCAGCTTCCTTGGCACTATAACATTATCCATGCAGCTTTAAAAGAGGAAGTAGAGTACCACCAAATGGTACTCTATGTGCAAATATAAGTATGAACACCTCATAGATATTTTTTTAAAGTTGTCCTGTTCTCATCATACACACAAAACACATGCATTAAGGAGATTATGTTTCCTCTTGTAAGTTACGGGAGTTTGATTTTAAGCTGCTGTTTATGTCTACTTGGTTATTATTACGAGAGTCAGTTAGGTCTAGTGATTAAGGCACCAGGCTATAAAGCAGGAGACTGTGAGTCTAGTTCCTTCTTAGTCTTGAAAGCCAGCTGACCTTGGGCCTGTCGCTCTCTCTCAGCCCAACTCACCTCACAGGGTTGTTGTGGGAAAAATAAGAGGAGGAAAGTGTGTTGGATATGCTCACCACTTTGAGTTATTTGTAAAAATAATAAAGGCAGGATGTAAACAAATATATAAATAAATTTACAATATTGAAAAAAATATATGTATGGGGGGAAGTTTGAACAAGCGTTTTGAATATGACACAAACTTCATAGTATTTATTACTGTTATGTTTATATTCCATTTCTCTTTCAATGTCCAAGGGACTTCAAAATGATTGTTAATAATTTTGACTAAGCTGTGAATTTACCTCAAATTGTGCCAGCATTTGTAAAATAATGGATTTATTTTAATGGATTGCTTCTTATAAGGTCAAATAAGACTGGAGTCCCAAAATAATTCCACTCATGAGTCTAAATCTCTTATTTGAGAAACACTGTGACTAGATTATTTAACCTCATGCTTTGAAAGAAATTGTCAGGATTACTTTCACCAAAGATAAATTTTCTTTAATCAATTTCAGAATTGATTTTTCAAAAGCCTGCAGAAAAGCCCAAATTGTTTGTTTGCATGATGGGATCAGTACAACTTTAGAAAAAACAACAAAGTTGGACCTGTATCTATGCTTGAGTTTCTGGCTTAAAAAGAAATCTATACTAGAACAACAACTGCACAACACAATATATATCAGGAATTTCTAATGAAGAAAAAGGATAACAGACAAGGGACAGTAGGCAACAAAACAGTAATGACTTGTTATTGCTAGAGAATATTATTCTATTTTCTTCTTTTACATTCTTTCAGTTAGTAGGATATTTAAACACAGCAGTTAAATACTACTTCATACTAAATAGAGTTGAGCCTTGGAAATTCCACAGGAAGGATTTTCTGTTATGGAAGCAGGCAGGGGAAAGACTATGTACAATGGTAGCAGGAGGGAAGGTTAGTAAATTGCTATGTGAGAAATACAAGCTTTAATAAAAATGAGGACAGACAGAAATAAAAGAACACTGCAAATAATGCAAAAAGCAAAAGAAAATCGAATCAAAACAACAGACAAAAAGCATACTCCAGAAAAGTATATGATAGCAGAAGTTGTAAATTTTGCCAATTCAAATGAGCAGCATTGTTGCATAATGGGAGAGATTTTTCAATGGTTAAAATTCAAACCAGAAAGAAGAAAGGCAACATAGAGTTTATATGCTACATATTGCACTCTTTGTTTTTCATCTTGCCAAGAATTGTGAGGCCTTCTCCCAACAGCACTTTTGGAGTATATTTAGCGACTAAAGCTGCAGTGTGCACAAATGTCACATTCCCATGAGTAAAACCCATTTAATTAGCCCCTCCTTCTCAAGATATTCCCATGAGATATTTAGTAGAATTGAAAAGCTGAACATATGGATGTGACATCATCAAGGCATCAGTGGCATTGGAAACAAAGCAGCAAGTGACTGAAGAATTAGTACAATTAAAGGCAAGTCATTTTTGAAGTGTGTGAAACAAAGTAAAGGAAAGTACCTTTCACAAGAATAACAAAACAAAACAAATCACCAAAAGCATTTTGCAAAACAAAAATTCAAGGCATGAAAAAAAGTATTTTGCAAGAAAATAAATCCACAACCAAACTGAACACACAGAAGATTAAGCATAACACTTCTTTAGAAAGTGTTTAATGTCTCTTTCCTTTGCCCTTGAACAAGGAATAAGCTGCAAGTAGGTTTGGGGTGTGCAACATATTGTTGGTTTGTTTTGCTGCAAGTGGGTCTGAGGTGGGCAAAGGAAGGAAGAAGAGCACAAAGATATGTGATAATGGTAAACAACCATGCAGACACCTCTGCCACCATTGTTTGCTTGTTTTAACGTGTACAGACTGCTTCCAGCTTTGTTAATATTCCTAATTAGACCCCAAAGATTCCATGGTATTTAAATAAGCTAGTTAAGTTCTGACAAATTCCCTCTGGTAATTTCATTCAGAGAATTTCAAGTGAAAATAATTATGATCCAATCAGCTTCCTATTTATGATAAATTCACCAAAGACTTGAAATTTGGAATGAAAAGTAGATAGCCTGACCATTAAGACAATTGCTGTAAAATATTTTTAAAAACCACATAGAACAAGATGCCTTTATCGATTTTGTAACTCTTTATCTTTTAAATGTGGAGACTGATCAATTGGTTGAAGCTACCTGTTGAGAAGTGTTACTGAACTGGTGAGGCTGGACTGAATTATTTTTATGATCTGAGCATTTATGATCACAATCATTCCATTTGAAAATCAGCAGATTCTTTTCAGTAAGAGTAAGGTTGGAATTAGCAGTAATTGATGCACCCAAAGTGCCTTTTCCCTATATATTAAATAAGTGCTCTTTCATGGCTTGGTCCTAACCTATTCTAACTTTTAATGAAAAATATTAATCACATATAAAGATATACTGCTGCCTTAGGATTACCTTCCTGAAAAGGAGTATACTAATATAGCTGATAATTCTCTTAATGGAGAATTTAAAGAGCTTAAAAACTTAATACAACTCTGAAACTGAAATTTAAAAAGCCAACAGAGAAATGACTCTACTAAATTATTTCTTTTTTAACCAAACCAAAGTGGTATTTTACTGTGGCCATTCATCAGCAACTCTATTTAATTTAATTCCTTCAAGCACAATCTGCTCAGAAAATTTCTTTCAAAACGAATAGAGCCACTTCAAGCTGAATGTCTTTTCAACTGAATTTGAATTGTGGAATCTCTTGTAGATGGCACCTTTAATATCAAAAGATTATTTTTAATGTTACTTCATGGGTTGAACTTGCTGCTTAAATTAATTAAAAATCAAAAGTACTTTTACACACACTACTCCACTGGAAGTACAAGTGGGGACTAATGTAAAGCCAAGTCTTGTATTTTATTATCATCACTGTTATCACTATTACCAACTGAGCTGAATTAAACCTTCCAATCTTGTATCAAATCATGCTCAAATTTATAGTCTTGCATTTGTTCTGTGTGGTTTTTTCATTGCCACTGAATGCCTAGAATAAAATTTATTTATTTAAAAAAGTTTCATTTTGGTGTGTTTGTGTATGTGTGTGATACACTTTTAATAGCAGAATAAGACCATGCAGTAGCTGGAAGCAGTTACACTGAAGTCAGTCCCCCGCCCTTGCCCCCACAGGAAAAATGATTTCCAAGGCCTTACCCTTTTTCTCTTGGTGATTATGGGACGAGACAGCCACATATGGATTGGTATTCTCAGACGAGCCAATGTGATCCTTCCAATTTAGTATGTGCCCTCCGGCATCAAAACCCTGTTGGTCTGGGAGTCTGAAGTAGGCATGCTGGGAAGTAGTGAACTGGAGTGTCCTGTTTGCACCATAAATACAGTTAAGGACAGTGAAAACAAGCAGTTTAGTAGCAAGTAACATTCCTAAAGGTGTTTGTAGATCAAGGAAGGAATATCAGTTCTTGTAAATGAAAACTCTGCTCACATTTTATTTGGAACACACAGAACAACATCTGACAGAAAGATAGGATAATATGTGAGCCACATGAATTAACTGAAAGTTGCTTTATGTAAAAATAAAATGTGTATGTGTAACTCCTGATTATTTGTGCAATAATCCTACAACTATGCAAAATAGAAAGGTGGCTGAAACCAGTAGAACATTCTGAAATGTGAGCAGAGCTCATGGATATGAGCAGAATCAAATGAAACATAATAACATGGACTCTTACAGACTTCAATGTAATTAAAAACTGACTTAAGAATCTGGGGAGAAACCATTTTTTTCAAAGCTACAGGCCCACACCAATAGGTGGGATCAGAAACCAAAATGAGAAGGAAACTTGTTCTGTCTCTAATACTTCTTTGCTTTCCTGCAATCTCATATCCAAAGCCATACCTGGCAATAAGCTGGCCCATCATCTTTTGCAGATGGATTTTCAATTTAAGCAAAGGGCTACAAGGAATTAGCCCTTCTTGTAACCAAATTTATATATTTTGATTTATATCCTGTCTTTCCATGCTTTCAGATGATTGCATGTGGTTATTATACAAAGTAGAATTGGAAACAATATTTATATGTTTATAAATAATTTGTATTTATAAAGATATAAATAATACGACTAAGAAAGTGACTGACTCCAAGCAATTCTGGATGACTTAACATTTTAAAATCAGTAAAAATAAAATAAAGCATATAGGCCACCTGCAAGGAAAGTGTACACAACAGACAAAAAATTCCACAGTGGCTCACTAATCATTGGGAGAGCAGCCAAGGGAAGAGCCATGTTCTGTTCTGTTCTGTTCTGTTGTATTGCACAGATTTAAGTAAAAAAAAAATAGCTTGACCTACATCCTTAAAGCAAAAGAAGCCTTATATGGTTCTTTCTAAAAAGTGGGTTCTAGAGCTGTTGCAACCCATCAATGCCTTCAAATGAAATGTGGAGGAGGATTAAGCCAAACAATCTCATGAAATACAAGTTGAGAATAAAGACCCAATCAATGTTGCTCGACTCTAATTCAAAATCACTATCCTCAGAAAACAAAAAGTAGCCACCACAAGGTCTTACGCATGGGGAACACCTATCTCCTTTTGCTACCTATCCACCACCCCCTGGAAGCCAAATGCTGCAGCAGGTATCAAAATCGATACAAAACAAAAAATTCACAGTTATCATATTATGTTGAGAAGATTACATCAACTGGAATAATGGAAGGTAGACAATGAGATTTTATTTTGCAGATCAGAATAACATAGAACACAATACTGGCTATAGAGACTACTTGAAATTTCTGGACTGCATATAGATTCTTTTTCACATTCAGTGCAAAACCTTTCGTTTAGCTAATGTGCATTTTGGCCCTGCTTCAAAAGATACCATTAACCTCAGTAACACAAAGTGATGTGGCTTTCTTTTGGATGATCAGGCCCTACAGCAGTTTTGGAAAATCCAGTGGACTAAATAATACAGAGTAGAGAGGAGCAAAGGAGGAAAACTATAGGTAGTTAAAGGACAAAGGGAAGGATGTGAGTCAAACCAGCAGGATTTGTAAAGTATCAGTCAGGTTCTCTGGGGTTATTTTATGGTTTTCTAGGCTTGAAATGAACCAGCTTATGTCTGCTCAGCATCAGAATTCACGGAATTGATATTAATGCTTCATACAATTCATATAAGATTTTTTTCTACAATTAAGAAACTCTTGCTATTCCTAATGTATTAACTACATACAGGAAATCAAGTCAGATTCAAAGAGTTTCATTTTGACTGGAATCACCAGGACAAAACCTAATCCCTGTATAATGAGTTTATCATTGTTCGTAACCCTGGAACTCACACTGACAAGAGCACTATATTATTTTTATCATGAGTCTAATTTCATCAGTCCCATTAACACTAAAATCTCAGACCTGATAATCAGACTTTACAGACTATTAAACTATTATATAACTATCAAAATTACAATTCCTTAAATATAAAAATGGGGAGATACAGAAAATAAACTTCCTATTATTTATCTACAAGTTATTTGGAACGTAATTCAAAGATGATTGCAAAGGAGAACTGTATGGCTTGAGGCCTTAGTTACTATTAAAAAAATAGAAAACATGACTTCTAGGTAAGTGGGATTACTGCAACTAATATTCTTAAAATTGAACCTCACAGAGATCATTGGGGAGGGGGAGTGTAGGTTGCATGTGACCAAACATCTGTCAAAGTGCATACAAATACAGAAGTTGTTTTGGTAGCTTACTGATTAGGGAACGATCTTTATGCTGAATACCAGTTTCATGTTCATCTTTATCCATAGTTTCAAGAGCACTATTAGCCAGAAAAAATGTGTTGTGAGTTTTAAGCCTTCTCTGAAGTAACTCTGTGCAGTCCTAACATTTGTTTACATCTTATTTATCTTTAAAAGGGATATGATTCTCAGAACAAGAAAGCAATTGTTTCCAAAAGAATTAGAAGTGCATGTGGCTATTGGATTTGATATGCACTTTGCTCCACATTTAATACAGAAATCTTCAGTTAGCTGAGTTCTATAGATGATTTTATGTTTAATCTGTTCATATCAGTAAAGCCTTTTTTCTTAATGTGATAATCTAGAGGAAATATTTCCCAAGGTACAAGCCATATGCTTCAGCTATATGCAGAACTCAGTGATAATGGAAAGCTATAGCTGTTAAGTTTGCATGAAGAGACAGGCAGTGCTTCTAGCTCTTTGTTTATTAGTGACTACAGCTCAGAACGGACCCACTTTGGCTGGGCTGCGTGCTACTTATAGCCAGCAGCCGCAGTTGCCAGCCAATCAGAGTGCAGGGTTTTCCCGCACTTTTTAAACCAATCATTTCTAACATTTTACAAGAACAGTTCAAACTAAAACAATGACTTCAAACCTGCATAAATAAATAAATAAATAAATAAATAAATAAATAAATATAATATATATATATATATATATATATATATGAGTCTTAGTGTATTGGTCTTGTCCGTGTAAGATTGAGAATACCTTGGCAGCGTTTGAAATCTCATCCGTCATCATCTTCAGGCTGGTGTCTTCAGCTTAGTCTTACATACATACATACATATAATATATATATAAATAAAGGGTACCAGGTGGTGGCAGAATTAGAAAGAGAGTCACACAAATGTGGAACTTTGGGCTTTTCCCTCTGTTATTAATAATACATTAGGGCCTATTTGTGTAACACCTCGAATCTTGGCAAATGTTAGGGTTGAAGTACACTAAACAAGGATCTTTATTTCTAATCTGGGAAGCTTCCAGGAAGGTTTGGTTATTAAAAGGTGTGTGATTACAGTTTGATCCTGAACCACACAAGAAAAATAACAGTGTGAAATAATATTGGAAATAGTGTGGAATGTTTTACTGGAATGCTTGAGCTAGATAAAGGATAAACACTTTAGATCAGCTGATTTCTAATGGTTCCTTTAAACTTTGAGAGATTGCATGTTGAATATGACTTACCTAGAATATTCTCTTATTATATAATATATGTGGGTATATGCATAATTTTGTATTTATTTATTTATGTATTTTTTCTGTTTATATGGTGGATATTAGAGGTAGAGAACCTTTAGAGCTGTATATTCTATTCTATTCTATTCTATTCTATTCTATTCTATTCTATTCCATTCCATTCCATTCCATTCCACTCCACTCCACTCCATTCCATTCACAATAGATGCAATTGAAACACTGTAAACATTTTAATTAACTGATATGGCTTGGATAGTTTTTTTTTTTTTTATTTATTTTATTTTATTTTTTAATTACATTTATATGCCGCCCTTCTCCGGAGACTCAGGGTGGCTTACAATTTTTGGGATGCAACACAGTGTGTTCAGCAATAGCCTTCATTCCATTGTATATGCCTGCTTATTACTAAGCGGCATTTTTACAAGGTCAGCTAATTGCCCCCAACAATCTTGGGTCCTCAGTTTACCTACCCCGAGAGGATGGAAGGCTGAGTCAACCTTGAGCCTGGTGGGATTCGAGCCTACAGCAGTTGTAGGCAGCTGGATCTTAAGTGCAGGCAATTAACAGCCTGAGCCACCAAGGCCCCAGCTTGAATGGTAACTAACAATTTAATTTTATAAAAAATAAAAAAGTAAAACTTCAAACTACCTGCAGTTTTAGGATGCTTAAGACAAGCAGAGCTTGAATGGTAACTAACAATTTAATTTTATAAAAAATAAAAAAGTAAAATGAAAGTTAATATTAGTTATATATCTCAGTTATGGAATGAAAAATTGAAATTCCCTGTTTTGTGGGTGCAGTGGGTGAAGAAATATGAGTTATGCTTCTTATGATTTAAAAATAAAAGTAATTTATCAGAAAATATTTTGTTTTTACTGGAGGTCCTCAAAGAATATTTGAAAAGGTATGGATATTAGATTTTGTAAATGTTCATTTTATAATAAATTCGAAGGTACTTTAACTTGTATGATCAGGTCTTGTTCAAGAACAGCCTTATTTTTGTTTCAAATACTGCATAGGTCAGTACAATTTTGGGAATACAAATATACTCAAGGATCTTTATGTGATACTGGACAATATTTTTAAAATGTGGATTTTGTCATTTCATGAAGATCTTGGTTCTAATGGGTATAGTGATATCTTTCCAATTGTACATATACTCTCCTGATTTTAAACAATGAACCCAGAATATAAACTTATCTATTTCTGAAAATGCAACATGTGTCTATATGGCCTAGATTTATTGATAAACATAAGGACTGAATCCAAAACTTCTCTTTGGGAGTTTTCTAACTGGCCACTATTGATCTGGCTTTGCATTAGCAAGCTATTTGTTTTTGCTTATCCTTGGAATATTGGGTTAACCCAAAACTGTGATATTCATCATTTCTATGCATTTCTAGGCAGTACATAAGAAATTACTTATTGCTAAGTAAGATCACAGTTCATTGAGCAAAATGCTGATAACAGAAACAGCTTTTTTAGGATTGTAAACAAAGATATTGACTAAAGTGCTGCCTGAGTTCTAAATGGTTTAACAGATGTTTGGCTAGTGACTTATACTTTTATATCTTTTATGATGCAGTTACATTGCATACATTTTAGACTGTAAAATATACAGGTAGTTCTCAAATTAAAACCACAACTGAGCCCAAAATTTCTGTTACCAAGCGAGACATTTGTTAAGTGATTTTTGCCCCACTTTACAACTTTTCTTGCCACAGTTGTTAAATGAATCACTGCAGTTGTTAAGTAAGTAACACAGTTGTTAATTGAATCTGACTTTCCCATTGACTTATAGCCTGCTTGTCAGAAGATTACAAAAGACAATCACATGGCCCCGGCAACTGTCATAAATATGAACCAATTGCAAGCGTCTGAATTTTGATCACGTGGCCATGCGGATACTTCAATGGTCATAAGTCATTTTTTTCAGTGCCGTTGGAACCTAGGTCACTAAATGAACTGCTATATGTTGAGGACTACCTGTAATCCCTCTTTAGCATAGAATTATTACAACTTTCAAGATTATAGCTTGAAAAGTGTCTAAGGAGTCCTTTTTATTGTTCGTTGGTTATCTGTGAAATACAACAACAGAAATGCACACACAATCCATATTTATATTAAATAGCTGAAACTTCCCTCAATTTAATTCTGATATCATTTAAATGCAATTATCCTCAATATATATATATGAATGGTTAGTAATGAATATCAATATTATTTCTGAAACATGACTGTTCTTAATGTCAATTTTAAAAACACACTTTAAGGGTTTTTCATCAGCCTGATTTAGAGGCTTGCATCATACATTGTATAGCAACAATACAATTTATAGAGTTCAGTAGTATAGTTGTACACAAAAGATAAATTAGATTTTGTTAGAGCACTGAAAGGTAAGGATTTGGAAAATTTATCATAAATTAGGTAGTTATATGTTTCAAGATGGCAGGTATTCAGATGCCCAATGCATTATTTTGTTAAGGGACTACAGCAACTAAAGGAACTAAGAAAGTAAAATTATCAGTGCAGAGGGAAGGATGATGTAAATGTACTATGAAGGCTTGGTTCACTTAAACTGATGAAGATAAGAACAAAGTCTTACAGGAAGAAAGCCTGTTATATCCTTCAGTTCATATGCACACACAGTTGGCTTCTTGACCGAACAGGTTGCTCAGCTAGCATGGTTAGTTTGGAGGTGGGAAATCACTACACAGAAAAGGTCAAAAGTGTAGCTTTTTTACTTGAAGCAGAGTTTTATAACAAAAAATAAACTACTGGGGTTTGATCTTCCAGTGGAGAGGCTACAAATGAGACTAAATAAGCAGGGAAGTGACCACAATGAGCAAAAACATTTATTTGCCAGGCATTTGGAAATATGCTATGGCATGTCTCTCCCTCACTGTACTTGGTTCCCCAGGAAATAAGCCAAAAGACTTACGTTAATGTTTACTCAAAGAGAGACATAATTTATTTATTATTTAAATAATTTTCTACTTTTACATGATTGAAATAGAAAAAAGTATTTATAAACAAAACAGTTGCATGTTAGATATCATAAATTGAGTTATCTTATGAAGGGTTATACCAACTGATGGGAAATAAGCTAACTGAATTTAGTGATATTTACTTTTTTCAGCTATAGGATTACACTACTATAGGATGACTGCCAATACTGTGATATTTAGTTTTATTATTATACAGGAAAAATAAATATTAATTTTATTTTTACTTTAAAACATTTCTGAACGAATGCTATAAGAGATGGAAAAAAGTTATTTTAAGGATTGGGATCAGGTCAACTCATTAAAGCATCCCATGCCTTTTTTCAGGCTTATATTGAAACCTCAAAAAAAAATCCAGCTGTTTTGATTAAAGGTGCTGATCTTAAGTGACAAAGCAATTTTTCCAAATTGGTTTTGAAATGTGTACAACTGCAATCATTTTAACTTTGGCAAGTGATCAAAGCGGCGGTTGAAATTTCATCTTCTGCCAACAGTTTAATGGCCAAAATTAAAAACCACATTGTCTTTCTTGATTGTTTTTCTCTTGTTTTGGAATCATAGTTACATTTTTGCCTTTATGCAATCATCCGCTAAGAATTATTTGATACCATATCTATTCAGCTAGCCTTGGGGGAGTTGCAACGCTATGTGAGAATAGCTCTGTTGCTTACTTCCCCCTAAAATTAATTGTTTAAGTTATGTATTGTTTCAGAATTTGGAAAAATTTGACAAATACCTTTTTTTTAGGATTTTGGTTTTTTTTAAACAGGTTTCTGTTTTAAAAATCTCACACAGTATAGAAGATGATGTTGGATTCAACTGGATGCATACTATGAATTTTGTGCTAATAAACTACAGACAGCAACGTCAAGAGATATATGAATTTGTTATTTGGGAAGGAATATTTGCATAATGTTTACTAAAGTATCAATTATCATGCATAGTATGTTATATAGGAAGTATACTTCTTAAGGGAAAGTTGTAGATTAAAAGACTATGCTGATTAGAATCCAGGGTGAGCAAGTAAATGTCTACTCAGATAAGAATTACTCTTACACCTCCCTTCACTTCCCATGCTTTTGTCCTAAATATCTGCTTTTATGGTCTGGGAGACACCCTGGATAAATACTGATTTTGTGAAGATTGTCCCCTTACAAAGCTGTAAGATTGTTCCCTTACAAAGCTGTTGAAAAGATGAATAATTTAATTGCATGTCTATGCCCTTCAAATAATAGTTAATTGAGTTACATGGAATTTAATTTGGTTCCATCCACCTAGTTCTATCACCTTTTCTGCTTGTCTGTGGGTCACCCAGATGTTTCCAACCTGGATGTTGAACCATGCATCCCTACTTTTTGATGACATTGAGTCAGTGTTGACTACCTGGACTAGATCCTGCAATTTATTTATTTGTTTGTTTGTTTGTTTGACTTATATGCCGCCCTATCTCCCTAAGGACTCAGGGCGGCTTACAAAGTAAAAACGATAATACAAATATACAAATATTAAAAACAATTAAACTCAAGGTCTCATAAACAATTCCAATTAAAACTATACTAAAAACTATACTAAAAACCCTCCCCCCCATCAGTCCGGGTAGGCTAGTTGGAATAGCCATGTCTTTAGGTCACGGAGGAAGGAGCGGAGGTCAGGGGCCACCGGGAGCTCTAGGGGGAGCTGGTTCCATAGGGTGGGTGCTCCCACCGAGAAGGCCCTACTCCTGGGGACCGCCAGCTGACATTGCCTGGTCGACGCTACCAGGAGAAGGCCCTGTTGGTGAGAGCACACAGGACGTCGGGAAACTGTTAGTGGCAGCAGAGTTTCCCGCATATACCCTGGTCTAATGCCATGAAGGGCTTTATAGGTCAACACCAGCACCTTGAATCTCACCCGGAAGGCAACCGGTAACCAGTGCAGCTCACGCAGGAGGGGTGTAACATGGGAGTATTGGGATCCTCCCATCACAACCCGTGCATTCTGGACAAGTTGAAGCCTCCGAGTGGTCTTCAAGGGTAGCCCCATGTAAAGAGCATTGCAGTAGTCCAGATGGGAGACAATGAGTGCTTGAGTGACTGTACATAGGGCATCTCAGTCCAGATAGGGATGCAACTGGTGCACCAGGTGAACCTGGGCAAATGCCCCTCTGGCCACGGCCCCCACCTGCTCCTCCAAACTGAGCCATGTGTCCAGGAGGACACCCAAGTTGCATACCCTAACTATGGGAGGTAACACCTCTCCCCCCATAGCTAAGATGGAATCTCCTGGCTAACTTGAGATGCCGGTACGTACAGCCACTTGGTCTTAGCTGGGTTGAGTCGGAACCTGTTCCTCCCCATCCAAACCCACACTGCCTCCAGGCACTGGGACATCACTTCGAGGGCGTCACGACCCGAGAGGTAGGAGAACCACCATAGAATGGTGCCCCCCACTCCCAACCCCTCGAGGCATCGCAGTAAGATACCATGGTCGATGGTATCAAAAGCCGCTGAGAGATCTAACAGGATCAGCTCTGTCCCGCGCCCGCCAGAGATCATCCACCAGCGCGACCAATGTTGTCTCCATGCTGTACCCAGGCCTGAAGCCCGATTGATATGGGTCTAGATAGTCAGTTTCCTCCAGGAACAATGGGAGCTGTCAGGCCACCACGCTCTCAACAACTTTCACAATAAAGCGAAGGTTGGAGACTGGATGAAAGTTGTTTAAATCAGCCGGGTCCAGGGCAGGCCTCTTGAGGAGGGGCCTTACCACCGCCTCCTTCAAGGCAGAAGGGAAGGAACCCTCACTCAAAGAGGCATTTATTACTTCCTGGAGCCAGCCTTGTGTAACCTCCCGGGCGGCATAGACCAGCCAGGAGGAACACGAGTCCAATACACATGTGGCAGCACTCAGCCTCCCCATGATCCTGTCCACCTCATTTGGAGTCACAGGATCAAACCCCTCCCAGATGATATCTCTAAGACCAGTCGCTATACTCCCGTCGGACTCTGCCCAGTCAGAGTCCAAGCCTGTCCGGATCTGAGTGATCTTGTCCGTCAGATGCTGACTAAACTTCTCAGCACATCCCTGCAAAGGGTCTCCCCCCCTGGTTAAGGAGGGAGCGGAAGACCCTGAACAGGGCAGCCAGGCGGTTATCTGCGGACGCAATGAGAGCAGAGAAGTATGCACGCTTCGCCGCTCTCATTGCAGCAAGATAAGACCTAATATAGCATCAATCTTGCCAGCATTTTTGGAAGTGGTTTGCCATTACCTTCTTCCCAGAGCTGAGAAAAAGTGAATAGGCCAAGGTTACCCAGATGGCTTTGTTCCCAAGGACTAAAACTCAGTCTCCTGGTTTCTAGCCTGGTGCCTTAACTAGTACACCAAACTGGCTGTCACTGTAGCCCTAGTACTACTCAAACAAACAGCTTTCATAAATGGATACCTTATTTTTGTATTGATGACAAGTTTATTTACAAGAACATTATAAACCTTTGGGTTCAAGCAGTTTAAAAGCAAAATGATATAGCTGAACTATTTTTCCACATTCAGTATTCTCATAATGCTTCTGTTTGTTTGAGCATACAATGTAAAAAAAATCTTCATAACAATACACTGACCAACCAGTACCGCGGAATAATTATAACTCAAAATTCCTCAAGTCTTGGCTGTATTGTCAGACATGGGGATTCCATGTGACATGGGGTCCTGCTCAGATGGCTCCATTGTTGAGGTGGCTACTTTTACCCTCTCTCTTCTATGGTTTATATTTTCACTTTTATGATATTTATTAATAAGGTTTTTAAAATATTTTTCTTTTATGTATTGTCCTTATTTATTCACCACCCCAAGACCTCTTTGTTGAGATAAGCAGCTCTAGTAATTTGATTAATAAAATAAATAAATAAATATATGTCATGTATTTTAATACCCCTTCCATATATACAAATCCTTTTTTTTTCTATTGTGTACAAAGGATTCTGGACCAACGTCACAAAATGTTTTTATTTGATCCCATAAATTGTAGTGCTCTTAATTGTAATGTATCAAATTATGAATTCTGAACACTGTTTGAACACTGAAATATACTGTATTTATAGTCCCTAGACCTTGCTCTGGAGAATAATACTACCGCTCTCTTACAGATTTTATTTTAAAAAAATATTTTTTTTGATACAAACATTTGAATTTTTAAGCTACATGTCTTGAACAGTAAGTTCAGTGGAAGATTTCCATTGGGAAATGACTGAAGTAATTTTAATAATTCAGAGATTAATGGAATTTTCTATCAGTTTAGTGAACTAGGCCACAAAATGGAAATGACACTATCAGCTGTAGGATTGAAACTAACATTATGACAGGGAACTGAACAAAGATTATTTAAAAATCCATAAACTGACCATACACTGTAGTGTAAGACATTTCATGGTCTGATGAAGGAACTGAAATGTCTATGAAAAAAATTGCACAATATTAAAAATAATTAAAATATGGAAATATTTGACAAGTTTGTAAACATGGTTCATTTGAAACTGATCTACACAAACAGGTATTCATACAAAATTATTAGGGAATTTCCTTACCATTCAGTGCTACGAACGAATCTGAAAAAAAGAAAAAGGAGAGGGAAGGAGAAGGAAAAGGAGGGAAAGGGAAAGAATTATTTCTAATATCATTAAATTCTCTTTCCATAGGTACTAATTTAAATACATCCTTGCTACTGTTTGATGATATTTTGACAACATCGAGTTTTGAGATCAGCCTATCAGAATGGAAAATTTTGGAATATTTTTTACTGCACTTAAAAAAAGGTGGAAGGAAGGTTGTTTTTAAAGAGAAGCATAAGAATCTTGAATTAAGCATTTGAGGATATATAAATGTTAGCTTCAATGGGATTCTATACTGAGTATTGCCACTCTTAACACTACACATTTCTGTATTAAAATATTTATTTCATATTAAAATATTGAAATTATCGATCCTACCCATTTTACACAATTGCTGTACCCACAACATTCTCTTGGCATGATCAAAGTTCATTTTATGAGAAATAGCACCTGTGATTAGCAGATCATCTAAATATAAAGGAATGCTGGTACAAGGCAGCTTGGTAACATTGGGTAAGCCACTTAGGTCTTCAAAACAAACATACTGCTTTTGCACGTATCTCATAGTTAGCCCTAATTACTGTAAATCATACAGTGTAATTCTGTAGTACCTAGAACTGAGATATCCCTCACCCCCAGCAAAGAGAATTGTTGTCAGATACTCCTTTTGTCTTGTGAGCTTTCAAAGTGCTGAGGTTCCAAGAATATACACTCTCCAATCAAGGTAGAAATACATACCAAACTGAGTTCCAATAAAGGACAAATGGAAAAAAATAAATAAAGGATAGGCAGGATAGAAAAATAAAATATGATGCAGTGATCTTTCTTCTCCAATGTATTACCACTCTGAGCCTAAAAAGCTTTGTGTAATAAGGCCTTGAAAACCAGAACTAATTCTGAACCATAAGCAGCATTTTCCATTGAGTAAGCTTTGTTAAAGTACCCTAATATCTGTAATAGGCTAACTTCTTCCAAGGAACATTAAAAAATAGGAGCCTATAGTGCTACAGGAAAATATATCTCTTCAGGTTAGCTATGTTCCTTATATGGCTAAATATCAAGCACTTCAAACAATCATATTTACTTTGACAGAATGAATATGAATAAGTTTGGAATTAAAAATCCATTCAAACTTCTATGCAAAGAAAGAGAGGTATGTAATGAAAATATCTTTGTTTCCAATTCCATTGTAAGCAGCATGGAATCCAGAAAAGACTAGGATTATACATAGTCCTTGATTTACACCCTTTTGCTTAATGACAGTTCACATTAATGCTGGTCTTGGAAAGAGTGTTTTAATGTTTTTGCTTAACAACTTGCTTTATTCTGGTCTCAACTGTGGTCTTAAGTTGAGGACTAACTTATACAAAAACAGTCCAATTACAGCTATCAAATGGGATTATCCTAGAATATAGAACCTTATTTAATATTCATAAAACAATATTTTGCAAAATGCTAAATAGCTTCCAGATTCCTTGTCCTGGAATAAATGAGAGAATAGAACAGAGATAGGCTCACTCTTGAAAATCAAATTGTAATAATTATTTATAAGACACTATATAAAATATGTGGTATTTGTAAAAAGTGACATTGGCTGTGAGTCACTGTGTATTAAGCATAAAACATATAAATCCTGACAATATATTATAATTCATATAATAATTTCAGAGCCTCTGTGTTATTGTTTGAATAGGAAAATACTTGAACAAACCAAGCAGTGCAGATATATTTAAAGTTAGCAAACCCAAGCATGTTCAGTGAAGAT
The DNA here is from genome assembly GCA_009733165.1 of Naja naja. Lineage (NCBI taxonomy): Eukaryota > Metazoa > Chordata > Lepidosauria > Squamata > Elapidae > Naja > Naja naja. The sequence continues at coordinate 253,741,508 of CM019149.1, read as the reverse complement.
GGTAAGAAAATGAAGATGGCAGCTGTAACCACGATATCTAAACTGTTTTTATGTGTGTTGTGATGTAAATAAAAAAAGAGGTTTGCATAGATATGGTCATTATTTTGATATTTTTTGATGCAACCTGAAGATATTATCGAACTCAAGCCATATGAAAAGACCTCTCATGGATTTCAGAATCAATTTAGTCAGTTTGTGGATTAATATGCTTAGGATTTAAATGAAAGGTTTGAGTCTCTATGTAAATTTCTCCCAATCTTCATATATTGGATGCATGTTTAGGGTCAGACTAGATATATGTCAAATATATCATGAATCATTTTCCCCCCTGTAAAATCACACATTATGTATCTTTCTTTCCATTTTAATTAATTCAAATAATTAATGCTTTGAAGAAAAATATTTAAAATGATATCACAGTGTAGCTTGAATTGTTGTCAAATGAATTAAGAATTGGCTGGTTTGTGAAAGTCTTGGCACAGAAGCAATCATTTAAAAGACTTTTGGCATATATACCTCTAAATGTTTCTTTTGAGGTTAATGCCAATAGGCCAATTTTAAGGAGTTCAATGCTGTTAATGAATTTTGATGGTTAAATGTTACTCTTCTTTTCTTATTCTGCAACAAGATTACTGTGATCTTTTAGATTAAAGATAACAGAATAAAGGAAAAATTCATATTTAGAATCCTGTAAAACTGGAATAGTGAAAAGGCAGAAAGGGAAAGTGCCAAGTAACTACATAATCTCTGATCACAGACTACCTGCTAACATTCAACAGACCTTTTAACTTTGGTAGTGCCACCCAGATGATTTGAATGACAACTTTGACAATTTATAACTAGCATAACATTGATCATAGTGACTTAGATTTTGGATGGGATTTCTTGAATTCCTTCTATGGAAGACACTAAGGTGGAGAAGTGTATGGTATTTTTAAGCATTTAATTAATCTCAGAGAATGTTTTATGTGCAAATTTCAAACTTCAACTCAAGACAGCTGTTCTGATCTAATTAGAAGCATTCTGATACTCTGCCAGTCTGAATGGGAATATTCCCACATTGATTTATTCTCATCCCATTTTAAGGTAAAAGCAAGCAAGCAAACAAGAAACAAATAACTTTGGATTATGTGTAGGCTGGTATATTTTCCTTAAAATTGAAACAGCACTGTAACACTTCTAGTAAAGTTTGGCTAACTTGTTTAGAAGGACTGCATTTCAAATGCTTTATAAATTTCTAAATATTGAACTTTGAACTGTTTCAAAGATGTTCTTAAGAGAAATGAATCACATAAATTAACTCACTTTGGTACCCAAATCTCAGTTTTTCATCCTTTGTACTCTAAATGTATTCCTTTGGATGAAGACCACTGTTTTACTATTAATATTATCTTAAACAGTCAATAGACTATTACTTAATATAGTTGCTATTTTTGTGGCCATTTTCTTTTTACCCATATTCACCTAAAATACCTATTCACCTATTCACTTAAAATAAGCCTTGGCTCACCCTCCAACTCATTCTTCCCATTTACCAAGCCTAACTGGTATGCTATTTTTCTGTTGCAGTGAATGCAAAAATCAATGTAACCACAACACAGAAAAAGCATTGAAATTTCAAAATATTAAAATGACAATATAAGATAAATTGAGCTAATGTAAAACTGTAGCATAAAGAGAATGGCAAACTAAAATTTTCTAAGTACAAATATAATCCAAGTCAAAATAAATCACATATTTGTTTAAAGTAGCATTAAACAAATGTACATTTGCATTAAACATCTGTAGCTGGAATCTAACTTTGAATACATGTTTATTTCACCTTCACAGGGCTGAACCAGAATGATTAGAAGTGAACAATTCTGGCAGAAAAGGGGAGTTTTTAGAAGATTCAAAAAACCTACTCCCCCCAGACATTTCCATTTTTTTTGTTCTGTAGGAGATTGTAGCTCCAATTAGAGTCAGCTGTTCTTCTGCATGAAAAATTGTTGTAGTAACATATAGCCAAAAAGATTTTAGTCCAAGAAACCCAGGGACAAAGTGCCAACCTCTGCACTATTTCCTATTTTAGGGCCACTTTTCAAAATAATAATAAGGTAAATAAAAACTATTATTTTTATATTAGTTTTCTTCTTTTGATGTATCAATATTGAATGACATATAGATGTCCTTTCATTTCTCTCCAATAATCTGAAATGCTTGGGGTAGGAAAGCTAACAATTGCCAGAGAATGTTAACTTCAGGCTTCATTGCTTTCTCCTGCAAAAATATAGGATGGTGTTCTTTTTCACCCACAGTAGTTGAGAATGATTTAATATCAATTCTAGAGAATTCTAGAGAGGACAAAATGATGGGCCAAAGAGAATGGCGATGATCATTTAAGATGATTATGATAATAATTAGAATGACAACAGTGGTAACAACAGTAATATGGGATCAATGGCAAATGCCAATATCTCCTCCCATCTTCTTAGGCTCCAATAATTGCAATACGTGTGTCTGGTGAAGTCTTTAACTTAAGACAGAAAACCTTTGCACTACAAGTTTTTACACATCATTTTGCATAATGTCATAACCCTCCCCAAATAATAATTTTAAAAGTGGCCAAAATATCATGAAACTCCAAATAACAACATAAATATCTTTATATATTTGATTTGTCATCGTTGTTGTTGTAATCATCATCATCATCCAAATCTGAAGGTCAGCAGATGAAATCTAGGGTCATCATGTATGCCTATATTGCTATTGCATTGTTTAAACTAAATTTGAATTTTGTGATTGTATTACTGTTGCCAGAAAGATAACTACAGTTCAAAATAAATAGTATTGAGGTATATCTTAATCAAGATTTGAAAAACCTCACTGTCTCCTGCATCATAATCTGCAAGTCAGGGATTCTGGTTTTACTCATACATAAAACATAAATATGAAAGAAATGGGTCTGTTTTGTTAAATATGTACTTTCCTTCCTCATGCTTCACAACTCTACCTTCTTGCTCAAATTTCAAAAGCAATCACCATCATTAATTCATGTTTGACACACAACTTAAAGTAAATCTCTAATATTTCTTCAGAGCTAGATTTTAATTCCCTTTGAACATATGGTATTTTTGTAAACCCTATTTCCTTAAAATGTTTCCTTTTTTAAAACAAAATCAATTGCTTTGCACTGTTTCCATTATTACTATGATTTTTTTCCCTTATAATTTCTGCCATCGCTGATTCTGAGTTAACAGCAGTGAGACATTTATACAGTTTCTCTCATGTAAAATTAAAATAAATGAGTAAAATGCTTTTGCTTACTTTGGCAGTCACCCAAGCCATCAGTATTGCCATGCTCTATGTCCTGCTCAAAGGCCAATCTAAACAACAGAATGTAGAAAGTAGCATGAATTAATGCACATGTGTTCCACCATACACAATTCAGAGATAACAAAACAAATAAGAAATAAATTTATGTTTTTAATAGTTGCACAATGCAAGCACAAATTTTGCTTGACTTTTCAGTTATTCCTTTAGGAGAACATGTCTATATGAATATTTTTCTTTAAAAATATAAGATTGCATTAAAAGCATTTTCCTGCCACCTTGAGTTTGCTCACAACCATATTAATTAATTAATTAATTAATTAATTAATTAATTAATTAATTATTGGGACTTCTATGCCGCCCTATCACCCAAAGGACTCAGGGCGGCTCACAACAATAAAAAAATACAATATAAAAATTTAAAAAAGTATTAAATGGACACCCCAATAACCTAATTAAAACTAACAAACAAACCGATAAAAAAAACCCATCAGTCCAGGTTGGCTAATTGAAAAAGCCATGTTTTCAGGTCACAATGGAAGGATCAAAGGTCAGGAGCCATCCGAAGCTCCAAGGGCAACTGATTCCAAAGGGCAGGTGCACCCACAGAGAAGGCTCTCCCCCTGGGGGTCGGCAGTGAACACTGTCTGGCAGATAGCACCCTGAGGAGGCCCTGTCTGTGGGAGCACACGGGGCAATGGGCAGTTGTTGCTGGCAGCAGGTGCTCCCACAAATACCCCGGCCCTAAACCATGTAAGGCTTTACAGGTAATTACCAGCACCTTGAATCTCACCCGGAGGGCAACCGGCAACCAATGCAGCTCACGCAGGAGGGGTGTAATATGGGAATATCCCATATTACACCCCTCCTGCCCATGCAGCTGCATTCTGTACCAGTTGAAGCCTCTGAGTGGTCCTCAAGGGCAGCCCCATGTAGAGAGCATTGCAGTAGTCTATACGGGAAGTAACGAGTGCACGAGTAACTGTACATAAGGCATCTCGGTCCAGATGGGGCACAACTGGTGCACCATGCGAAGCTGGGCAAATGGCCCCCTGGCCACGGCTCCTACATGATCTTCCAAACCAAGCCGTGCATCCAGGAGGATGCCAAGGTTGCGCACCCTTTCAATGGGGGTAACATCTCTCCCCAACCAAAGATGGAACATCCTGGACAATTCAAGATGCCGGTATGTACAGCCACTCGGTCTTGGCTGAGTTGAGTCGAAGCCTGTTCCTCCCCATCCAGATCCGTATCTCTTCCAGGCATCAGGACATCACATCGAGGGCATCACTGGGTTGGTTTGGGGTGGAGATAAAAAGCTGGGTATCATCAGCGTACTGATGATACCTCACCCCAAAACTATGGATGATCTCACCCAGCGGTTTCATATAGATGTTGAACAGGAGGGGAGACAGAACCGACCCCTGGGGCACCCCACAAGGGAGGGACCTTGGGGTCAATCTCTGTCCTCCTGCCAACACCAACTGCTTGCGACCCGAGAGGTAGGAGGAGAACTACCATAAGACAGTGCCTCCCACTCCCAACCCCTTGAGGCGTCGCAGTAAGATACCATGGTCGATGTTATCAAAAGCTGCTGAGAGATCTAATAGGATAGAGGAATAACCTCTATCCCGGGCCCTCCAGAGATCATCCATCAGCGCGACCAAAGCCATCTCTGTGCTGTACCTGGGCCTGAAACCCGATTGATATGGATCCAGATAATCAGTTTCCTCCAGGAACACTGGGAGCTGTCGGGCCACCACACTCTCAACAACCTTCGCAACAAAGCGAAGGTTGGAGACAGGACGAAAGTTGTTCAAAATAGCCAGGTCCAGAGCAGGCTTCTTGAGGAGAGGCCTCACCACCACCTCCTTCAAGGCGAAGGGGAAGGATTCCTCACTCAAGGAGGCATTGACCACTGCCTGGAGCCAGCCTCGTGTAACCTCCTGGGCGGCATAAACCAGCTAGGAGGGACATGGGTCCAATAAACATGTGGCAGCACTCAGTTTTCCCATGATCCTGTCCACTTCATCTGGAGTCACAGGATCGAATTCTTCCCAAATGGTATCCACAACACCAGCCACTTCCCCCCTGACGGACCCTGACCAGTCGGAGTCCAGACCGGCCTGGATCTGAGTGATCTTGTCCAGGAAAGGTGGATGAATACTTTTCCATGCAACTGATTCCCAGTATGTTTCAAGGTTCTCCAAACTCAAAGATGAGCAGAGATAAAGGAGATTTCAGGCTGAGAATTACTGACGCTATTTTTCAAATGGAATGTGTGAGTGTGTGTGTGTTTGGGGAGAGATATAGATGAAGTGGTAGATGAAAGTTAAGATATACAGACATCCTTTGATATCCAAAATAAGTAAGAGACATCCTGATACTTCTCAGCTGCTATTTGCAGATATTTGATAGGCTGTGAGGAACTCAATGGGGCAAAAGAGGCTCAGATTTAAATCCTAACAAGATGGAGCTGCTGTCAATAAACATCTGAATGATTTGATAACATTGATTCTAGCAGTTTCTCTGAAAGGTTTTATGTTGTCCAAAAAAGACATGGATTGTAATTTAAAGTCCCGATGGATTTTCAATTCCTTCTCAAGGAACAGATAGAAGTTGCAGCTAAGAAGTCATTTACCATTCTTTGGCTGATGCACCCACTGCAACTCCATATGTACTACTCATGATTTGGTCACCAATCCATTAAACTATTGCAGGACATTCTGAAGTGATCTTTGAAAACAATTGGCCGATAGATTACTGCTAAAATAATTCACCCATCATGAATAACACCAATAATATTTTTTATCACTCCCCATATAAACCTTTCCAAATAGCATACAAATAACAAGCATGGCAGAGTTAGGGTTAAGGTTAGACTTTATGCTGTTATAATTACTTGGCAAACTTGCTAAAAACTTGGCAAACTTGAACATAGCAGTACTTATTTTCTAAAATCAGAGGGCAAGAGTCATGCTCCAAAAGACAAGACAGAAAATGTTCAAGACTAGCAGGTCAGTATTAGTCTTGAGCTGGAAAAAATGAGAACAATCTCATCTGTCTTGAGAAGATCTTTTGAGCTAGATGAAAAAAACCAAGCACCAAGTTAGACCCCAGGTCAATCCTGTGTTGGACTAACACAGGGTTAGTTTCTTTACAACAATGTTGTAATGATGAAGATGTAATAGGAACTTTACAATTCTCATCTCAGTTTAGAATGTGGATTGTTTTTTTTGTATTTGATTAAAGGAGGCAGAACTTATTGAATCCAAAGCATTGCACAGCCCTAATATTTATGTATCTTCATCCTTAATCAGAAAGAAGTCCGGCTGAAATACCACTATGGAAGCAGGGGCAATAAGAAGCATGCATGTCTGTAGATTTTCAGTGAAGCTTCTAACAAATGTTCAAAAGAATATTGCTCAGTATTATAATTGAAATAAATACATTCTCGCATGGCTAGCTCAAACTTACGTTGCTCCAGGTAGAAGCTGCATGCATGCTCCACTTTCTTTCATCCATCCACAGTATGGGTCCCTAGAAGCTATGCAGGCCCTTAATAAAGGAAATATGTAGAAATCATTCTATAAATTCTTTGTTATTACTTCTTCTATGTCACTATCAACATGTCACTGTATGTACTGCAGAGGAAGTGATACTGAGGAATACGTACTTTTTGCATTTGCCATGACGCTCACACCTTCCCAGAGGAACTCTTATCAAACAGTTTGAAAATGCTACATAGAGGGCACGGCTTTGCTTGTCCAGTTGCATACCCATAATTCTCTTGTCCTCTACCCCATCATAGCTGCACCTAATTTGGATGAATGGGTTGAATGGTCATTTCCATCTGCCTTGAAAACTTTGATTATAAAACAAATATAAATAGAATAAAATCAGGCGCATATACATATTTCATTTAGAATGATATATTTGGATAATCTAATTTAATTCTTTTATTATATGAACTGAATGTTTGATTTGATGGAGTGTGCCAAAGGGATGGGATGTAATGTAAATTGCCGGAGAGCCACATGTATGATTGGTTTCCTTTCTGGTATGGTCTGAGACAACCAATGGAAGAAGGTGCTGGAGCATGGGTGGGAGGAAATAATATATTCCTCATCTTTTGTTCTAGAATCATGCTATGATTGAACCATGTTTTGGAGAATATCCTAACTCACAGCTATCATAAACTGAGAAAGAAATAGCATTGCTTTTCATTTTTCCACATGGAAAGTAAGCCTTAATGAACCATTTTGACATCAGTAAACAAGGAACAAAAATATATGGACTTTTATGTTTGGCCAAAACATCTAGTTCACTCCTTCACCCTCACTCTAAGAGGGTACACATCCATGCCCTTACACATAAACACATGCTGCCTGTTATGTGGGATATTCAACAAGAATATTTGATATATATTTTTAAAATAAAAAATAAAAGTATTTAATTAAATACTTTTTAAAAACGGAAGTGGAGGCAGGAAGTGATTGTTGAAAGATAATATTGACATACAGTTACAACTGGAATGAAGTTCAAACAAAATCCCAAATAATTTTTTCAGGGATAGGAGAGTCTCTTTGAATGCCTCACATTCAACTATTTGCATTTTATTTACATATCTGTATATAATCCTGTCTACAGTATAATTATTTACTGGGACATATTGGTTTTAATATTTTTTCATCAATCTATAGCAATATAAAAGAGAATACTATATTTAAAAATAAAAAATAAGTGTCCTAGGGATTTTCTCCCACCAGGAAAAAAACAATAGATTCGGAACTAATTTGTTGCTAAATATTGTAATAAAAGAAAGGACCACTGATACGCACTTTTCGGAGTTGTAAATGCTCATCTCCTCCAGGAAAAGGCTGTCATTTAGAAAACCACTGTTCCCTGTCCTGACCAAGAACTTCAAAATAATTCCTTTCTCTGATCCAAGGAAAACCACAGTATGGTTCTGATTTGGGCCAGCAGCATTATCTACAGCAATTTTCGTCAAGCGATATCTGGAATGACAGCATTATAATTTTAATCACTACAATAGTTTCTTTTAAAAAACTATTCAAATATAAGCACAATTCTGCATTTTCAGAGATTGAAATTCTTTTCCCAGCATAAAACCAGGTTTAGCCTGGGTCAAGATGAAGCTACCACACAATTGATTTATGATTTATCTATTCAGTGATTTTACAACATATCTGAACAGTTGACAGATTATAACTTTCTCTCCTTGTGACAAAGTTGTTTTGGATCAGGCACTTTCATTCTATCAGCAGTTTCTTGAAGCAGCAATGTGCAATATTTTTGTCTGATTTGAATTAAAATACTGCACAGCTGTGGAAATACAGAATGTAGGGCATGCATATGTGCAAAGCTTGTGCTTTGCAATGTGAAAATAATGATCAACATATTTTACTGTTGTTGGACTCTTAATCAGAAAACCAGTTTTCTTCAAATTGTATAAACCCTTTCCCCACCCAGAGATATGTTAAAATAAATAAGCACTTGCATACATGTGAATGTGTATGAATACAGCAAGGTGTAAATCTACTTGTAAAATGAAGTTTACATATCAGCTGGTATATTTTCCAGACACTCCAGCTTACAGATTCTAAAGGCTGTTGGTTTATATAATCTTGAAGGATGAAAGTATTATTTCTTTTCTTATGCTGACACATGACTATTTGGATGTCAACATTATTCTCTGAACATTTGTATAAATATTGAACCTTCCTTAACATATCCTGACAGACATCCCACAGAAATTTTATATCCGGCCAATGTTTCCTTCAGCTACCTGATTATTTTATTCAGAATTTTCTATTGGAGTCATTTAAAATTATGACTCAAATGTAAATACAGAAGTCAGTATTTCCTTTGAAATGTGGTTTGAGGGAAACCTGGTAAAAATTAGTAACATTTTTCTAGTCGCTACAATTTATTGAAAAGTACTATGACTGTTACCTCATGACTATTCTAGCTCATAAAAATTTGAAACATGTCATAATTGACTGCTTTAATAGTCCATTTATTTCAGCACTAGATTTCAAAATATCGTCTGTTCATTTTAGAGAGATTCTATTAAATCTCCTAAACGGCCTTTAAATAATTTGATCATTTTATATATTTACTTATTTTCCTTCAATATTCTGACTTCAGATTATTTTACAACAATATTGTAAGTACTGATTTTGGGGGCCCAGGACTGTCCTGTTTGCTTAATTATAATTTAATTATCATTTTTGCTTAATTATAAATTATTCTTTAAAGTCCTAGGTTATTGAGAACGAAGACAGGCATGCATGAGTTCTAAATTAGAATGCAGTCACAAATTTGGGGGTAGAAGGGAAACCCTAGTGAAAGAAATAGGAAGAAAGTTATTTACCTAACCATAGTACGGAGAAACCATGGCTTGTTCACAACTGATGGTACTGCTTCATCCATGAGAGAATGTGTTTTGATGAAATTTAGTGTATCATCTGGAAATTCATTGGAGGATGTGTATTTTTCAAGTGAACTGGAGCCTGCACAGGAACCTGGCCTAAATCAAAAACAGGTCGGAAGGAAATATGATTATGTTGCTTCTTAGTGCAAATATTCTGGACAAACTGTTTTCATAAGCATCTGCTATTAGCTGAAAATATGCCAGAGGCTTTGTAGAAGAAACCCAATGATATACAAGGTTTCCAACTGAAGCTATCTTATATTTGTCTTTGGTCTAGTCTTCCCATGATCCTAGCTCAGCATTTGGCAGTCACTTCCATGAATACTAAATTTAGGACAATTAGTAAATATAAACATATATAACAGAATGTTAAGTTTGTAAGTTTATAGTTTGTAAAGATGCGCTTACCATTCATCCATCCACATGGCACAACCAACAAACACATAGTCTGGCTGTGTTCTGTTTATTTTTAAAGTATATTTCAAATTTAAGACTCTTAGAATTAATATAATTATGTTGAATGCAGAAGAAATTTTTTTACATTTTTTCTCCTGAAAGTGTAATATCAAGCTGCTTGGAGGGTAAATGCAGTCACCAGTAAAGAGCAAGCAGTAAAGAGCAAGCTTCCCAAGAATATTTTATGTTTGACAAGCATGAAAACCTGAGCCTTTAAAGCATTAATATGTAGGGCCTTTTAATAATAAGACACAGTATCATCTATCTTGGATTACAGTACAAATATGCTCATTCCTGGAATCTCCCCATATTTTATGGCAATAGGGCAAAATAATTATACACTATTTTCTTTTGCTGACTATGCCTTCTCCTTCGTTCCTTTTTCTGTAGTTTTTTTTTCTTGTTTGTGATAATGCTGATTGTCCAGACTTTGAACGGAGGGCATGGGGAAACTCCTGCAAATCAACATCAAGCTGAATAACTACAAATACATTTGAATTAAATATAAAAATTCTATCTTTTTAAAAATAAATTATAAGTGGCATGTATACAGTCGCAATTTACAAAGATTACAGTATTGGATTATAAAAGATCTCTACCATCACACAAATAAACTGCAGAGGTTGTCACTAGAATCAGTGAAGGGCAAAACAGAAGTGACTAAAACATTTTAAAAACTAAGAAAAAAAGGTGAAACAAAAATGAGCAATTCCTCTCTGTAGGTTAAGATCAAAAGCAATAAATCAGTACATTCAGTTCCATTTGTATTATAGTATTACTCAATTTTCTTTTTAATAATGAAAATTATTGTATCTATTATATAATACACACACACACACACACAGAGAACCAATTATAATGATATGATTAAAAATTAGAAGAAAAAACGAGTCAACCTCATCTTAGCTGACCATAAATGTATCATGTTTGCAGAAAATCCTTTGCTGGAGCAATTAACCTATTGCTTCTGCCTATTAATGGGGATGACTGAGAATAATCTACACTGTGGCACTGCCATTGTATGCCAAATTTTTATCTGTATCTTTTTGTTAGGGAAGGATTTTTCCTTTTCTAAAAATAAATTATACAGAATGGTTGCTTGCTTACCCTAATTTTTTCACTTGTCTGACCAAATCCTTTATCAAGGGTGAGAGGTCCTAGCGTTTGCCTTTGTATGACATGGATTACTTCTGCATTTGTCTCCAGTTCTCAACTCTTGCATTTACACTATATATAAAGTGTCCCATGAAATGAAAACCAAAGGACTTCCAGCCCTGGCATTACTGTGCATGTAACAAAGACATGTACCTGGGTTTCGGCACTCTTTCATCAGGAACTGGTGTCCATATTGAATCCGGAGACTTTTGTTCTTTGAATCTTCCAGTAAATACACTGGCAATGTCAAGAATATCATAAGCGCAGACAGCAGAGCCAGGGATGCTGCAATGTGACATTTCCAGAAATAGTTACTCATTTTGAAATTATGCATTTTTCTCTCTTCTTCTTCTTTGTCTGAGAAACATGCAGCACAGAAGTTTCCTGTCATAGATCATTCATTTTTGAATCTTGCAACCTTGTAGCATTGACAGTAAAAGATTGCCTTATGAAGACATTTCTACTGAAACATTCAATTTCTATCAGTTTTCATCTTCAAAAGATCAAAAAAAAAGTAATAGCACAGTAATAATTTTGATGACTCCCAAGATGTTGAGCTATATTTCTGTAACTTGAACTAAGAAATTACTGTATTATCAAGTTATAACCTCTTTCTGGAAGAAACTGATGTTGAAAATTGAACATATGCTCAGTGTGATACTGTCTGAGCCCTTTTGGTGGTTATCTAGTTGCATTCCAGAAAGCGTTCATGTGTCAGAGCAGGTATATTTTGCAGAGGTGCACATTGCTCTGTCACAACTTATTTGGCTGTTGAAGTTGTGTCATTCCATTTTCCTGGATGTTTCAGGTTGAATTCCTATGAACAGGGATTTGCTTAATTCAGTCAACTGTAAAGAAGCAAATGCAGTTTCATCTTACTCCCAAATCCAATTTAAATTTAGATTATTTGCATGTAACACAATAATAGTAATCATCAAATATAATTACAGTCTTATACAAACACTTGTGGAAAAGCTTTTTTGTTGATGGTTTTCATGTATGAATTATTTATTGATCTGTTTTTATTGCTTATCCAGTCTGCTACATTACTTTTGTGTCTGACTTTAGCTACGTGCTTCTGATCAGATAATAAGTACTATCTGGCTATATGTTAAACAATTTCTGTTTATAAAGATGATATCATCAAGTATCCAAACATCTCCATAATTATGACTTGTACTTTCTAAAATGTGACAAAACTCTAGAATCAAGAATTTTACAAATGTAATAGTGGTGAGAAGTCTACTTCAATAATAGGTAACAATATTTCCAGATGGAAAGCCAAATTCTTTATTAATTACATTAACTCTCCGGTATCATTAAATCTGAAGATTTATTAAAAATGCAACAAGGAAACATTTGAAGAATGTTAGACCAAATTCTACCATCCTTTTTTTCCCTTCTGCCCTCTTTTTGCTAAATACATTTAATTTTGAACAATGTTTACCTTCCAAACAAAATATATCTATTCCTTGTGTTTGGCTGATTTTTAATTCATGGCTTAAACATTCCCAAAGCAACTGCTTTAATTTGATTCTCAATAGGGCCTATTATTTCCATGTTGTCTGAATTTCATTCCAATGCAAAATGACAGGTTTATTATTAACTTTGCTGATGTCATCCTCCTATTCAGGTAGCCAACATACAGTGATGTATGAATACACCAAAACATGCAGTGATACTTGAGTATACTAACTCCTTCACCCTTTCCTTCAGATATCTTGTATAAAAGACAACATGGGAAGGAAATAGATTCTACTACAGTGCTAAATTTACTTTAATTAGCTAAAGTTGTCCAGGGAATGTAAGAATAAGATATTTTAGTATTTTTCTATAAATGAAAAAGTGTAAGATGGGATGTCGGTGCTTACACAAGCTTAAGTGATAAGGGAATGCTTTTAATGCCTTTTATTACCTGATATCAGAATTACTCCTATTATTTTGTCTTAATTTTTTTGGTTCTACATAGCAGAAATCAAACGACATTGCCACATTCAAGCCATCTGTTGTGCTGGGCATTGTACAAGAAAGGGATATCCATTAGAAGGAAGGAAACTCATGTCCATGAGGAAGGAGAATGATTTTCCTTGGCATGATCTATTTCCCTGTGATTCACAAGCAGTACAATCTGCTAGAGCTTGTGCAGGAATGCATTGTTCTACCTACAAACTCCATTTGTTTTTAATAGTGCCTGAGTAGAGGATACTTGCAATGAATTGTGCCAGAAATACTTGACAATTGGTTCATACATTATACATACATTACATTCATACATTGACAATTGGTTCATACACAAATACATAAGCGCACAATCGTGCCTACCGTCCCTGTCCTATTGTCCCCAATTAATAGTTCCTATTTTCTTATATTTAAACTTATGTTTATTCTTATTTCTATTGTATTGTAAGCTTTTGACAAAATAAATAAAATAAAAATAAATAAAATGGTTAGAGTTGAAGTTTCAGTGACTCATGCCATATAATTCTTACATACACATACTAGCACTTTTCCATTTATGTATGATACATGAACTCCAAATGTAGATATAATTTGCACAAGGAAAGTTGCCAAAAATTCCCTTTCATATTGAAGAAAAGAAAAAAAAAGCATAAACACCTACATATATTTTCTTGCCACTATTATCTATAAGAACCAAACTATAATGAATGGAATATATTATTGATCCAATTTAATAAAGATGCTTTCTGAAATGTGTAACAAAATACTAGATTTTAATGTTACAATTTTTGATATATTTCTTTCATGAAGAACAAAACTGTTCTTCTGCAGTTTTGCAAGACTGCAGCAGTTTTTCACCATTATTTTGCTTTTTAAAACTCTTGCTTTTTTCCAGCAATATCATGATTAAATTCCTTGAGTTGTTCAAAGGTTGAAAGAAGGTTTTTTTGGCTCCCAAAAAGTCTGCCATCTCCAAAATAGCCTGCTAATATTGTTATAGTATATAGTCAGCTCATTGTATACAATAATTGCTCAGTTTTGCCCATAAGCATCCCATAATACTTTATGTGGGAATGCAACAAACTGAAAACCCTGTAAAGGATGAATAAAGTGGTTTATATTTTGGAAGAAATGGTTACTGTGCAGATAGATTCATATAGATTGAAAGATTATGAGTTTGAAGTGAGATCCTCAAAGGAAACTTGGCTTCTCTGGCATTTCCCCATCCTCTTTTCAGCTTCTGCCAATGTTCAGGAAATAGGTTAAAATTAACTGTAGTGATTTAAAGGATGATTGTACAAAGATAGGCTTCAGTAGTAGAATAGATCTCATCTTATGAAAAAATGGAATCATATTTTTTTAGAAAGCATGTTGTTTTTATTCTGTACACATACACTTCTCACTTTACACCCTTGTCAAAGGCCCCATGCAGCCACTGACAAGCTCCACAAACTGAACATGTGTCATGGTGAAAATGTTGTTTAGCCCTCCAGTATATGAATTTTCAGTTTCCTGTCTTCTGTTTTATGCACTAGTAAGTCAATACTAAAGGTTTCCCAAGACAGTTTAATTTGAAAAAGTGCTGTTTGTTTAAATTTTAAGTAGTGAGAACAACTTCAACAAACATATGATTATTATCTATTCAAATCAAAGCTTGGCAAACCATAGTTGCTAGAACCTGAATGTCATGTGAGATGGCTTGTGATTAATTCAAATTTGGAAGCAGATGTTATCAGCTGCCTTTTATGGTGTGTAAATGATAATACATGAAACAGGGAATAGGTGAGTTCAAAATTTATGCACTCTGAGTTTTAGCTACAGATTCCCTGTTGCCAAGTAGACAAACATGCATGTAAGCAATGCAGTGGAAGGTTTTGACAAGTACTCTCAAAATATTTTAACTAAAAACAACAACAAAACAACCCCACTCCAAACTGCATTGCCAATACTTCTTCCTGGCTTTTCAGATCTTTCTGAAATTTTAGGAGAACAGGTAGAAAAATCCATTCTCAACAATGAGAAGAAAAGGAGCTGTGCAAATTAGTAATAATAGATGGTTTTTCTAATGGCTACAAGGAAAAATGGGAGGGAAGCAAAAAGTCTTATGTATTGGAAGCTCCCATTTTGAGCATTCTTTTCAACTACTTAGTGTAAGCTGAACGATCACAAAAAGGCTGAAAGATGACAAAATTCTTGACTGCAATATAAAGTTAAAGATACTGTAACGGATATTTTATCAAGTTAGTATTTAATAGCCTGTTTTTCTTTATTTAAAGCAATATTACCAAGTGGGTTGAAAGTCATCCTCTATTAAAACCATTACCTGTTATAAGGAGTAGAAAAAGTTGCTAAGACAATGTCCCGGCCATTAACATGCGTGACATCGGTAACTGCCTGCAGTATGTTGAAATAGAAATGCGAATCACCAGGTACTGAACAGTTCAATCGTGCCTTCAGGAAGGAAGTCCACTGCTTTTCTAGCACTCGTTGAGATCCACCCATGTCATTCTTGCAAACTCGAGCTACTCTGGGGAAAACTACCTGCAATGCGGAAAGGGGAGTAAAGAATCTGTAATATATTTTTACTAGAATTTTTCCTTTTCCTTCTTTAAAAAATGCAGAATTGGCAGAACTGAGTGCTTAATTGGATCTCCAGTTTCCTATAATCTGTAACAAATAACAAACATAACAAAATTCAGCTTTGGAACTGTGTGCTATGAAAGATAAGCTTCTGACATTTCATATCCAGCCATAAATCCTTCAGGAGATTCATTCTCAGCCCATGTAAAACTCATTTCTATGCAGGCCACTCAGCTTTCTCTTCCTACAAACAAAAGGACATTCTGTATTTGCAATCTATGTGGCCCATACTGGCAGCCAGAGTCCCATATTCCCAGCATATTTTATTTAAAAAAATATGGAAGACTCATCAAGCTTTTATTCATGCATTCTCCTTTTTAACCTTGTAAGCCTTTTATTGTGGAAATATTCCTTAAAAGGTCTTTTCAGTAAAGGCTTTCATTGTGCTTTATTACATGGCAAGACTGAAATTTCTCCTCATTTACTTCTGCTGTTCATAGGAAGGTCTTTCAAATGCAGCTGCTCCCTTGCTTTAAAGTCAGTCTTGTTGTGGATTATTTGGAGCCTTTGAATTAAATCAATGTGCCACATGTTTTCCAGTTTAATGGAGGTATTTTTTTAAAAAGCTTTATCATCATTCCTAGCCAAAATATTTTATATTAAATTTTACCTAATCTGGTGCCCTTCAGATTCGTAGAACTCCCACTATCCCTAAGCCATCATAAGAAAGGTGTTTTATATCAAGATAACACCATGCCTCATTCCTACCAAAATTTGGCATGAACAGCAGAACCTTTCTCACAACAGTGACCTTGTTATTGTGATTTATAGCTCTCATTTCAAGGTTATTTTCCTTACCTTCCCCATACTGTGATATTCCACTGCAATTTCCCGAAAGAAGAAGTAGATATAGTTACCATAATCTACTGCATGAACAAAATATGGTTCTGAAAGGAAAAAAAACATGTGCTCATAAATATAAACATTCCATATAAGAGTAAAATCAATCTAATCTGGGTTGAATATTTTTCATCTGCTTTTGTAGGACATATTTATTTTACCACACAGTGCAATTATAAATCAACAGTGACCATAGGACACATAGTCACACCAATTTCTCCACTGACTTTCCTTGTAGAAAGCTAGTAGGGAGCACTGCAAATGACAATGACAGGCCAGGTGACAGCAGCAGTGAAGTGGCGAAGTAGCACCGAAACAGCCACAACTTTGCCAAATTTCAATGCTGTGGAAGCCAGAGATTTTCAAATTTTGGATGCATTCTGTAAATTAACCCTTTTGAGGAACATTGTTTCTAAAATTGTTGCCCAATGGTGCACTGTTTCACCCAATTGAAGGTTGCTAACAATCAGATACAAGGGTTTTACTTGCATACAGATTCAAAAACTTCAAAATGCTACAATTGCTTAGGTATCCTTAAGAAGTATGCTGTCTGTAATGAAGCAATGGATATTGCATTCAAATGTAATTCTAATTTTGGCAGTGGATGGGTGACCAAATTAGTCACCTATGTAGATGTACAAAGAGAGTGAGGGAGACGGAGAGAAAGAGTCAGAGACACACAGAGAGAGACAAAGAGACAGAAAGGGAGAGATGTACATGGTGCTGAAATGCTTGTATAATCTGAGACCAACAACTCATACACAGCCTCTTTAAAGTTAATAGAAATAACTACAAGGAGTTCTACTGATGAGATGAAGAACTAATGCCATACTCCTGGGCAAGCATTTAGTTCAATAGAGTCTTTTCTGGGGTTGGGGTTGGGGGTAAAGCAAGTGAAAAAAGAGAGGACACTTATTATTGTATAACCTTCAGAATAACTGCGCGGTCCATTATGAAGACTACAAAAGACTCTAAATTAGATACACTGTCTTCACAAATTATTAACATAAATATGACTAAAATAAAATATGAATTTTTTTGAGGTCTAGTAGAGTATGGAGATACACAGAGATAGAAACTGGGATCTTGATGAGGATTTTGAAAAGAATTTACAAGGCTATACATATTTTCAACTCTTATACATTTAAAGAGATTAGAAATATGTGAATAATGTTTAATATCCCTAAATCATACTAAAATAAACTGGAAAACCCCATCCATAATGTATCTGGGGGTCAAATATTTGCATTTCCAATGGAATCTTTTCTTTATTCTTGTCCCCAGTGACCTGTCCTTCAATTTTACCCTTTACCTATTTGTGAGAAAAATAATTCTTAACTCAGAGGGCAAAATAAATTATGTAAGCCCATAAATCAGAGATACAACTATTTCATGTACATAATTTACTCCAAAAATGGAACTCCAATTCTCCTTATTTGCAGACACAGGATTATTCTTATCAAAGAGATTTAACATGTTTACAAACTGAAGTAATACAAACATGCCTATAAAAATGCAATAATTTTGAAGAAAAACTGGAATTAACATCATTTACAAACTGTGGCCTGCCTCTCTCCCTCCCTCCCTCCCTCCCTCCCTCCCTCCCTCCTCTCTTTTGCATTTTTGTCTATAAACAAAAGTCCTCCTTTCTCACAACAACATAATGCTGCGTAGCATTCATTCATAATGCCATTGGAAAAGAATGAATGACAACTTTTTTAAACAATGTGGCTATTGAGAACATACAAATTGCCTAATTCAGTAGCACTCATTCATTATTTCTTGACAATAAAATGGAGATTCTGATATTCTATTTTTTAGTGGTGGTATTTCAACACTGTGGAACAAATCCTCCACACTTCACAAATCCTAGACTGCCTAGTGCTCCATCAGAGGGAAAAGCTGATGGTACCATCACTGTTCTAAAATAACTCTTTGCCCTCAATCTTTGATGAAATATCTAGCCTTTAAAAATTAATTGGATGCTATCCAGGGGTGGGATGCTACCGGTTCAGCCCGTGTCTATAGAACTGGTAGCTCCAAAGAGCAGCTGACACCGAACCGGTTCTCTTTGAAGATCTTCTTTTCTTGGGTTTGGGCCCACCACCTGGGCTCTCGGCTGTCCTTTATTCTTAGTTGCTTTGCGCGGCACAGATGAGTGCTGGGCAACAGGAGATGGTGACTGCTTGCAGGAGAAGTTGTTTTGCAAGTACTGTGCACATGCATACAGCGCATGTTTGGCGTGCAAAGTGCATGCTCACTAAACCAGTTGTTATGTCGGTAGGATCCTACTCCTGATGCTATCTATTTTGGTGGCTCTTGTGATTCTGTATGAATACCTTGCAACTAAAAAAAAATAGTGGAACAAATGTACTGTAAAAAAAAAGGGCAATTTAGTACCTCTACCTGACAGAATACATTGCTGAAACAAAGTATGGTTTCTTTGTGCTTTAAACATCTGTTCTTTGAACAATCACTAAAGGGCGAGATTTTGAAGAAGCACAGCAAAAGTAAGTAAAACAAGGCAACAAGGTCTACAGAGAATCCAACAATGTAATCCAAAATGTCCCCCTTCTTCCTGTAGCTTTTTATTTACCTTTCAACCATTTTGAATCATGTTTGACTGTCCGCAGCGTCGGGCTGTCTCCAAGGCTCCGGTAAATGACAGCATCTATTGCAAGGAAGTCCGTCACAGTAGCAGAATACAGCTTTCCCTCTTTGAGGTGGAATTGGAAATCAGGGACAGGGAAGAAGAAAAAAAGAACAACATAGTTACATCTGCTAGGTAATCATGGAAACAGCCCATCCAAGGGGTCTTAAGGCATGAGAACTGTTCTGTTAGGGTAATGAGCCATTTGAATAAAAAGTCCTTCTCCCTCTCAGCACTCAAAAAGAAGGCAGACCCTGAAGAAGCATCTCCCTGGACAAAAGGACCTTCCTTGGACTATATCCCACTTCAGACTGCACATATCACATGCCTGATCTAATCATAATAATATAATATATCAAGATCCTAGCAGTACAACTAGATAATTTTAAAAGACTTAACACTCTTGTATCCTTCTCCTTCACACCTATGTCTTAATTCAGTTATGGAGAAAGCAACTAATGTTAATAATTCCTACAGGAAAAACTACACATTTGAAAAAAAAATGAATATAATACAGTGAATCTATGTTCTTACCTCAATTATTATTTTTAATTAAGAAGAAGGAATGCTCCATGGTGAGTTAAGAAGCCTGTAGAGTCCCAGCATATACATATGCCAGAGGTGTTTGCTGCTTCCCTATCTCTGATTATTTATCCAGCTGTACCTAAATTTATTTTATTTATTTTATTAGTTTTGTTTTCTGCCCATCTTGCCTCAAGGTAACTATGGGCATCTTACAACATTAAAAGCCAATAAAACCAAAATAAATATTTCTAATAGCAGTAAAAATTACAAAGATGAGGAGGAAGGGAGTAGAATACACATGGGGGTGGGGTCTTCTCTTAATCTGTCAACTCCCTCCAGCGTGATACACCCCTGTTGGGGTTCCAAATCAACTGGCAGCACCAGGTCTTCAAATCCTTAAGAAATATCTAGAAAGGACCCCCAAAATCAAACTATTCTTTTTGCTAATTTACCTATTTCATTTGGGAAATTTTAAAATCAAAACTAATTTTCACGATCTGAACCTAGTACTTATAAGCAGAAGATGAATGATTTGCTTTACTGTGCTCTAAAAGCTTGAATACTTAAACTTCTGTTCTGGAGTCCATCTTTATCTGCCCCACAGAGTGTCATCTTCCTCTCCTTCACTCTTTATTATATAGACAGCAATGTTGTATGCTGGCTTTTTTATTTTGGTGACCTCCAGGGATATTGAACCAAAAATCTCATCATCCTAACCAGGATGATTACTGCTCCAATAGGTGGTCCAATACGTTTGTGCCAGATTGAAGAAGGCTTTATGAGCAATAAGTAAATCAAGTTATCAAGACTGGGAGTATAATGGAAATAGATTCAAGTTTCCACTTTAACATTTTTGTGGCTTAATATATTTTTATAAGTCAAGTGCAGCAGCACTGGCTATCTGTATTGGTATGTGGGAAAGACCTTGGGAAACAGAGCAAAGAAATGCTGCTTAGGCAACAGTCAAATAAGAGAGAGTGCAGTCCATAGCTGCTTTAATGGATGGAGAGAGAAACCCAGAAGAGACTGTTTCTCAGTTCTTAGGCTGTAAAAGAGATAGTGGGTGTTAAGTTTGCATGAAGAGTCAGATGCGAGGAGTTCCAGCAAAGAGTTTATTAAGTGACTACAGCTCGAATAGACCCGTCCAGGCTTGGCTACAGCTGCCTCTTATAGCCTGCAGCCGTAGCTGCCAGCCAATGGGAGTGCAGGGTTTCTTCCCGCACTATTTAAACCAATACCATTTGACATTTTACAAGAACAGTTCAAATAAACCAATAACATTCAAACCTACATACATAACACCCCTCCCCACTAGGTTCAGTCCATACCAAACCCCAACCTATCTAATGTATTCCTTTAAATAGGTGGGGCTCTTACGTGCGTTGAGACCTTCGTGGTTCAGAAGTTTTAACGTTCTCACCCAGTGAGAGGGGAAATGTGTCTGTTGACATTTCCCTGTTGGGACTTCCTGTGAAAGGAGACCCTGTTAGACTGTTAGAATCTGGTCTCTCCTCCCAACCCATCTCCATTCCAATGTCAGCACCCAAGTCAGGTAGTGATGTGCAATCTTCCACTTCTAAGGATGGATCTTGGCATTGTGACAGGGTTCGGGATGGTTCCTGTCGCAATGGCTCATTACACGTGGGGTTGATACCTGTTTCTTGATTTACCTCCTGTTCCCCCTTCCCCTAGAAGAGACATCAGGTGAGGGACCCAGAGAGAGACAGGGGATGTTCCTGAGGAACCTGGATCTAAGTTGGTCAATGTGCCTGCTCCAGAGGAGGCCATCCTCTGTTTGTACCCTGTAAGAACGAGGGCCAGTGATGTGAGTTATTTCAGCAGGAATCCACAAAGGTTCACCTATAAGGTTCCTAGCATAGACAGAATCTCCCACACTAAAAGAACGAACTTTGGAAGTGGAATCCAGTGGTGCGTTGGGTGCGTAAGTGGGATGAAGGCGGTCAAGGGAAGACCTAAGTTTCCTACCCATCAACAACTCTGCTGGGGACAAGTTATTTGATGGGCTAGGAGTGATGTGTTGAACACTAAGTTTTTCCAGCTTCTCAGTGATATCCCCAGGACCCAGCTGCTGAAGCTTTTCTTTGGTAAAGCGTACCATGCGTTCAGCCCGGCCATTGGCCGAAGGGTGCCCAGGGGCAGTGAGGGCATGTCTGATACCCTGTTGAGCTAGAAAGGATTCAAAAATGTTAGATGTGAATTGAGGGCCATTGTCAGAAACAAGGACATCTGGTAACCCATGGGTTACAAACAATTTTCTGAGCTGCTTGATGACAGCCTCAGTTGTAGTGGATGTCATGGGAATTACCTCTAGCCATTTGGAATATGCATCTACTATAACTAGAAAAGTGTGCCCTCTTGTAGGGCCTGCAAAATCAATGTGGATTCTAGACCATGGGCCCCTAGGACATTCCCATTCCTGTGTGGGGGCGTGAGGTGGAGCAGGCCTGACTACCTGGCAATTGGGACAAGATGCTACCCAGTTTTCAACCATTTTGTCAATACCTGGCCACCATACATAACTCCTGGCCAAACCTTTCATCCTTACAATTCCAGGATGACCCTCATGTAACATTTCCAAAACCTCCCTTTGCAGTTTTGCAGGAATAACCACCCTGTTACCCCACAAAATACATCCTCTTAATACAGATAATTCAGTTTGCCTGGACTTAAAAGGTTGGGCAAGGTGAGGTAGATCTTGAAGAGGCCAACCTTTCTTAATCCAGCCCATAACAGGTGCCAATACAGCATCTTTGGCAGTCTCTCTGGCAATCTCAGCAGGTGTGAGTTCAAAGTCCTCCTTGTGGCAAGGTAGTGGGCAACGACTCAGTGCATCAGCATGTCCAATGTCCTTGCCAGGCCTGTGAATCAGTTTATATGAATAGGCTGCAAGAAATTCAGTCCATCTCAGCATTCTTGGTGACAGGATATTAGGTGTAGGTTTGTCTCCTGCCACAATGCCTAATAAAGGTTTATGATCTGTAACAATGGTGAATGACCTGCCATACAGATATTCATGAAATTTCTTAACAGCTGCAACAACTGCTAATGCCTCCTTGTCCAGTTGGCTATAATTCCTCTCTGCTTTGGACAAAGTGCGAGAGTAAAATGCAATTGGGGCTTCCCTTCCACTGGGAAGCCTGTGACTCAAACCCCCCCTCCAAAAGGGGATGCATCACAAGTCAAAACAACAGGCAAATTCTCAGAGAACTGTATCAACACAGCATCAGACGTGATTAGTCTCTTAATACTGTTAAATGCTGACTGTTCCTTCCTCCCCAGATCCAAACAGCTTTCTTATCAAGCAGGCTGTAAAGGCTCAGCAATAGATGCTTTGTGAGGTAGAAACATGTGGTAAAAGTTAATAAGTCCAAGGAAGGCTTGCAAATCTGTCTTGCATCTAGGTTTAGGGGCTTCTTTGATTGCTTTAACCTTGGCATCAGTAGGGTGGATGCCATGCTTGTCAATCATGTACCCCAGGAACTCAACTCTGTCTGTTTTGAGTGTACATTTGTCTTCCTTGACTTTTAAACCCGCTTTTCTGAATCTGGTAAGGACTTCTCTGAGTCTCTCTTGAAGCTGAGTGTCATTTTCAGCAGAGATTAACACATCATCAAAATAAGGCACTACCCCTGGCAGTCCTTGCAACATTCTTTCCATAAGGCTTTGAAAAATGCCAGGTGCCACGCTTACTCCAAATTGTAGTCTTTTACATTTGAAGGCACCTCTATGAGTCACAATTGTTTGTGCCTCTGCAGTGGCATCATCAACTGTTAATTGTTGATATGCCTGAGCCAAGTCCAGTTTAGCAAATACTGTACCCCTGCCAAGGGAATGGAGCAGATGATGCACAACTGGTACTGGGTATGCGCTCTGCTGCAGCGCATGGTTAAGTGTCCCCTTATAGTCACCACAGATTCTCACTGACCCATCAGCCTTGACTGGTGTGACTATGGGTGTTTCCCATCTGGAGTGGTCAGTAGGCTCTAAAACCCCTTGAGCAATGAGCTTATCTAATTGTGCATCAATTTTTTCCTTTAAAGCAAATGGAACCCTCCTGGGCTTTAAACGAATTGGGGGCACCTTGGGGTCTAGGCTGAAAGCAACAGGGGTCCCCATATACTTGCCCAGTCCTTCGCTGAAGACCTCTGGAAACTCAGACTTCAAGGACTCCTCCCATTCAGAGCTGCTCACGTGATTGATGCCAGTCACCTCGATGCCTAGTGGCTTGAACCACTCAAGTCCCAGCAAACTTGGGCGATCCTTGTCCACGATGGTCAGGGGCAAATGTTTGGTGTGGCCTTTAAACTGCATGTTGAATTCTCTTGCTCCAACTACTGGAATCTTGTTCCCTTGGTAGTCTTTGAGAGTCAGTGCTTGCTTCTGGAAATGCTTCTTCTGAATTTTGGGAAAGAGTCTGTGGATAGTGTCCCATGACACCATAGATAAATAAGAGCCTGAGTCCACTTCCATTTGGCAAGGCCTTCCTTCAATAAACACCTTCACGTGTACTTTTCTGCTTTTTAAGGGTGAAGAATGACCAATAGTGATTGTTTGGTGAGTTTCATTCTTGCCATTTGCTTCTGAATTTCGCCCCATCTTTTCAAGGAAATTATTGGGCTTAAAGTCTTTATCAGGAAACTTTTTCCTAATCGGTGGAGTTCTGGATGATTTGCAGACTCTGGCTATGTGACCCGTTTCTCACGTAGGCAAATGGAGTCAAAGAACTTGCATTCAGTGCGGGGTGCCCCCCACAGCCTCTGCAATAGAATCCTTGCCTGTTTTTCCCAGAGTCTTTTCTCTTCTTCTCCATTCTGAGTCTAAAATCCCTCCTCTGCCTCACTGCCATCAGAATCAGAGTCTATTTGTTCGCAATGGGCAGTTGTGGATTTTTCCCCATCAGAATGGCTTGAGGCCTGGCTTGAGGCCTTGTTAATCTTTTCATGGCCGCTGCTGAGGACTTGGTGGCTTCCGCTGAGACAGCTTCTTCAATGGCCTCTTTAAACGTGATCTTAGGTTTCATTAATAGTTTGCTTTGTAAGACCTTGTCTTTTAGGCCTAAAACAAACCGATCACGCATGGCCTCTTCTAAGTTGGTAAAGTCACAAGCACCCCCAATGTCCCTTAAACTTGCCACGAAGTCATTAACATTCTCGCTATCCCCTTGATCCCGACGGTAAAATTCGTGTCTCTTAATGAGGCACGATACTTGTGGGGCGTAATGGGCTCTTAAAAGTTTCTCTAAATCAGGCCATTCCATTACCTTCAGCTCTGCTGCTCCCGCCAACGCCTTCGCCATTTTGAAGACTGCCGGACTGCAGTGCGTGAGAAAGACCACCCTCTTCCGTCTCTCGGGGATGCCGGCGAGATCGTTCCCTTCCAGATACATGTGGAAACGATCCGCATACGATTCCCAGTCTTCCGCCGCCGAATCGAACGGTGCTGGGGGGGTGTTCAGCGCAGCCATCTCGCTCAGTTGCTTGTTCGTCGCGTCGTCTTCTCTTCAGGGAAATCCCACCCTCGTCGCCAGTGTTAAGTTTGCATGAAGAGTCAGACGCGAGGAGTTCCAGCAAAGAGTTTATTAAGTGACTACAGCTCGAATAGACCCGTCCAGGCTTGGCTACGGCTGCCTCTTATAGCCTGCAGCCGTAGCTGCCAGCCAATGGGAGTGCAGGGTTTCTTCCCGCACTATTTAAACCAATACCATTTGACATTTTACAAGAACAGTTCAAATAAACCAATAACATTCAAACCTACATACATAACAGTGGGAGATCTGCATTTTTAGATTTACCAGATTCTGTTAATGGACTTTTATAATAACATAGAATTCATTTATCTGTTTCCTGTCTGGTCTACTGGTAAAGCTGACATCAATATTGAAAGACTGGAAGTGCAATCTCCTTTACAGCCCAAGAAACTAGGGAGGATCCTTCTGAACTTCTTGCCCAGCCCACTATTCAACTGTAGGTTATTGTTTCTCTTTATCTGATTGTTCCCCAGGCTGTATGTCTTCATCCCATCTCCCAAGGTCTTTCCCATACACTGTTACACTATAGAGCAAGGCTTTGTAAAAAAAAAAGTCTGAAGAATTATTCAAAGTAATTTTCATAAAATTGCTGAATATTTTATAGATGTTTTGATGTGGGATTGTAAGAGTTAATGCTAACAGAATTTCAGTAATGAAACAATTTAATCTAAAATCTATAAAGAACAAAATTCTAAAATACCATTCTATAATCAATGGCCCAAATTAACCCCACTAACACACACTCATATTTTTAAACCACTGCAAAAAGAATTAAGAGTTAATTGCATTTCTTTAAATGCATAATACATCATGATTAAATCCACAGTTGCCACTTCAGTCTCCTCTCTTGCCTCAGCTGGTAACAAAACATCAGGAAGCTTAATCTCACCAGGTTTCTTCTTTTTTCTCCTTTCTATTTTATCCAGGAAAGAGTAGAAGCCACACATAATAGCTTCTTATCCTAACAGCTGAGATAAAATATTGTACCTTATGAAATAATCTTCTGCCTACTCTAATTCAAAGTTACTTTACCACTGTAAGTATACAACAGAAAATGAATTTATTTTCCAAAGTGAGAATCCCATGTTTATTTGTTTGACTATTAGCTAATTAGTTTAAGCCATGTGATACCCAATAAATGGATAATTCCACCCCCTACTGCCCATAAACATATCTCAGGAAGGAGCGATAATTGTACTCTCTAAGCACCTCATTATAAAAGAGTATATTTTTATCCTTTTATGTTACCTGCAAACAGTGCAACATTGGCATGCTTTGCATCATATGGACATCTAGCCATTCCACTGAATTCATCTCCCAGAAATTCCAAAGTATCCATCTGAAAAACAAAATAGCATATTTCTTTACAAACTAATAGGACTGGCAGGAATCTTGCATGAGAATTGTTTGAAGAGTTCTTTGTATCAGAGAAGCCACCTAAATGGCTGTATCTAACTGACCTTGGCTATTTCAAGAAGTTAAGCAGGGTTACAGTTAGTTATTACTTGGATGTGAGATCAGGGAGTAATTTCAAGCCTGTCGGCTAGATTGGAAGTTGAAAAAAGGTGGCCAAGAAAATTATATGGATGTATCCATGAAGTTATAAACAATTAAATCAGCATGAAGGAGACTTGCTTTTTACCTATGCTGTGTAAGACCATTTTAAAGCTACAGCAATAAACTGTACAAACATTGAGAAAATGTTCATAGATTAGAAGTTATAGCCTCAATTTCTTGGTCAAATAACCTAGGTTCTACCAAGATAATTGGCACTAAAGCAGCATTTGCCACTCTGACTGCAGTCTTTGCCTAAGCCCAGGACCAAAATATATCCAAATAATTAGAGGTACCCACTGTATATTTTACTAGGCTATAGATTTTGCCACCGAGGCTCAATCATTTCAAAGGCTGTTTGGATTCCAGTAAACATAATACTGAGAAGATTAGTTTGTTTCACCTCAGTGTAGTCAAGGGGGTATTGGCTGTTTTGTCATCCTCTGCTCTTCTTTCTCTCATATGCACTTTCCTAATTTGGAAAGGGGAGCTGTATCTCATCTGAATTACTACTCATACTACTATTAATATTAGAATTTGGGTTTCTGTCAGCAGTGTGTGTGTGTGTGTGTGTGTTCCTCAAATCTAAGGGTGATTAAAAACTGCCACTATGCAAGGCTCACAAACGTAAAACAGAACAAACTAACAAGGCTCAGATAATCTATCCCATCAGACATACTGAAATTAATCAAGGAGAAACAAACCTAGGCATCATGCTGCTCTGTTTCTATCTACTTTTCATTGCAATCGCACATATGTCTAGGAATAAATACCCTGTGGTGTCCTGAATTTAGAAGATTGATCAGCACCACTTTAGCATCTTCCTTGCACTAGCTTGTTGGAGTAAAGCTACAAGAAGTAAAGAGACTGGGTGAACATTCTCCTAGGAACATTTTTCAAATTAATTTTGCTACTGAATTATAAGTAAAGCTGAGCAAATGTGATTATGACAAATGATCAAGTTCTCATATGATGGTAGGGGAGGCCTGTTCAGCCCTAACATGCAAGACTTATGACCCAAAACAACAGCCCTACTTTTTATGGTTCTCAGTCACTGAGTGTCCAACTTTCTTCTTTTTATTTCCCCATATAATTTATGGGGGAATTTAAATTCTCTCAGTTTTTATGAGAGAATTTAAATTCTCTCATAAAAACTTCAGAATTGGCTTGAACTAGTATCATGTGTAAATTGTTCTTCTTCTGTCAATAATTAATCTGTGAAGTACTTAAAATCTCAGCTTTAAGTGCAACCCCTGGGAAAATAATATTCTACTGAGCTGCAATAATTATACAAATAAGCAGCTCAGTGCAAAGCAGGTTTACAGTAGAAACCACAGGGAAAAGTGCAAAGCTTTAAGGAAAAGGCTTTAAGATTCAAGTGTATTATGATTACTCAATGGTGACTTTTGCTTTTTATCAGCTCAGATCTACCTAGCAAATTCAATTTACTTCAACAGAGTAAAGTAAGATAAGGAATTTGAAAAAAAACTACTGTGGATAATAAGGCATCTAAGCATTCATTAGTCTCATCCAATCAATTGTCAATCCCATGGGTTGAGAGACCTCTTGCAGGCATTGGATTATTTATCATCATTTGTTTCCTGCCATGAATCTTCTCTCTCTAAACTTTCTAAATGGAATCATTTATGTCTTCCTTAGAAAGGAAACATATTGAAAGGAAAGATAGAGGGGAAGGAGCTTTTTTATAGCACATAACATTCCAGGCCCATCTGTGTATTTACATAGGCTTTTGAGACATGATGGAATTGTCAAGGCTTGCAGATCCAATGTTCTAATATATTAGCTTAGGTATTTCATTGGCCTTCTAAAACCTCAGTGTATTTACTGGACAAAAACTGTCTGACAGCACAGCAGTAGGTGAAAAATTCAGCATAGTTCTATTTATAAGAAATGAAATATTTACAAAAACAATGAAAAGTCTGTTAATATCCTTCACATTATCTTACCATCTCCATCCTAAAAGAAAATAGAAAATAAGGTTTTTTCTAATAGAAACAGTGGAAATTTTGCCAAACACCTGGGCTGACCACAATCCAATTAAACGGATTTGGAGAGGAAAGAAAAAGACAGGTAGATGGACCTTTAATAAGAGTACCCTGAGAGACAAAGAATATATTCAAATGATAAATAAGGAACTAAAAATATTTCCTGAAATTAATATGAATGAACACACAATGATTTAAAACTTATGGGACACAACAAAGGCATATGTGAGGGATCTGACAATAGCATTTGTAGCAAAAATGAATAGAGATAGGAAAAATCAATAGATTGCGAGACAAGAGAAACTGGAAAAATTGGAAATTAAATTGCAAAAAGATCCAGGTAATGAATCAATTAAAAAAGAATTAAATTTGACTAAACACGAAATAAACTTAAGCCTCCAAGAAGAAATGGCTAGAAAATTAAAATTAGTTAAACTACATTACTTTGAGAACGCAAACAAGCCTGGGAGATGGCTGTCCCACAAACTAAAAAAGAGAAGCAGAAAAGAACTATAATAGCCCTACAGGATGAGGATGGAATATTGTGTTCACAATCGCATCAAAAGAAAACAATAGCTCAATTTTTTTTGCTAATTTATACAAAAAAGAAGAAATTTTAGAGGAGAACATCACACAATATTTTGAGGGAAAAGAATTACCCATCATAACGGAAATTGCTCGAGAGATACTAAATGAAAAAATAACCTTAAAAGAGGTAAAAGAGGTAATTGGAAGACAGAAAAGCAATAAAACCCCAGGACCAGATGGAATACCTATGGAATTCTATAAAGAATTCCAAGATATGCTAGGTGATCTGCTGGTGGAAATATATGATGAGGCCCTGAATTGTGCCAAAATACCTGAAACATGGATGGAAACTCTGATATCCCTCATTCCCAAAGAACAAACAGATCCTCACCAAATTAGAAATTACAGACCTATCTCACTCCTGAATGTAGATTATAAAATTTTAGCGGTAATAATTGCAGATAGATTGAAATAATATTGAATGATATTATCCATCCAGACCAGAATGGTTTTCTCCCAAATAGATATATTAAAAAAAATATAAGAATAATAATGGATGTCCTAGAGTATTATGAAACCAAATCTAACAACCAGATAGCGTTAATGTTTTTGGATGCCCAAAAGGCATTCGACAATTTAAATTGACAATTTTTGATCGAGCAAAAAAATTTATAGGACTAATCAAAACAATATATTCTATACAAAATGCAAAACTAGTGATTAATGGAGAAACCACAAACAATATAAAAATAAGCAAAGGAGTGAAACAGGTATGTCCGCTTGCCCCATTACCATATATCTTATCAGCGGAAGTGTTGTTTACCCAGATAAGGAAAAACCAAAATATTCAAGGGTTGACTATTAAACAGGAAACATACAAATTGCAAGCATTCGCTGATGACATGGTCTTCATAATGGAGGACCCAAAAGAATCAAGCAAAAATTTAATTTAATAAAATGGAAGAGGAAACAGTTAAGGATAAGCATGATAACATGGGCCAAAAATTGTGGCCACAATATTGAATTAGAACAATGGGAATGAATTTGACAAACTAACTATAAATTAATGTTATCAGTCTCATATAAAGGAAATATTTATAAAATGTCCTATCACTGGCACCAGCAAGACTTGTTAGGATGTTCCCTAATATGTCACCCAAATGTTGGAAGTGTAACTTTAGCCAGGGAACGTATTTTCACATGTGGTGGACATGTCCTAAAGCCCAAAAGTACTGGTCTAAGATACAGGCTTGGCTAGAAGAGATGACAAAACTAAAGATTAAATTCAACCCATAGACCTTTTTACTCGGAATGACAGAACCGACATGGAACAAAAAACACCAGCATCTGATATCACACATTATCACAGCGGCAAGGGTAGTCTATGCCCAAAACTGAAAATCAACAATGATACCCACGGACCTGGCAATAACTAATAAAATACACCAATGCGCAGAAATGGTTAGACTAACCATGTTACTAACAAACAAGGAAGAGGGGGAGTTTTTTACAATTTGGAATATATGGTACAAATGGTTGTATAAAAAGGAAGTAAAGATGTCTAGTGAAATTGATTAAACAAACAACAAGGGAAAATGGAAATAAGGATAAATGTATATATAGCTATATATGTAAGTAATATAATTAAATAAATATTGTATTATAAACGTAATAATAACATAAATAAGCAAGGATTTAGGAAACAAGTTATAGATTTACTTGTAGCAAATGACTTTAACTGACACTAATAGAAATGTACACTGCTATGAAAAAGTTGCAAAAATGTGAGAACATGTTTCTCTTTTTTTAAATATTCTTTTTTTTGAAACTTTCAATAAACATTATTTTTTAAAAAAGAAAGAAAATAACAGTTTTTCCACTGGGAGCTGCTTGAAATTTGTCTGACTAATTTATTTCAGAAAGTACTAAAATAGTTTCCTGAACTAAATGTGCAAAATATTCTGAACTTGAAACATAGTCGTCAAGTTAACTATTCAGAACTTGAAAAAAAAATAGAATAGTATTACATATTCAATACTATTATTTTCTTAACTTCAAAAAAATTGACCAAAGAAGGAATGGAAGGAAGGTAATCTATATCTGTATTGTACCTATATTTTTACAAAGCAAACAGTGAAAATAAAAATAAAATCAGTCAGGATTCTGCCAACGTACTAGATCTTTTTTTTTAAAAAAATAATCTTTTGGACCTATTTTTCTACAGAATGAATGGTAAGTAGCATTCAGGATGGACTACCACTCACCTAAATTTCTAGCCTTAGGACAAAAAATAAATTTCCACTGTTTCCTATAGGCAAATAGTAAAAATATTTCAAACTTTGTATTATTGGAATACTACCAATGCAATATGTTCAAACCTCTTGTTTTGAGTTAGGATCCAAGTACTTCCCTATCCATTCTCTTTAAGTTACCAATGTAAAAACAAAGCAGAATCCCCTAAGCACCCACATACTCTCACGTAGAAGAAAGAAACTTCAATATATACCCTTAAAAGGAACCATTTGCTAAAAGAAAACAGTAGGAATAATTTTTATGGGTCCACAATAAGCTAGATGGAGCCACCTCCCCCCCCCCATGAGGTGAATGTGTAGTGGCTGATTATTATGGTATTCAGTTATTTTGACTATCAGCTTAGATTCTAATTCCAAGTTTACCCAAGATACATTTTTGAGAGGACACAGGAGAAAATGGCAAATCACTTCTAGGAATACCCTGCACTTTTCCCCCCAGGAGTTTAGTTCATATTTTTAAGAATTTGATACTAGCATTAATTATATAAGCATTTATGTGATTTTTAGAAAAGGCAGAGCCAATGATCAAGGGAAATAATAAACAAGAATCAAGAAATATTTTATGCCATATGAACAAACTGTTCTGTCTTTTATCACTGTGCTTAACTTCTACCCCCCACCCATGACAATCAGCATTATGTGGCCACTGAGTACTCAGTATGCACATTCCTTAGTAGATGAACTTGGGAGAGTTACCCCCTAAGATTCTTTTAGAACATTTTTTTACAAGCCATGGGGTCCTATGATTACTCCATTCTGATTATAATTCTTTTCATATTCACCAGCTGAGTCCACTATTATGATATTCAAACTTCTTACTCAATGGAGACTAGGCTATAGACTAGGCCTTTTCTTTAAAATGTGAAATGTTTTAAACAATGGTTGTTTGTTTGTTTCTTATTTCTCAAATGCTGAACTGGCTGAACTCTGAGAAGCTGATCCTGGAAACTATCTCGATGAATAATTTGTTATCAGGGAAAAAAATTAATTCAAAATTTGAAAAGCCGACATTAAATAATAAATGGCAGGAACAGAAGAGAATTTTATTTGTATTCTGAGAAAGCATTATTCTCTGAAGAGGAAAGTGGCTGGCTTTATTACGAACAAATTTGGATAACTGACCAATAATGCTGATGAGTACTGACTTCTTCACTTTTGGATGAGCCAATTTCCGGTTGCCCTGTCCTCTCTGTTGGCTGTGTGCAAAACTGCTGGGTTGGGCATAAAGCCACAATTAGCCTCCTACTTCCATATGCTTGGGTTAACTGCCGATTCTTCGCTCCAGGCATTTACTTTCAAGTCTCTGCATTTTAATTAGCAGCAACCAAAGGGATACCGTGAGTGTACCAAATTGCAGTATCATGTTTTATGAGACAACCAAATATGATCTGGGTTATTCTGCATTAAATACAGATCCCAAATGAATTGTGAAAAAAAAATCAATTCCTTCAGCAGCAACTTTCCTTTCAGTTCAGAATCAAGCATTTTATATATTAAGTTCCATACTGTTTCTGCTTCATTTCTCTATTGGAAGGTCCTTTCTGTGAGACAAGACTTCATGAACCCTGTCATAGCTCAAAGCTCTGCCTCATAATGAGAATGGTTACACTATAGTGACTTTACAAGAGGTCTTGTGTTATTTTCTCTAGTTGAAGGACCAACTTTCTGAGGGAGAAGGAATTTCACTGAACACAGTTTTGTACTTTCTGGCTTTCGTGCCATTATAAATACTTTAATGGCAAAACCTCTCCAATTACTTATGCTGTCTTATAAATGCAATGCCTACCTTATAATTCCTGCAGGAAGGACTGAAGGCATTTGTCCCACAAATAAATAATGTATCATCATCTCGTTTTAGAAGAACCTTAATAAAGTTATGACATTCATCCTGCCAAAAGAATTTTTAAAAAGGAAAAGAAGTGAACTACTGTTTCAGCAAATAACATCAAAAATGTTTGATACAATTAAACAATTGTTTGTTCCAGCAAATTTTCCTGCCATTTGGAAAAGAAGGCAGCAATGGATTTCCTCAGAGTGACATTAAAGCAACATGGCTGGCAGGATTTTAAAGATTATACTTATCTTTTTCTGCTGCTGTTTATTGGAGAAAATGTAGTTTAATGACAGTCATGAATCAAGAATGTCTCATATGTCATATGCCTCAGTATGTCTGTTACAGTATGTATTTATGCAATTTATATACTGGTGCATCCTAGGCAGTTTATAGGTATAAAAACAATAATAATAAATAACATATTACATTCAGTCATTAAAAGTAAGACAGGCTGATCCAGATAAGGGAAAATGCAACTATTGCAGCAAGTGTAAGACACTGCAATCAGGTAGTCCTTGCTTAATGACCTGTTGCTTAGCAACCATGCAAATTTACAAAAGGACCCCCTAAAAAGTACTTATGACATAATTTAGAATTTTTGATAGACATGAACAGATCTGAGGTCACATTTTTGGCACCTAGTGACTGGCTCACATTTATGGCCATTTGGAGCAAGCTGTGGTCACATAAACAGGATTTTTGACATTTTTTTTGCTGGTTTCTGATATTTACTTCCATTTTCTGCCAAAAAACCTGTTCATTGCATATAATGGAGTTACTTCATTAGTACTTAATGACTGCTGTAAAAAAGGCAGTAAAGTCAGTGGCCACATGATCACAAAAAAGGCATGTGGTCACATGGTCATCTGCTTAATGACTGCAATTTCTTAACAACAATAATTCCAGATTCAATTATGGTCACCTGTACTGGGATTAGACTATAAACATGCAGGTGGCTGCATTCTGCACCATGTGAAGTTTTGTGGACAGACTGACATAGGCTTAAATACAATAATCTAATCAGGAGCATGACTGATGACTCTTGTACATCCTGTCTCATGTCTTACTGAACAATGTCTGGGTAGAATGGGGAAAACAATAAAGCCCAGAAAATATATGTGATCTAAAGTCATTCGTAGTTAATCAAACTTTAAATTGCTAAAACATTTTCCTAAGATTATTTATCTCCTATAAAGACTCTGAATTATATCAGTTCCTAGTAGAAAGTTAGCAGGGGTAGTAAGCTTTTTAACGCCTCTTCATTTCACAATATTTGACATTTTTGGTTATAATGTTTCATTGCATCATAAGTAAATCAATTTTTTTTGAAATGTAAAACCTTCAATAAACTGTTGAGACAATGACTAGCTAGAAAATAAATGGCATGATCCAATCTGCAACACAGAGAGCAGTATAGGGTAACAGTCAAGGAACTGAACAATGTGGCATCTGCCAGAGAAATGAAATTTGCCTACCTTATGTTTTCCCTTCATTCTGCATGTGTCTACATCAAGCTGTCTGGATTTCCATGTCAATTTCTTCAAGGATCAAGAAAGAAAATAATTAGAGTCTGGGGTGTTTGTATTTAATTTCAAAAGAAAAACTAGCTACTGAATATAAAATTATCAAAAACATTCCATACTTATTCTATGCTTGACTTACTCTAGCACAGAAGTCTTATGAATGTAGAACATTTAGTTAGAACTGACTGCTATTTATATAATATATAATACTATAATTATATAATATTTTCTATACTTCTGAGGGTGTTTGTTAATGGACAAATATTACAAATCAACACTCTTTGTTTTTATCTCTTGAAATAGAGTATATATATATATGAATATATGGAGAGAGAAAAATGTGTATATTGATATAAATATGCTTGCACATATACGTGTGTGTGTATACTGTATGTATATACACACAGACATATACATAAATATACAGACATACCAATAGAGGCATGTAATTTTGTACCAATAGGAGAGCAAGAGAAAATTTATAGCTTAGTAATGAACTGTGGGCTCTATGGTGCTCTTTGAGCTGGGTTGTTTTCTTGCAGACATTTCTTTACAAACTAGGTAACATGCTAAACTAGGTAAAATGTTAAAAGGACTGTGGAGGTTACCTAGTTTTTCTATCA
This sequence comes from Naja naja, assembly GCA_009733165.1. Classification (NCBI taxonomy): domain Eukaryota; kingdom Metazoa; phylum Chordata; class Lepidosauria; order Squamata; family Elapidae; genus Naja; species Naja naja. The sequence continues at coordinate 253,705,586 of CM019149.1, read as the reverse complement.
CTCATGTTACCTGGTTTGGTAGTGGAATATCTATAAGAGTATGACCTAACTTAGAAAGCACCAAGGACCCCACATACAATTTGGTTCTGTTTTAACAAAAATTAAACACACTCATATACAGTAGATCAAATATTCCCTATTGTTGTTTGGAAGTAGTGTTTAGTCAAATAAAATGTTTAGGGAAATAAACTGAGTTAGAAATGCTTTCCACTGATTCAAAGTTGTCCAGAGCTTGTTATCTGAACTCATTCTGAAGGAACAAAGAAATATGACCAGAATTATGTCTTAATTCAGTGCTGGAACACAGTTTGACAGCTTCTGAGATGAGTGCCAGAAAACAAGTTTGCATATAAAAAAAATCTACATTCGCAGGTAGTTTTGGAAAGACCACAGAGCCATTGTTAATAATTATAAATGATCTCAGCTAGAAGGCCAATGATTTTACCTGTCTAAGGCACTTTCAGTAGATTTTACCTATAAAAAGACTTTCATGAAACTCTAACGAGCCAAAAAATTAATATACCTAGCAAAATTGCGACAGATTGTTTGTCAATGGATCTTGAATGAGAAAAAACAATAAAGAATTGGATTTAAATTTATCTACCGATGGCATTTTGCCATCTTAGTCAAGACATGTATACCCATGCCAATGGTCACTGAAAAAAACAAAGAAGTATCTGAATCTAGGTTAAACTGAACATTTCATATGCTGCTTTGATTTTCAGAAATGATATATTTCAAGGCAAAGGACCATCAAATATTTACAATAAAACTGAATATTTATTTTACATGGTTCTTTGCCCCAGTTCTCACAAAAAACGGGGAACAGAAATAGGAGATACACTATCTTATGCAGATTTAGCTTCTCACAAAGACATGCATTCCTAGTCAAGCAAGCAGAGCAACATTAGAAGTTTTTTTCACTGTTTTACTCATGCATTTTTCATTCAGAATCCATTGGAAAACTTTTCCATTTTTTGCTTAGATTGTCTTTAAAAATCACTTAGATTTTGTATACCATTCTACCTGAAAATAAATTTCAGCCCAACTTATTTATTGCTCTGCTTGATTTTACTTCATGAGCACAACAGTTTTAAGATACTTGCTTTTAAATGAGAAATATTGAAAATAAATATTTGAACTATTTATAAATATACAATCTGAGTAGCTTGATGTAATGCTACAAACAAATGATATCTAAAATGCCATTAAAGCTAGCAGTTATATTAAGATTCTGGATAGTATTTCTACCCATATGTATAATTCAGTAGTTAAGCATTTTTGCAATTTAATATTTTTGGTGATATTGCATCATCCTTCTTTCCCCTCAGCTGTGTCATCTTATCCTTTAGCTGTATCATCTGTTTTGAATATGATGTAATAGATGACACCTAGGATACTAGAAGTGCTCAAGTGCTGAAATGAGTGGGGTTTTTTTTAGCCCTTCCTTAACTATGGCACATACACATATCCTATTAATTTTGGGATATTTAATCCAGCACTAACAGAACAAAATATTGTGGCTGCCGTCTAAGTTTTATTTTCAATCTTGAATATTTGTAGTCTTGAGGAAGAATTATAAAAATAATAAGATTATTGTGTTCAGTATCTGTATGCCTATGTATATGTCTATGTAATTCCTTATAAAAGTGTGATCATTAACCTATTTAAGTAGAGTTTGTTGAGTAACTTATATTTACTATCATATCAGAGAAGTCAGTCAAAGCTGCATGTAAAAATATTGGAATGACCATGTGCCTCTATTGTAATGTAAAAAAACTTGCTTATAATCTCAGCTATTTATCCAAAGTACATAATGAAAATAGCAAATGTATGCACGTTGCTTATCACTGCAATTTTAAAAGCAGGTCTGAAAATCCGAGGAGCAGGGTATTTTTTCTCATTTATTATCTACTTTTTTATTTCTACTGTCCTTGACTTGTGAATAGCAGAAACTACTTACTTTGCTAAAATAAATTTCTTCTGTGTGTGATGAATCCATATCAACAGTATAAATATGGTCCCTGTAAACAAAGGGGAAAAGAATGCCAAGATAAACTCAGATGTTCATATTTTACAGGAAGAATGTTTTATGTTCAAATAAATCATTGTCCCTTAGTCAGGAACTAAGGATAATATCAAAGAACACCAGGCAACATATCTTATGTTTTCTTTGGGTAACAGAAGATAAACAATCAATATAATTCAGCATGAACAAAACTTTCATTCTATGCGCTATGAATGAACAAAAGGTGTAAAAAGGAATTAACTGAGAAGTTGGAAGTTCCCTAAAATCATTTTGGTACAGATTATGTTTTCTGTATATTTGTAAGTACAGAACAAGTCAACTTTGTTCTGAGAATGGGATATATTGCAAGATATCTGTAAGGTTTGCATAATTTGGCAAAATATTTGACTCCTATAATCCTTCAACAACCTTATCATTGTTAAAAAAACCTGAGCTAGATATTCCTATCAAGAATTGTGGCTCCTACTATGAAAACACATACCTGAACTGAACATGTATTCATGGACATTATGTTCTTTAATTTTGAGTACTCCATTCCTTGACCTATTATTTTATATTACAGTTTAGTAACATTTTAGCAGGTGGCAGATGCAAGTGATCTTTTCTAAGCCCAAAAGCTAAGCACGTTCAGGACTGGTTAGAATTTGGATGGAGGAAGAATATAGAATTCTGGGCATGTCAGTTAAAATTGAAAGTAATAAAATAAATAAGATCATGGATAATTAAACTATAGTCAATCCTTGAAACCAATTACCAAGACTTTTTGGAGAAGTATCAACAGACAGTATGCTAAATGCTAAAATATACCAATAAAGCCTTCACAACAATCCTTTCCACCACCATAATACAACCATTCAACTTGTATATGCTATAGCTGCTATAATCCTAGAGATGTTTGGCTATATGATAAAAAAGAACAGCAGTACATATTGGTCCTCTCCCACTCCCCAGATATTGAGGTTGGAGACTAAGATCAAGGCAACTTGGAAAGAAGTTAGTTAGTTGTGGAACTACAGAAGAGTGTGGAGATTAAGAAAAAGAGGTGGCAACTGACTCCATCTGAAGCTCTAGAGACTTATAAACAAAGGCTCACAGTTCTGGCTACCAGGCTAAGGAGATGCACTATAGAAGCAGAGACCAAGAAGATGACCTGTTCTCAAAGAACCATTCACAAAGTATACTCCCAATTGCAGGGCAACAATAGAATAACAGGAGAGCCACCAACAGCAGAAACTGAACAATACTAGAAAAACATATGGGAGAAAGAGAAGGTAGATAACACTATAAATCAGTGGTCGCTAACCAGTGGGCCGCAGACCACTGGTGGTCTGCAAGAAAATTTTGGTGGTCCACAGAGAAATGTCCCCTCCAAAGCATCCCCCCAAAGCAATTTATCCAGGCTGTGCAAGAACACACCACCCACATGGCACGCAGGAACACAAGGCTGCACCACCCACATGGCCCGCCCACCCACCCACTGGCCCCCACCCTTTGGCCGAGTGCAAACCTTACCTTGAGTAGAGGCATGCGAGCTGGAATTAGAATGCAAGACCAACGGCGGGGGAGGGAAATCCACCCCGGGGTGGCTTGCTGACGTTGGTGGGAAAGTCAGTGCCATATTCCAGTGCTGCAGTAGTCACAGGACTGGACCTTTGGTCATCCCGGAGCAGCTCCTCCTCACCTGGGTGCACTGGCCTGCCATGGACTGGAGGAGCTGCTCCAGGATGACCAAAGGGCCAGTCTTGTGACTACTGCAGTTCTGGAATATGGGATCGGCCTGTGGTGGGGTTGGAGGCCAAGGGGTATTGCCTGGTTATTAGGAGCCCATCTTCCTTGGTGGTCTTTTGGTCTGGGCATCTGACCTTCGCTGCCAGCTTGTTGTGGGACTGACAGGAACTCCGGGTTGGGTTGAGCTGAGCACCTTGGAAGCCCCATAGTTTGCCTCATCACTGTTTATGCAGGCGAGAGTTGAGCTTTTCTGGGCTCGACACCCCCCTCTTCGGCTTTCATACAAGAGGACTCCCCAAGACTAAGCTCCAGGTTTTTCCTGCTGCTTCCAAGCAGAGATGGGTCCCTTCCCCCAGGCCTCATAGCCCCCCAGAGCATGCGTGTGCTGGGCTCTCCCCATGGGATGAGGCCATCTCCCAAGGCCCCCACCCACCCACTCATCAACAGCAAGCCCAGGTCGGAGGAAGAGAAAGGGGCTCTGGGCGCCTGGCCATTGCGCTGTGCCCCACCCTTACTGCAGAGTGCCGAGAGGGACGAGAAAACTGACACCACCACCACTGCCCCATTCTGGGCCTCTGAACTGATGGTGAGCCCAGGCTTGTCCACTCTGCCACCTCCCTCCACTGCCAGCTGGTACTTTTCCTGCCCTGGGCCATCCCTACAGCCCGTGGCCATCGAGGAACAGCCCAGGCCAGGAGAGGTGAGCTGGAAGGTGCAGGAACGTCGCGCAAATGCAAGTAACGTGGTGCTCCTGCACCTTCCAGCTATCTCCATTGCCGCTTCAGCCCATCTGTGCCGCTAGCCCCCTCTTGCTGCAACAGCACCATTACCTCATCCTGGCCAGCGAGGGCTGCACTGCTTTTTGCATGTTGCACCACCTGCAACATATAGTCACATAGGGATTTACTTTTCTTCAAATGCTTGAAGATCTATTCTCAGGTCTTTTGGGTGGCATTCAGTGAGCTTGAGGTGCCCAACCGTGTATGCAATGATAACGTGGCTTTGTTTTTAAAAGTTCTTTCTCTAAATTCAATAGAAATGTTGTTTGATTTATAACATAAACAGGGATAAAAGCTCACAACATCTTTCTTGTTTTGTCAAATGAATAGTTTATTTTATTTTATTTTTATTTTATTGGACTTTTAGTTGAGTTATGTTTGAAAATTTACCCTGGGAAGGTAAGACTTCTTTTAATGTAAGCTGTTTGTGTTGCCCTTTTTTCTTTACTACCTGTAAAGAAGTAGGTGCTATTTTAAAATAGTGCAGTATATATAATGAAATATCTTCTATTGATACTAGCTTTTAAAAATATATTTGGAGGAAGCAAGGTTAGCAGATCCAAAACATTTGCAGCAAGCCAAAATATAAGCAACATTTTCCCCACATAAAGAAAAGGTTTATTTATTAACAAAATCAGCTTTTCATGAGTTTTTCATGAATTTCCTCCCATTTGAAAGCAGCTTTCTTTCTAAGATGCCATGCTGAAAAAGGTGTGTCTGTATTTATTTTTATATTGCTTAATCTTGTGGGGAAACTGCCATTTACTTTTATTACAAGTGTAATACTTATTATTTTTTGACTCCATTGGCAGAACTTTGACCCAAAGTTAATACAGAGCTACTCTTTTGTTTGGTTTTTATTTTATAGATGAAAACAGTATGACCTCTTTCTTCAGATTTTCATTGTAAAGCTCTGGCAAAATAAACCAGTATTAAAAACAAAAACATGCATTAGAATGGCAAGTTAATAAGTTATTATCCCTGGCAATATCTAAAAAATGTTCTGTTTACCATCAGTTAGAAGTTTTGTATATTCTGAATGCCAGAAAAAACCCTGTAAGATTCAGCACAGCACTGTGTTTAACTCCCTTCTAACTGAGGAACATTATAATGGCTTATGACAAATTTCCAGTCAATTGTCAGAAAAAGGCAAAACCAGAATTATGGACCTATGTGAACTCTGATTTTCAGTTAAGTTAAAAAAATGCTTCCATTGATCCACAGTTGTTTCCATATACTGCCAAGTAATAAAAGGTTCTGCTAAACTGAAGATATAAATCTGTGCTGTTTTGTTTTATGTTGATGCTCTCAGTCATTCTGATCTTGCTAATTCATTTTTTACACAAATAAACCAATTCCAACACTTCTGTTTTTCCACCTGCAGTTAACAGTGCCACAGACATTATTATGCCACACTTGTGCAGGGAAAGAAAATGTAAATAATGCTGCATCTTTCCGATCCTTGGCCACAGCTATGGGTATTAAATGCATGCTATGATTCTGGTGTGCACCAGGGAGATATGATAAATTACCAAAAGATGTAGTGGGAGAGAGAAAGGCAAGAAGAACACCTGAAAAATTAAGTGTTTTTGTGAAGATGGCAAGAAGAAAAACCAGTCTTCTCATGTAGCTATTATAGGAAACATTATTTAATTACTGAAATTCTGCTTGTCTTTCATGTACTGTTCTCTTCAACACTTGCCTCATACCAGCAAAATGATCTAACCTTCTTATGATAATTTTTTTTTGGCAATAAGAGTCTAAAGAATATAAAAAGATTGCTGCTTGGCTCTTGAGAGTTCAGATCGCAATATTTTAGTAAAGCTAACCATCCAGGGGCCTTTGCAGTTTATACTTAATGATATAAGTGCTCCAAGGATTCACTAACATTTTAGAGGATTTCATGTGGGAAATATTAGTATGTGTTACCATCTTGGAGAAAGATATGTTTATTCGAATTTCTTTAAGCTACTTAGAGTTTCTCCAAATATCATACTTACAGAATTAACAGTGTTCTTGCTTTAAGCCAGGTTGCAACCCTATTTAGCATCCTAGTATAAAGAACTGTAGGAGGTAAATGTGCCTGGGATACATCTAGGGTTCTGTGGCAAACCCTAAAGCTGAGAAAAAATTTATTTATTTTTATTTATTTTATTTTTATTCATATTTATATGCCACCCTTGTCCGGAGACTCAGGGCGGCTTACAATGTTTGGAGCACAACCCAATGCGCTCAGCAATAGCCTTCATTCCATTGTATATGCCTGCTTATTACTAAGCAGCATTTTTACAAAGTCAGCTTATTGCCCCCAACAATCTTGGGTCCTCAATTTACCTACCCCGAGAGGATGGAAGGCTGAGTCAACCTTGAGCCTGGTGGGATTCGAGCCTGCAGTAATTGCAGGCAGCTGGAACTAAGTGCTAGGCATTTAACAGCCTGCATCACCAAGGCTCTTATGCATTTGCTTTCAAAAATAATGAATAAGGAAATACATTTACATTTATCTTTGTTCAAAACAAATTGGGCATACATTAGCAAAGGACTGAACAGGGAAAACTGGAACTTTGTGGATTCTTGGTTCTCCAGAAGAGATGAAAACTCATCATTTCTCTATCCAATTAGAATACAAAAGGGGAAAATTTAAGTAGGATTCTGGGAACAGCTACAATCAGTGAAATATAACTAGAGCTTGTATGGACAATAATTTAGTTATACAAAGCACCTTACGTCTTGATGGTGAATCAGAGACTATTCTGATGCTGTTGAATTGCAACTTATATATCAATAGTTATCAGTATCAATAGTTCAGCAATGGGGGTCGCCATTCCTAACCTAATATAGGGTGAAAACAATGACTTTCACACATTTTGTCCAAGAAATGCTTTCCATATTATGTAGTCTCAATTATCATCCATCTGCTCCCGCATACTGCTGCCGATTTTGTCATTTATACTAAGAAGAACATTAAGTTCATTCATGAAACTGATCCTTTATGCATTTCCCCTCAAGTTGGAGTAGAGTGCTAATTAACAATGAGTACATAACTTTCTGCAATTGCACATGGTAAAAAAATAACATTTAACATGATATTTATCCTCAATAGATGATCCTTCCATTCTGCAACTCCCAATAAGCAGTTAAGCAGCCTCAGGGTTTGTTATCAAATGCAAACAAACAAAACCTACTGTGTTAGATTACTTCTTCTTGGTCCAGCAGGGAATGTTCAAATTTTTAAGTTAACACATTGTAATCAGGTCTTGGTGCATTTGTCATTACATTTTATGCAAAATATACCTGTGAAATGCACAGGCAGTTATGTTCTACATAATATTCAAATACATGTGGAGGCACAAAGCCTGAATTTTCATGTAGATACAATAATCCTTTTAAGCAAGAAGAAACTGAATTTCTTGCAATGAAAGCAGTGCAGTAGAGGAAAGCATCTGAATCACTGGTCCAATAAATGGGTAAATGGGTATATATTTATTACTCTACGAACCCCTATTTAAAACACCTCCTTTTGCTATCAGAAAACAAATTAGATTCTCAAACATTAAAATAATCTGGAGCACAGAATTTGACTTTCCTTATGGTTTGTGCATTAACTGAAATGCTGACACCATCAGGAATGGTACCTAATACAATTTGTGCCAAAAAGAAAAAGTGAAAAAAAAAACTTTTCTGGAATAATTAAAAGATAAGAAATAAGAGATGTGGCTATTCACTACTTCTTTAAATAATGGCAGGATGATGGGTAGACACACAACAAGTAGTCAAGTAGTCATGCAAACCTGGAATGGAAATAACTTTTAATGATATAACTATATAATATTATACTGTTTATTTTGGGTAAAAAATGTACTATATACTACGCTGCTTATTAAATTCTTTTCATTGGAATTCCTATTTGTCACTGTGCTTATTATGCCAAACTGCCAAAGCAGAAGCAGTTATTAATTTTCATTCTTAATGTTATGTATGCAGGTTTAAAGTCATTGGTTTAGTTTGAACTGTTCTTGTAAAACGTAAGAAATGATTGGTTTAAAAGTGGAAAACCCTGCACTCTGATTGGCTGGCAACTGCGGCTGCTGGCTATAAGTAGCACATTGATCAACTTAGATCCAGATTACCTCAGGAACATCGGCATTGTTCCTCTCTAGTTCCCATACCTAACACCTCTTCTAGAGGGGAAGGGGAGGATCATGAGTGTAATGAACAAGCAAGAATCAACCCCATGTGTAATGAGCTAACACAACAGGAACCATCCCAAAACCTGTCACAATACCAACAACCATTTTCACAAATGGAAGATTGCACATCATTACCTGATTTAGGTGCTGACATTGGGTTGGAGATGGATTGGGAGGAGAGACCAGGTTGTAGTAACCAAACAGGTTCTACCATTACTACAAGTCCTAGTAAGGAAATGTCAGCAGACACATTTCCTCCCTCACAAGGTGAGAACCTTAAAACATCTGAACCACGAGGTCTCAACGCATTACTAAGAGCCCCACCTATTTAAAAGAATACATTAGATAGGCTGGGGTTTGAGTATGGACTGAACCTAGTGGGGAGGGGTGTTATGTATGCAGGTTTAAAGTCATTGGTTTAGTTTGAACTGTTCTTGTAAAATGTAAGAAACGATTGGTTTAAAAAGTGCGGGAAAACCCTGTACTCTGATTGGCTGGCAACTGTGACAGCCCAGCCAAAGTGGGTTCGTTCTGAGCTGTAGTCACTAATAAACAAAGAGCTTGAAGCACTCCACATCTGTCTCTTCATGCAAACACAACACTTAATAGTTATTGAAATGTGATTCACTTTTTAAAGTTTATTACCTAAAGATGAAAGGGACTTTTGCTCCATTTTATCCTTGTTCTTTAAAAAAAAGAATTTTTGGAATGGAGATGTTTTTGTGTAATTTCTGCACAGAAAAATGGTTTTGTACTGATAAATATCAAATGGTCTAAAAACCTTCACTCTGACATCTTTCCAGGTGATAATTTTGATAATCCTGAACTGACCCAAGTCTCAGAAGTGCTGAGAGGAATAGAAAAGACGATGTGCAGAAGGATTCTCCAAAGCTAGTGGAGTAGTGTTCTTATACTCAGAAAGAGAACAGAAACAGTAGTAATAGCAAAGAAGAGCAAGAACAGGGCCCTCCAGTGATCAATAGGACCTCTTTATAGAAAAGGAGGTATAGGAAATGATCAGTTAGGCCAAAGTTGCCTTTCTTGTAAAACAAAGGATCAAAAATTGTTCTCTGTCATTTTAAAGTGTAAGACGTGGAATCTAAATCACAATAAGACAGATTTCAAATGTAATGCCAGAAAAAAACCCATAAAAGCAAGGGTTAGACAGCCATCTGTCAAGAATGTCCTTTGAGCAGCTGTTGGAGTTTTGACCTAAAAGGACCTTTCCAATCCTATAAAAATACACTTAGCCTAGACACAATTTAGACATGGTCCAATGCAGACTTTTCAGTTAATATGATGTTTGCATTTTCAGCTTAATTAAATACTTGATGCATGATTGGTTTATCATCGTTGAAAATACTCCTTAGGCTTCTTTAAAAGAAAATTATTTTACTGAAGGATGATCAAGTCCAGCAAACTTTCAAACCACCAACTAACCTCTTCACATGTTCAAGTTATTGAGACCATCTTTTAGCAGTTTATTTATTTGAATACCTCTGCTTTTGAATAATACTGTTCTGTAATAATTTTTCCATTTTCCATTTTCCGTTGCCATTTCATATAACTATTTTTAGTTGGCCTAACTAATTTTTAATGGAAAACCATGTTGAATCTTCTGCAATAGAATACAGATTAAGATATTCTCACATTCAGCTCTGGAAAAGATTGCTACTAGAAATCCTTTTGAAATAATTCCCCTACTTATCCACAATAACTGGTCACAAGAATCGCTAAAGACAAACTATTTGCATGCAAGCTCAACTCCCTCTAAGCGAGTAATGAAATGTGTGGTGAAATGTCTACTGCATATCCCATGAATAGAAAGTATATACAAATTTATAGCTAATGCAAGTGACTACTGCTTGTCTTCATAGGGTCACATAAAAAGGTACTTTTACAGAAACACTTAAAGGTTTTTTTTAGCAGAGCATACAACACATTTTGAATAAATTCAGAAAACTTGAGATTTCAAGCTAGAGAGTTAATAATGACCTGCTAAGCCAGGGGTGTCAAACTCACATTGTCATGGCAAGATCGCGTGACATATCAGGACTTATTTCCCCTTCATTAAACTGGGCATAAGTGTGGCCAGTGCAGGATGCATCCAGCCCATGGGTTGGGAGTTTGACAGCCCTAGTTTTTTTAAATAAAATCCCTGAAAGTTATTAGCTAGACACTGGCCAAGATGCAGCACTACGCAGCATATGAGATTTTGAAGATAAAACAAAAAAGTTTGTTCATAATTTGCACAATGCAATACAGATAAACTTAAAATGTGCCAAATATGAAAAAAACCATATTTTCCATTCTTTTCTATCTGGCTCTTTCTTTGCTATAATTTTTTTAAAATAAATGGTTAAATTACCATCATTAAAATTTAATTTTATAACTTTGTGGAATGCACAACATTGTTGCTTATTTTCCAAAACAGGCAGTTAGTTACTTTTATAAACACAGGCAAATGATGCCAATATTCCAAATGAATGAGTAACTACTATGCATATTTACTGCTACACCACATAGTATATACCAGCTGCAAGGGAGCAACAGTGACAGAGGGCTATTGCTCCATGTTCATGTTCAAGTTGCTAAGCTTCCTGAATTTCTATAATTGGCCATTGTCCAATACAGAATACTGGCCTAGATTAGTCCAGAGGGACTCTTTTTAAGTTCTTATATACTAGATAAATATATAAATAGGGTTGGTAACAGCTGAAGCTATCAGCTAGTGCCTTCTGATCAACAGTATTACTAAGGCAATATAAATGAAGGCATATAAATGCATTCTGACTAGCATACCAAATAAAAGGGCCTTGGTGGTGCAGGCTGTTAAACGCCTAGCACTTAGTTCCAGCTGCCTGCAATTAGTGCAGGCTCGAATCCCACCAGGCTCAAGGTTGACTCAGCCTTCCATCCTCTCTGGGTAGGTAAAGTGAGGACCCAAGATTGTTGGGGGCAATAAGCTGACCTTGTAAAAATGCCGCTTAGTAATAAGCAGGCATATACAATGGAAGGAAGGCTATTGCTGAGCGCATTGGGTTATGTCCCAAAAATTGTAAGCTGCCCTGAGTCTTCGGAGAAGGGCAGCATATAAATGTAATTAAAAAAATGTGTAAGTTGATGGGGAGAGCTTGATTTTTCACAGTCTACAGAACAACTGCCAATTGTTCTTATTTTTCAGTTCTGAGGGAACATTCTTCCTGTGCAGGATTGAGCAACCTGGTAGTCTGCAGAGTTTTTGGAACTCAATTTCCATTAATCTCAGCCAGCATCACTAATGTCAAGGAACTGTAAAAACTTTCATTAAAAACATCTGGAAGGGCAAAAGTAGTCTGCTTCTGGAATCATAAAATTATTGCTATTTTTTCCTAAGATTTCTAGCTAGAGTCAGATCTGCTCACTTCAGATACTGATTAAGATAGGGATGGGGAACCTGCAACTTCCTTTTCATAGCCCACAAAAGACCCAAGACTATGCTATAGAAGCAATCTATCAAATAACTATATTCCATTCAAAGGAATAAAATCAATGCATTAAACCTTCAGTGGCCTTTTTGCAGCTACTTAAAACAACCTGGCCCCACTTTCAAAACAAAACTTTTCCAATATGGTCCAGGAAGCATTCACTAGTTATCTTGATCTTACCAATCAGTACTAGAAATAATAAGCTGTTTCTATTTTGGTCAGCCCACCTAAAGTTCTCCAGATGTGCTGGACTGCCATTCCCATCCCATCACCAGCTGAAAATGATGGAAGATGTAATCTAAGCCATCTGGAGAATGTCAGGCTAGGGAAGATTATCATAAATCAGTGGCTTAGCTCCCAGCATATAAATTTATGTGCCCTGTAGTGAATGGGCATGATGCACTGTCATGCTACTGTTTAACTGTGAAGAGTTGAGACCTGATTTTCCATTGTAATATGCAGAGTACTTCTCATATTACAAATCCCAATAACTTTCTTCAAAGAATACCAATATGAAGAACTTGATATACGATATCAAAGCTAACAAACAACAAAAAATAGCTGCAATGTCAGCCTAATACATAGACCAGGTTTGAATCTAGAGGTAAGCTTGAAAATACAGGGTGAGGTTGATTTATGCAGTCATTAACTGAATTCACAAGAAACTTTAAGACTGTATAATGTCTGTCATGTGTACTAAAAAGCCATTTTAGGAAGCAAACAGCCTTTCAGTAGCCAGAACTTGCACCTTCTTGCTTCATAAAGAAACCAACTGCCACCCCACTTTCCATGTGGAAAACAAATGCAACAAAGGAAAGGAAGACCAAGAGTGAGACACCAACTGATCTGCCATTTTTGTATTCTCTTATTGGCCAGTTGAAGAGAACTTAGGCCAGAAATTTGGAAAAATTGAACACAGGCAACTATGCCACTTGAGAGCATGTGAACAGCTTGAGGAGGAAATAAACAAAAAAAACCATTCAAATTTTGTTAAGATGCCAAATATCACCCAAAGAAAACATCAGTGAAGCCAATCCCCAAAATTCTGATTGTATGTATGCTAAAACCAAGGCATTTATTGAACAATACTGACCTAGCAGCAATGTAGAGGGTTCTGTCCATTATCATGAGCAACTGGATGTCAAGTCTGTGCCTTTGTGGAGTGTTGTGTCCTGGTTTGTGACCCACGAACACTGGATACTGTTTTGTATCTACAAAAAGCAGAGAAGATTGAAAGAAAAGCAATAAAAATAAGGACAGTGAGAGACAGATCCCTAGTTGCTATAATTAACATGGTTCTGCTTATAGTTAAATTGCACACAACCATCTAATTGATTACAATCTTCTGATTTGTGGCTGTTATATTCATTGTTATTATCAATCATCATCATTATTATTTTTTTCCTTCAGAACATGATTTCTTTTTCTTTTCATGATCCTTTAATCAGGGTGGAATTGGGGCAACTGAATGGAACTGAGCATTTACTGGCCAGATGCCTTCTGATGCCTATGCGGAGTTTGCAGCAGATACTTTTTGCATCCTGACAGAGAAACATCTGCTGCTGCCTAGGATTGAACTTTTAACTTTCCAAGTGGGAGGTGAGTGTCTTCACCTCTAGGCCACCGTGCTGCTCCTTTCTTTCAGAACACGATGCCCTTCAGAAATGCTATATATATCTACCATCATCCTTGGCAATTACCTATAGGGGTGGTGATATTTGTAGTTCAACATATCTAGACTACCTATTAATATAATTTCCTTAGGGGATTTCAATATTTAATACTTATAAGTAGCTTTCTTGTCGATCTTTTCAGCAATCTAAATAAAGTTAGCTTAATGAAGTTGATCTGTCAGGATAAAATGCTGTCCTGGAACCTATCAATTAGTCCAATAGCCACACTGTCTTGTGATTAGAAGAAATGGACAGGACTATAGGCTGCTTGTAAGGGTAACACACTAATGATATTTCTGGGAAGGATGAGACAGACTCATTCAATGAACTTCCCAATAATTTCAGTTTTGAACTAGTGAAGAGAATTTATTTTTATTTCCTTTGCAGACTGTCTTGTAAGGATTTCATTGGAAGTAAATTAAATTCTGTTTTACTTTATTATGTTACAAAATGTCTCAAGTGCCCTCAAATGGAGGCAAACCTTATAAACTTTTAGAAGCAATAGATACTCTGTCCAATTCAGTAGGTTTGTGTTCACATACTTCTTAAAGCTTAAGTACGCTATGACAAAAATAGAGCATTTTGGCTACTAAAAAAAACCAACCAAAAGCAAAAACATTTGAATGACCGTTAATAATCCAAAATGCAAAGAGATAAATAAACAATAACAGAAGCAAAAGGGAGACTGGTATGCCTGATAAAATAAGGGAACTAAAGAAAATCTCTTCCAGTTCAGTACCTTATTGCTCAATGCCAGAGAAAAGAACCCTCAAACCCAGATATCATGTCAAAACTTACTAATCATGACTAATCATGACCACCCACTAAAACACTAGGCCCAGTTTTCCACCATTTTTAGCAGAGACCACACCTGGTCTATTGGGTCTTTAAAAGTCAATTAAAGATTGTTTCTTCAAAAAGAGGTTTATATGTGTGTAACCATGATGAAACAGAATTTTGATTCTCTGCTACCTAACTGCAACTTCTCCTGTATGTTTATCAAAGTAAAAAACATTTTGGATCCATCATTTATTAATTTGTTTAACTACAGTACACCCCCATTAAATACTATGAACTATGAAATAGTTAGAGACTCTTCAGTGCATTCTGGTGGGTTCTCATACTTAATTTATAGTATTTAAGAAGGAGGTTCTCAATTTATAGCACTTGTGACAGTGAAGTTCTACATTAAGCCTTTTATAACCCACCTTTTTAAAGCTAAACTTTGCAAATGCTCTCTCTGATGCATTTGCATCCCAATAGGGGACAGAGTGAGATACTAACTTTCTTATTCCAGGCAAGCTGCCACTTTTATATTGGCTCAAATGGAAACTATTTTGCTTTCTTTAGTTCTGTTTTACATTAGAATTGCAAAGGCTAAAAAAGTTGTATATTTATTGCTACATATGTGTGAATAAGTAAATAGCTAGATAGCAAATTAGTTAAATGAATAATCTTTCAGTTCTGAACATTATATTCAGAATTGTGCTGGTTTGGATCAATAGCAAAGTTTAATTCCTCTTGTATCAGGGAATGAAGTGCTTTTGTTTTGGCTGTCTCATTTTGGTTATGAAAGAAATGCTGCTTAATATTTTTCAAGAAAAAGATGTGACTGGAAAGTTTAACATTAGAATCACATGAGTCTGGAGAAGAACAAGATTTAGAGACAGAAAGGATAACTAAAAGTTCTTCTACATTCTTAGAGTGGCCCAGAACAAAGTGGTTTTGTGAATTGTTTTGCATCAACAAATAGTGATAGGGAATATGAAAAAATCTAGATGCCCTGAGAGGGTGCAAAGGAAAGGATGTTTTTGCCCTGCTAATGCTTGCAGTCTTTAAATCTTGTTCGGCAATAAGCTATGACCCGATATTGGGAAGGGATGGAGAAAAGAAATATTTCTGCCTGTCATACTTACAGTTGCCATGCGAAATACTGATTGGCTCAGGATCTTCTGGGAAATCGGCCCCAGCAAAGTGTAGCAGTGTGAAATATAGCAGCAAGGCTTCTGACCTCATAGTAGTTCAACTGGGAAACTAATCCTTCACTTCACCCTGTAAAAGACAAACAAAATAAAATAAAATAAAATAAAAGCCTTTATGATTAACTGGTACTTAGATACTATAAACCAGTCAACATTGATAACTTTAACATTGGTAACTTTTATTAACATTCGTAGCAATAGCAATAACACTTAGACTTATATACTGCTTCACAGTGCTTTACAGACCTCTCTAAGCAGTTTACAGAGTCAGGATATTGCTCCAACTATCTGGGTCCTCATTTTACCAACCTGGGAAAGATGGAGAGCTGAGTCAACCCTGAGCCGCCAAATTGCTGGCAGTTGGCAGTCAGCAGAATTAGCCTACAATACTGCATTCTAAGCACTGCGCCACCACAGCTCTATGGTAACCCATACTGGCAGGGGAATTCCGCGAGTTGAGGTCCTCATATATTAAAGTTGCCAAAACCACTGAGTAATAAGGGAGAGCTTCTCCTGACTTTTGGTTATACACAATAAAATATTACATTTCATTTTAAAAGAAAAAGAGTGGTCGGTCAATAAGCCATTAACACAGAGCAGCAATGGCATCTTCTTTGCCCCTAAAAGCTGCTATGAACCACTAGAGAATGTTTTCTAACCCCCATAGGTTATTTACTAGCCATAAGAAGTGAATGAACCCTCTGAGGGTTAGCTCCTGTAGCTTGCTTTAAAAGTCAAGTTAGGTCCAGTTATTGAATTAACCTAATTTTCTTTTATGTATTAATTTTAATTAATTTGCTTAATTAAAACATATAAGAACAACTTTGTTACACAAATTCTCACATGTCAATTGATACAAACAAAGAGGTTCATGGGAGTGTGGAGCCCATAGGATAAATCAGCATAGGAGAGGTTTTAATTCTATTCTGTTCAGTGCTCGTTATTTTACAAAATTTCAAAATTTGTTTTATGCAAAGGAAACGAAAGTTTTGTAACTAAGACAGTTGCTCTATGCCAGGGATAGCCAATAGGGTAGAAATAAAATCCTACCACCACACTGCCTGCTGTCTTGGTTTTATTTTCTATCCTATCTTTATTAATTTTAATTGTTTTATGTTCCTTTTTATCAATTTGTAAGTTGCCCAGGTACCTTGAACAGTGAATTGAACAGCATAATAATTTAATAAATAAACTGCTAGTGTGTCCTTTTGAAACTCTATCTAATATTAATACTTTTTCTTATGTCAAAACATGCATTAATAAATTCTGCTTCATTTCAAAATGAAATTTCACACTCAATACTGGCTAATTTGTCCAGTTATAAACAGTGATTAATTCTGTGGTTCAGTTTATATCCTTTTAAATTAAAACACCTAATGCAGGTAAGAAAGTTTCATATTACTCAATATACTATGAAATATCTTAAATTATGCAAATAAAATTATATTACTTTAATTGCTTATATTTAACTGAATCCATAATTTTAAAATTATTAATCTAGGAATACATGTAAAAGAGACATGTCAAAGGGAACATGTCAGAGTCATTTATGTTCACATCAGTGGGAAGCAGCTGCATGAACCATCATAAGTACTGAATTTAAACAACTTAATCATGCACAAGAGTCATACATTCTTTGCATGTAATTAAAATAAATTTCCTTTATACTTAGGACTACAAAATCAGAGCTGCAAAAATCCAGATAACCACAAGATGGCAGCAAGAAACTATAGTCTTCTAAATTTCCTTTGCTGACAACTAGAAGTGGTCTTGATTTCTGTAGCCCAAATTTGTAACCCTATGTAAATCAAGACTAACTCATAAGCAACTTTTCAATCTTGATATTACATAAGCAAACTGTTTCACGATTCATGCATTTTTACTTTTCCTAATCTAATATCCCAAACTGATTCAAGTCACATCTAGAAAGTTCCAGGTTGGAGAAGAAAGATGTCCATCAACATGAGCAGAAAGTCATTGATACTATATGTTTACTAATATATATGTTTACTAATATGTTTACTGATGTATATATTAGTTGGCAGATGTATAAATAGTGCCTTCCAATTCCCTGTCCAGACATTCTAAGAAGGAAGGAGCAGACCTCCAAATCTGGCTGCAATCCAAAATAGACTTTACACTGTTTATTTAAGTATGTGAAAAATACTGCCAGTGGTAATTTTGTCCCACTGAAGTTAGATTATGCTTGATTTCTCACTACTGTTCATGTACAGTATGCTTTCACTCATTTACCAAACTATTTCACTTCCATTGCAAAAACAATAGTTTTAGAATAAAAGGATAATAAAAGTGTTCCTACTCCTAGGAGTATAGCAGGGGTAGAATGGACTCCATAGAATGAGTGACCTGTTAAATATTAGAACAATTGTTCTAATAATATCCATCTATCCTTGCTATAGGCATAGGGTCCATTGTATTTATTTAAATTCTTCATGTCCTAAGAAATAATAAATTTATTTCTAAGAAATAAAAAGTTCATATAAGAAGAAATAAAAGCAACTATGAAATATCACATTACTATAGTTTAAACTTTTTTGGGGTGACCTTGCAAATACATTTAGGGTAGCATTAGTTTTTAAAATAATGTCTCTCTTTGGACAATTATGTGATCTTCTGGAAATCAAATTGGAAAAAAGGATATATATCTAAGGAAAACAATTAAGTCTATGTTTTAATTATAAACATTTTCACTCACAAGATTCATGTATTAATGAATATTAATTCTTATTAACAGGGAATATAAGAAGTCTCCAGAGAGAAAGAGAACTCAACTCCTTTATGTTGATTCTGTCATTCTATGAGCTACATAACTATAAGGTTAGGAGAATTTGAAGGTGGAATTTAATCTTTAAGTCTTAAAAAATAACATAGAGCAAGCAGGCAAAACATGAATTCTGAATTCTTTTGAATCCCTTAATAGCAGTTTGACTCTGAGACACATTATGAGAGGCAATGAGGGCTTAACAATGGAACTGTTGGAAGCATTCCAAATCGTTGACCAAGAACCATAGCAATGCATTGAGGGAATTACAATATCTTCTGAGCAGCCTTCAGTTTTAGGCCCATTTTCTGACTTCATCTTTTGTTTTTCCTGGCTTCTCCCCTACACCAAATCTGATCTCATATCATTTTAATTTTGGAGAGTTATCATGCTGATAGATAGATGGTCAAGAAAAGTCCTAAACCCCTTAACACACATTATTCCAAGCATTTAGTTTGGTTGGTAAAAAATAACAAGTTAGGGAAATGATGCAGAGTAGATCTAAATTTTTCTATATCCTTAAAATGGCTCAATTCAACATTTCTTTAGCTGTTTTCTTTTGTCATATCACATTTGATTCCATTCTGTTCAATTTCCAGAGAATTCTAATTTATTTCCAATGTCCTGTTGCACTGGGGAAAAATATTAGTATGTGTGCAAACTACCTTTTTTTTCCTCGCAGAAATTTCCTTGATCTAGACCAGCCGTGGGTAAACTACGGCCTGGGGGCCGGATCTGGCCCATTCGGCTGTTCTATCCGCCCGGGAGCCGAAAGAGTGGAGGGTTCTCTTGCTCTCCCAGAAGGCTACTTTGAATTTATATTAGTTCACACAAACACTCCATCCATGCTTTTGTTCCGGCCCTCCGGTCCAGTTTAAGAACCCATTGTGGCCCTCGAGTCAAAAAGTTTGCCCACCCCTGATATAGACAAAGATGGCAAAGATAATCTTGTATGGAACTTGTCATCAATATCGCCATCATCATCATTGCTTAATTTATTTGAAATCTTAATTTAAATGGAACCATTTAAGTAAAACTATTTCAAACATTATGCAATTTGTACTACATATAATTTCCATTTAAGTGACAACCAATGGTTTACAACCATTTGCAGTGATGAAACATAACTTTGTGACCAATCCTCAATTATGACTTTCACTGCTCTGTAATGCAAAGGAAAGCTGAGGTAAGATAAGCCCATAAGCCCAGTCAAAATTTCACTTAGTGACCTCTTGGCTTATCAACCAAGTCTCCAGTCCCAAAAGTAGTTACTAATCAAAGACCATCTGTATTATTATTATGTCAACCTTATTTACTTTCAATATTTATACATGCCTCTGCCTTTCCTTTTTATTAGTATTCATGCTTAAAAAATCTGTGTGTAAAGCAATCCCTTCAAGACAGACAAACGCAAAAAAATGAGAACTTTGAGGAGATTGTTATTGCTAGCTGAAAGCCTGTCAATCCCTTTTCCCAGCTCAACTTATACCTAGCAGAGTCTCTTTCTCTGTTTTTCCTCCCTTGGGATGGGATCTATTTTTTACAATGGCCTTGTTTCCTCTCCTGCATTCTAGGGCTTGCTAGACATTCTGCACAGCATATATATCATACCCCTTTCTAAAATATTGGTGGTGCAGTGGTTATAATGCAATATTGCAGGCTAACTCTGCACACATTGCCAGGAGTTTGATCCTGACTGGCTCAAGGTTGACTCACTCTTCTATCCTTCTGAGGTTGGTAAAATGAGGACCCAGATTGTTGGGGAAATCGCTGATTCTGTAAACTGCTTAGAGAGTGCTCTAAAACACTGTGAAGTGGTATATAAGCACTTGGCTACTGCTATTGCTAATGGTGGACTTTTGGTTTAAAATGAATTTGGAAATAAAATCTGTGGCCCACAGAAGGCTGCAAGAATCTTCTTGATTCTCCCTATGTCTCTATTATATTATTTTCACAAATCCATAGATGGCATGGTTCCAGTCTATGAATCCTAAACCAACTTAGTCAGCAATTGGTTGGTTACTTTTCTGATTTCAGCCACATTAGAATATGCATATATAGAATATACATATATAAATATTTTAGAAACCCTCCAGTGAATTCTTTTGAAAATAGCTTTGGTGGAAATTTTCATTTCTTATAAGCACAAGTGTTTTCCACAAAAGATTAACAAGACATTTGTTATTATTCTAAAAGCCAGCACTAAAATCCAGCAGATAAGTACTAAAGGCTTTGGACAAACTATTTGGTCTTTTAGTGCATTGTTTAAATATATTGTGTTTTGGACAATCAAGACAATTTGATGCTTCTACTACAAGTCAATCATTGTGACTCTCGTTTTTAATATTATTTTAAGTACTTAAATAAAAAAACTAGTGACAGAAATACAAATGCACAGAGAACAGATGTTTCAGACTAAGCAACACACACACACACACACACACACACACCGAGGGAGGGAGAGAGGGAGGAAGGGAGGGAGGCAGGGAGGGAGAAAAGTAACATTAGATTTTGAAGATGCTGAGCAAGTCTTTTACTGACGTACATGTTTTTATTTTTAAGAAAAAAAAGTTTTTTTCGAAAAAAATCCTCATCATATTGAACCTATGATGAAACTTGTTTTCAATTAATTGTTCTCTCATGCAAAGCACCTTGCAGAAAACTCAGCTAAGGTCAAACAGTAATTTTCAAGTGTAATTACTTTGCAAATATGTATTGATAAATTGTACAACTGTATATGTACACTTAAAACTTTTAATAAATGTGCATTACAATCTTATACACATTTATTTACAAAACATGTAGTGTTTTAAATGAATCTTGTTTCTGAATCAGTATACATAGTCTTTTGGGGGAAATATAGCAGTCCTAAAAGTATATTCTCTTATAATAGCCTTCTTGAGATTTATTTTTGCCTAAGCATGTATGTTTAGGATGGCATTTTCTATTTTTTTAATAGAAGGTTCAATTGGGATGAACCTTCTTTAAGTAGTTTCCAATGTATGTGTATACACCCACATACAAACCTGTTGGTTTTTGGACATCTAGCATAAATCAAAAGGCTGAAACAAACATGAATAAAATATTTGTGAATAAATAAAGTAAGTATGAATTGCAGGTTCTAATCTGTATCTTCCTCTTGAAATGAACAAATTGTGGATAAGTATGTTCATAAGAAATTGGTCTGTAAAAAATGATTCATTTTTTATCACATTTACTATCAATTGCTAGATTATATTCTTTTAATGTTATTATCCATAACAGTACTGTAAACTGTGCATGGTAATTTAAATGTTTCATGAAAAAAAACTTGTTTGTTCTAAGTCCATTTCTGAACAATTTCCCTGGATGTAGCCAAGTTCTAATGCTTCGAGAGAGAATAATTTGCTGTAGTCTAAACTATTCTAGATATAACATTTAAAACATAGGTCATTTTCTTCTATAAGTAATTTCATTAGAGAGGTTTGGGAAGAGAGATTGTTAAAAAAAATACCATATCCAGCTTTTGGAGATAGATCATAGACAACCATATCATTCTGGATAAATTTGCAATTCAATAATAATCTTTGCAAAATGAATATTTAGACAGGTGCAGGGATGACTTTCAGGATGTTCTTTTGCATGATAACATAGAATGGTATATAGTAGATTCCAAAAATCTAACCAGATCCACAACATTTATAGTCTTCAACTTATTACCACAATTAAGCCCAAAATTTCTGTTGTTAAACAAGAAAGTTTGTTAAGTGAGTTTTGCTCCATTTTACGACCTTTCTTGCCACAGTTAAGTGAATCATTGCAGCTGTTAAGATACTAAAATGGTTGTTAAGTGACTCTGGCTTTCCCATTGGTCATAAGGTTATAAGAAGTGATCACATGACCCCAAGAAATTGCAACTGGCTCAATAAATAAGAGCCAGTTGCCAAGCAACCAAATTTTGATCATGGGAATCAAATCATGGGGATGCTGCAGTGATTCTAAGTGTGAGAAATGGCCATAAGTCACTTTTTTCAGTACCGCTGTAACTTCGAATGGTCACTAAATGAATAGTTGTAAGTTGAGGGCTACTTGTAATGGCTTCTTGGCATAATACAGGCCTGATTTGTTCAAATATTGCCAGTGAGTTTAGATAATGACAGTGCTCATCATTGTCTTTTCTAATTTCTTCATAAGAAACATTACAGCTTTATTTGAAAACTGCATCTTACTAGTAGTGTTTACAGAGCTGGTTTCATATTTTCACTGAATATGAACATGCATTTTCTTTAAAGCAAATCTTCTTTTAAACAATGTTTTAGCATCTGAATAATCCATAATTTTTCTTCATATCTAAATGCTGGCATTGCCTGTTTGGTTTGCAGTGTTTATTTAGCATGCTACATAAATTTAGTCAATGAGGTTTGTAAAACATGATTTATGACTTAGCAATAGCACTAGCACTTAGACTTATATACCACTTTATAGTGCTTTACAGCCCTCTCTAAGAGGTTTACAGAGTTAGCATACTGCCCCCAACAATTTGGGTCCTCATTTTACCCACCTCGGAAGGATGAGTCAACCTTGAGCCTGGTGGGATCTGAACTGCCAAATTGTAGGCAGCTGGCTGCAGAAGTAGCTTGCAGTACTGCACTCTAACCACTGCGCCACAGAGGCTCTTAGCACAAAGTATGGACTGCATCAGTTGTCCAGTTGACAGCCTTCCATCCTTCCAAGGTCGATAAAATGAGGACCCAGATTGTTGGGGGCAATATGCTGACTGTAAATTGCTCGGAGAGTGTTGTAAAGCACTATGGAGTGGTATAAAGTCTAAGTGTGAAGAACACTGACATTCCCTAAATTCTGCTGAAGATGTTACCTAACCTGGTAATGAAACATTTGGAAACCAACCCAGAAGCTCGGAGAATGAACCTCCACCCTCATCCTACACCCAAGCTACAATTATTCACTACTATTGTTAAGTCTATTGCTATTGTAGACAGTGAATTTAAAAGATAATAGATCTTACGGTTGTTAACAAAAAACATCTTAAACTGAAATTTAAGTTAGTAAAATATTGCAGAACAGTTTATCTGATCAACACTGCAACAAGAGAAATTCAGATAGATAAAAAAGCCTGTGTATTATTTTATTTTAAAATAGCTAGTCCATAGCTCTTCTTCCATGTCACTGATACCATTTCTCCATTAGCATTGATGATTCATTGGCATTATAGCGAGCAGCAGAGAAGGTCTTTTCTCTAGAGCCAGAATCAGGTCCTTCTCTGTAGTAAAATCAATAGTCCTAAGTCCTTAGTGACTTTGGTTCTATTTGGTAGATAGCTGTCAGCAATAAGCCATTTGATATTATAGCAATGACGCTATAGCTTTTAATGCTGTGTCATATTCTTATAGTGATTATTTGGAGTGCTATCTCTATTTTGAAAAGATGACATCTGTTCCAGTTTTGACAATTTCTTCTTAAAATGTATTAACTATGCAGTACCACTAAGATTTAGTTTCTGAGTTAGAGGAATTAAATATCAGAAGCTGGAATATCTTTATAATTACTGAAGACACATTTATGCAGCTATAAATATACTGTATTACTAGTAAATCCCAGGCTGTTTTGAGACTCCACTTTATGAAGAACTTGAATTATTTTTTTCTGAAGATAGAATAACTAATGTGTCCCTTATGCTGCTTCCATGCTGAAAAGGTACATTTTCTAAATAAAGCAAAATCCAACCTAGCACAATATTTTCCCTAAGGATCAACTGATATCTTCAGGAGCAACTCATGGCAACAGTGAGAACAGTAAACAATGCTGCATCCAATGAAAATGATAGAAGATTCTTAACTTAATTCAATACTAAATTCCTCATTTTATTATCATTTATTGTATATATATATATATATATATATATATATATATATATATATATATATAGGTCTTGGTGTATTCGGGTCTTGTCCGTGTAAGATTGAGAATACCTTGGTATTCTCAATCTTGGATCCTGAATACCTGAAAATAAAACAAATATATATATATATATATATATATATATATATATATATATATGCATGTGTGTGTGTACGTACTTATATATGTACATATAGCATATATAACCGCTGGATATACCTTGCCTATACAAACATACAGTGGAAACAGAATAAAGGCCAGAATCAGAAAGAAAAACAGCATTGTTGTTCAATACTCTAACAATTCTTAAAAAACTGATGCCCCAGTTAATCTAGCAAGTAATTTGCATATTAGCAATAGCAATAGCACTTAGACTTATATTCCATTTTATAGTGCTTTACAGCCCTCTCTAAGAGGTTTACAGAGTCAGCATATTGCTCCCAACAATTTTGGGTCGTCATTTTACCCACCTCAGAAGGATGGAAGGCTGAGTCAACCTTGAGCCTGGTGAGATTTGAACTGCCAAATTGCAGGCAGCCAGCAGGCAGCAGAAGTAGCCTGCAGTAATGCATTCGATTCACTGTGCCACCATGGCTCATCATTATTATCTACAGATATGTAAGTTAATATTTTGGATTGCATCTTCTATCATTCAAAAATGGATTATGTTAATTAAGGTCTATGAGAGTCTCAGTATAACACATATGGAGGGCTCCACATTGTACACTTTTGTAAACCATATGCAAAACATTGCTTTATTTCAGGGTGGGTATTCATGTTGGGCTATAATTATTCTCTTTAATTGATGAACATGACTTTACAGAATCATATGGTCTAAATTTATCCACTTAAAAAAAAAGCTTAGTAGCTTACTAAGATTTGATATTTGTTAAGCTCGGCTTAACTTTATCCAGTTAATGCAAGCCATGGACTATATGCTATCCATCAGCACTCTGTTGCTGTACCACTGAAAAATATCAGCAAAATAACAGGGGTATAAATGAAAATGAGAAACTTCTGCAAAACAAAAGCAGTTCCATATTCCCCTTTAACTACCTATCTATTCTCACAAAATGTGCTGAAACTGGGTTGCCAAATAGAAGTTTGCTGCTGCTGAGTTTCAATAGACTTCCAGCAGTAGAGTTCCTGCTCTTGTTTGGCCAAAACTGTCTGTCTGTCTGTCTGTCTGTCTGTCTGTCTGTCTGTCTGTACATACATATATATATATGTGTGTGTGTGTGTATCAGTATTATCAGTATACTGACTGTATCACACCCTATGCTGATGGATGACTTTCCCCACAGTTTCATGCGAATAGGAACAATGCTGTATGCTTGAACAAATTACAAGGAGGCATCAAAAGGCTTCATCTGTATGTCCTGGAACTGCTCCCTCAGAAAGGAGAAAACCCACTGCAGCACACAGTGCACAATACACAATCTCCAATTCTAATCCTTGAGACAATCCAGAAGGATGCTGTGATGGATGGTACAGTAGGCTGCTGAGAGGGTTAGCCGAACAGTTCCATTTCCCTCTATCCATACCTCTACCCATACCCACCATAGGCTATTTATAAACACTAACTGAGTCCTATATCCAGACTACCAAGAATTTAGATAATCCACTTTATCCAGAGAAAATAACAGCAACAACAAAACTTCAGATAACTACCGGTAATATAAAAAAAAATACAGTATCAACCAAAACAATGAAAGGTTTTATGTATTTAGTTTTGAGAAAAAGATGGCTGAAACAGAGTAGGAAAGCATTCTTCATGTACATGATGGGTTGTCAAGTGGGAGAATGCCATGACCTGTTGCATCTTCACAACAATGTATGCATGATGGTAATGTTTTTCCCATGCTGCCTCAAATTCCTAACTAGTGTCACAAGAGAAGTTTCTTTCTTTACCATGGAGCCTTGGCCTATTTTAGTAATTTTACTAGACTATGAATTTAGGATTCTTAGCTATATTTCTTCTGCCTTATTGGAGATAAACAGGTAGCTGAATCTAATATGTATGACCAATCACACCACTATTATGATTTCATAGCCCTAGAGGAGATTTTACTTTACCACAATAAATGGAATTGCAGAGCTAAATTAAATGGATTAGAACGTAACTATACAATTATTGTCTGAAATTGTTCAACTGACATATCTTCTCTTACAGCCAGAAGTTGATATTAATCACAGCATAAGGCCTTACTCTTTGTGAAATATATGGAAACAAAAAAGCAACTTTTTGAGTTTTGTTATCCTGCTGTTTTTAGCCTTCATTATTTAGTATACAGAACCAGAAGTGCTGAATAAATAAATGACCATATGCCAACTATTTCCAAGTGCTGCAGTCAGCTGCAGATCTATGAACTGCATTTATTTTAATATTTCTCCTTCACTTCTCAAACAGTGACTATAGTTCCTACCAAAAGGGAAAAATGAAATCTGAAACAGGGGTGGGATGCTACTAGTTCTGCCCAGTTCTATAGAGCCAGTAGCTCTGAAGAGCAGCAGACACAGACAGCAGCAGACACAGAACCGGTTCTGTGTTTGCTGCTGTTTGGCCTGCCTGCCTGCCCGGGCTCTTACCTGTCCTTTATTTCCTGCTTTTTCAACCTCAGCTGCTTTGCACGGCATAGCTGAGGTTGAAAAACAAGGAAAAAAGAGGCTTTTTGAACGCTGTGCACCTGCATGCAGCGCTTTTCAGCTGTCTGGGTGGTACAGCCTAAGATATTTTACATGTGCGCTGGGCAAAGCGTAATCACCAAACCGGTAGTAACTCCGGTTGAATCCCACCCCTGATCTGAAAGCTATTAATTTCTAACTTGTATCTTCTGCAGTATATACTTTATTCTGCTTCTTATAACACATTTCTATTGTTATTCCTTTGGATCCAAATTTCTTAAGTCACTTTCCAAATTTTTTATGCTGATGAAGAACAGTGTAAAATTTGTGGCTCCAACTGATGACTTCTCCAAAATGATACAGTGAATCGTATCAGAGAGAATATAAAAAGCAGTGAAACTGTGTTTTAAAACATTGCTTAATGGACATACAGAAAACTCCATGAAATGCCTAAGGTTCACTTCATAAACCACAGTGGACTTTATCAGACTTTATGTGGATGCACATTGGATGCACACTGGATGCACACAAAGTAAAAACACTTTGGAAGGCAGAAACCAGGAACTAGAGGGGAGATAGTATCCATAGAACTATTATTGATAGCATAGACACTGACTGAATATAAGATGCAGCAAAGAAAAACAAAGCCAGGTTTGTGCTGCTACAAACCAAAAACATTACTTTGAAGTGGAGCAGAAAACTACAAGTCCAAGCTGCTTCTGGGCCAGGATAGGGCAACCTGAGATTGACAGGTTGACAGATTATGCCGAGCGTGTTCATCCTTTGACCAAAGTATGGCCAATCTCACTTGAGGAGTTCACACATTACAATAAGCTCTAAACCACAGTTTACAACAAAGCAAAAGAAAAAAAAACACAGATGGGTTCACAGAATATGTTGATCCAAAGCAAAACAAAACTCTGGTGAGAATTTAGGCTTCCAACCAAAGTTACTTGCAGTGTATATTCACGTCCACTCTATTTCTCTGCCTTGTTTTACAACTCAATCTATCCATCCTTGGTTGTGTAGAAATCCAGCCAAGAGAATTCCTATCATTGCATTCCCTCACTCCCCATGATTTAGAGAGATTACTGCATTACCTTCAGCCTTCAGCCTATAATTCTCTATATGGGGATTCATTTTAGAGCTTTTAATGGGAAATATATTATCTCTTAAGTATGGATGTATTTTTCTAATAAAGTGAGCGTTATTAGATATTTCTACCTGCTGCAATTCCAAAACTCTCAGGAATTCACAGTAAACTATCTATGGTACAAATTAAAATAACTAACCATAATGTCATTAAAAACAGAATTGTAATTACAATAAATTTAGATACAAATAATTGAAAGCTCTCTATAACAACTGTTTTTAATAATAAAGGCAATATTGTGAAGCCCAATCTTACTTCAGGCAACAGACTATTCAAAGAGTAGAAATTGATACTGAGATGCAACACCTATAAACCAAGGGGGGGAAAAAACAGAGTTTGGTCTAGAGAGGTATGTCAAACTTGATTTCATTGAGGGCCGCATCAGGGTTGTATTTGACCTTGGGGGGTGGGGGACATGCCAGCTCAACACCACTCGTGTCAGAAGCGCCTGTGGTGGCCTGAGCGCTCTGCAGCGAAAATGGGCTCCTGAGTTCTCTTTTCAGCTACGACAGCTTCCTGCAACCTTCTGCCAGCAAAAACAGAGCTTGGGAGGGGGTTCTGCCTGCAGCCCTCCTGAGCTCTGTTTTCACTGGCAGAGGCACCATGGGCAGGTCCTTTGTTGTTTCCAGAGCGGCCTTATGGGCCAAAATCTAAGCACCTCATTTTATTTATTTATTTATTTATTTATTTATTTATTTATTTATTTATTTATTTATTTTATGAGATTTATATCCCTGAGGACTCAGGGCGGCTTACAATACTAAAAACAAAACTATACAAATATTAAAAGACTATTAAACCAAAAATCTCATAATCCATTTAAATTTAAAACTGCAACTAACCCCCCCCCCCCCAATCAGTCCAGGTAGGCAAGTTGGAACAGCCATGTTTTTAGGCCGTGGTGGAAAGATCGGATCTGACCTCATGGGCCAGATGCAGCACCCGGGCCTTGAGTTTGACACCCCTGGCCTATTGCCTCCAACAATCTGGATCATATTCCATCCTCAGAAGGATGGAAGGCCAAGTCAACCTTGAGCCACTGGAGTGAGCAGTCAGTTAGTCTGCAGTACTGCAGTCTAACCACTGTACCTTTCATGTCTCATGAAAGAAAGCTGGGTGATTTGGGGCCAGTTATTCTCTCCCAGCCCAGCCCACCTCACAGCGTTGTTATTGTGGAGAAAATAGAGGGAGGAAACTGCATTATGTATGTTTGTTGCCTCAACTTATTTATAAAAATAATAAAGGTGGGTTAAAAATATTAAATAAGAATACAGTTCTGTGATATATACATTATGGAAATTGGAGGTTATCAATCTTCTAGGATTACCTCACCAGTGGTTTGAACAAGACTGCAAACCACGTAAGGTTTTATAGATTACAGCCTACCATGTTGGAGGCACTTGGAAGTTTAATTTTGATATAAGCCAAATGTCTGTCAGTTCTTAGATTCAGTTCTTCAAATTATACTAGAAAATATATGCTTACTGAAATGACAACACTTAGCCTATGTGTTTCACTGAAACATTATTTTAAACAGAATCTTAATCTTATGCCCTCCGAATGAGATTCAAGGTTTTGGTATTGACATTCAAAGTCCTACAAGACATGGGTCCGGGCTATCTACGGGAACGTCTACTGCCGGCATCGAATACCAACCGCCCTGTATGAGCTCACAGGCAGGGGCTCTCAGCATGCTGTCTGCACCCAGTGTCATTTGGTGTAACACGGGAGGGCCTACTCTGTGGCGGCTCCCGCTCTGTGGAACCAACTATCTCTGGGGCTCCGCCTGGCCCCTGACCTCTGCACTTTCCACCACGACTTGAAAACCTGGTTGTTTGAACAGGCTGCACTGTGCTGACTCCTCGGGGGGGGTTTATACCTAATTATAAATGGGTTTTTAGTTTAATTTGGCTTGGTTAGTTTAATTCTATTTTAGATAATTAATTTATTGTGTCAGTTTTAATTGTGAGCCGCTCCGAGTCCTTTTTGGAGAGGGGGCGGCATACAAGTCAAATTAATAAATAAATGAATAATAAATGTTAAAAACATTACATGAGACAGCTGATCATCACATTTACTTGTGTTGAGATCCAAGATAGACACAGTTTATAAAGATATTACAATAATTTATCTTGACTCAAAAACACTGGTGGATTTACATCTTCTGGCTTCAGTAAAAAATGCTACAAGGTGTCAAACATAACTGTCAAGACATTGTTCTCCTATAAAGATCTTTGTTCTAAGGATAGCATAAAGTACTTTGTATTTGGTATATTTTGTGTCTAGAACTGGAAACTAAGATAAGACTGTAAGAGTGTTGACCCATGGATCACTCCACCACCATGAAAAATGCTTGAGAAATAATAAAATGTTCCTATTATTTAGACCTTGATGAGTGCTGCTACTAGGAAGGATTTCAGTTATTCTTTACATATAACGAAGGAGTATAAGGTTAGAAGAACAGGGTTAGGCCTTTGTTTTCTTTGAAGAGGTCCACTTAATGTATAAGTTGTTCAATAGGATTCAATAGGATTGACCAGAGACAATCACTCTGAAATTTGAACAATTGTAGTTACTTCTCTGCTGAAAGGACTATTCACAAATGGGTGTAGAAAACAAAAGTTTAAGGCCATTGCTTTGTACTAGGTTCATTTACCACAATAACTCCAGCAACAAACTTCCACTCCATCACTTATGCCTACATATAGTTGCTAATCAACTATAACTAAGTGTAAATGAATTCTTGTCAGAATCAGTTACATGTTTTCCTGGAAAAGGAGTTGCAATCTCTGATGATAGAGCAAAAGCACCATTTCTTTTATTTAACAGCAGAGACAATTAAATGACAAAATTCAACTTTTGAAACCAGTTATACCATACTTCAGCAACATTACCAGTGCGAGCTACTGTTTTTAAACAGGGAGAAAACCCTACAGCTACTAACACTGATGATGTTACCTAGCTGGATAATAAAATGTCTGCAAGTAAACAACCAAGCTCAGAATGCATCCAGGATTCAAAGTTCAATCATGAACTACAGATATTGTTCTCTATTAGAGAATTACAAAGAAGCTTGAATAATTTGAGATGGGAGAAATGCAAGTTCATTTAAGAAATAAAGTAGGTCTATTAATAATTTGTGGAAGTTCCACATGTCTGTCAAGATTTTTCGTGGGATTAAGCACCAAATGTAGCACCATGTGCTGTTTTGACATGGGAAAAACTGTACTGTCAGCTGTTTCATTTCTGCATCTTTAATATTAAATAAATACACTACTGGTAAAAACAGTGGTATTTTTCAGTACTGTGGTTGCATGGGAAATATTTTTGCTACTCAAATGGCTTTCTATGGTTTCTTTTAGCACATGTATTTTTTAAAAATACAAATATCTATACAAATATAGATACCTTTGTGCACCTATGTTAAAGTTCAAGTGTAACATTTAGGAGGAGGGATTTTTTTTTGTTTTAAATAAGAGAAAGGCAGGAGTAACCTATGACAAACTAGCATTTTTCCTATACAGGAAAAAAGTTTTAAAACAAGGACCACTTAATAACATATACATTTAGTTCTGTTTAATCAATGGTAAAGCCTCTCTAATAAACTATTCAAAGCTAAAATCTACACCAATTCAAGGTTCAAAAAGAAATGATATGAGATTCTAATAATCCCCATAGACAAGAAGAGTTGATCTGTGCTTCTTTATATTTTTTCCCATACGGAATGAAATTTTAAATTAAGATTAAATTAAATAAATATACAAGTAGTCCTCAATTTTGAACTGGTTGTTTAGTGACTGTTCAAAATTATGACAGACCTCCCAACAGCTACTTACAACATGGTTTCAAAGTTGTAAGTTGTAACCAATACCTACACCCATCTGCAATCATGTGACTGTATTTTGGGAGCTTAGCAACCATCCTGCATTTATGGCTGTTCGCAGCATCCCATGTCACATGACTACAATGCTTATCATTTTTTGGTGAAACTGGTGCTTACTTCCAGCAAAAAATGCCCATTGGGATGAGTTTACTTTATCAGTCATTGCAAAAAAAAAAGTCATAAAATCAGGAGCGGTTACACATGATTTACTTAACCTTCAAAATAGCATGCATAGCATAACTTATGTCTGTAATTCTGGGATCAATTACTGTTGTAAGTTGAGGATTTTACTGCATGCTATTTTGAAGGTTTATCTGGTACCTAATATTTGTTTGTTTTTTAAGGAAGGAAATTTTAGAGGGTTAAGGGAGGAAGAGACTTTCTAGGAACCTAATCAATATGAAATGAAGAATTTGCATAGAACTCTGGCTCATAACATACCAGTAGATCCCAGTCAAAACTTTAATATCATTTGAACATTTTTAAAGATAGCACTTTTCAAAACAATTTGGGGAATGTGATATCTCTTGTTTTTTAAGCAAATTTTCTTCTAAAGATTTCTGTATGCTTGTATTCAAGTGAATATAATAAATGTAAATTTTCACATTTAAGTCAATTGTTGGGAAAAAAGTGCTTATTCCATGTTGTAATTATGGATAACTCATTTTGGCTTGTGTTGGTGCAGTTTATTAAGAAACAAAGCTCATCAGCTTTCCTTGATTTAACTTTAGAAAAGCAACTTTTTGTAGCATTGCATTTCAAAAATGATCAGTGTTCTCTTATAAAAGCTTGACACTTTCCATGCATTACAATTATCATCCAGAAAAATAAAAATATTGATCAAAGCTATGCTAACCATCCAAAAATTCTCATCATTTAAAAATGTAAATCAGAACTTGATTACACCAATCATTCATGCAGGATATCCTTGCTCTGTAGTTCCAACATAGTCACAAAGAGTGGCAACATTTTAAAAGTACAACATTCAAAATCTACTCAAGCAGAGTCATATTGCAATATAAAAGCAAATTACAAATTCAAATTCTATGGAAAGTACCCTGGGGCTGTTTCCCAACATTTATAGAAAATAATACAATTTTTCCTCATAACTTTTTGCGGCGGATTGGACTGAGAAAAATTGGCGCAAAGTCAGCCACTGAACTTCCAAGGTTAAAGACAAAGTTAAATCCAGGCCTTCTTGATATTAATCCAACATCATAATTATTATACCAAATTGACTCTTTATAATGTACAGCTTTCTTCTAGAAAAGAATAATAAGAAATAATTTACCTAACTCCTAAAAGACCAAAATTCTATGTAAACAAACACTGCTGTAAGAAAGTTGTTATGCAACTTTCTTATATGCCTATGAGACTCATTTCCAAATATAGCAAAAAGTAATAAAAGACAATATTAATAGTAATATTAGCCATCAAATAAAGCAAATTTGAACAAAAACCAATTTTGAGCAATTGGTACATAAATGAAACTTTAGAATTATGGAAAATGTGAAAATGCTGGAGTTGTACTTAGTGTTTTAATTGCTGTAGTATTTAACGGAACTAGAAGTTAGGTATTTCAAATAATTATTTATCTTTAAGACAAGGCAATTTAAAGAAATTTAAAAGCACAGTCCTGAAGGTATCTTGTAAGGCCGTTAAAGAAGGTGTACAGGTAGTCTTCACTTATAGACTGCCTCATTAAGTAGCTGTTCAAAGTTATACCGATATAAATAATAACCTTGGGAACAATTCTCACATTTACAATTGTTGCAGCATCTTGTGGTCATGTGATCACCATTTCATCCAGAGAGTTGACATTATAACCATCGATTCATGTTTATGGATCCATCCCACAAGGTTCATGGAAGTTATGTTTGTACCCAAAGCCCATTTTTCTCTGAATTCTTTCAATTCAGTTTTAAATGGTGTGTCTCTATGCTTACAAGAAAAATAAAATAAATGAGGATCTAAAAAAATGAGCACAGCTGTATTGCTATCTGCATACTCTATTCTTTTCAAAAAAAGTTTCAGCTGGATGGCTTGCTGCAGGTGGCCAGATTGTAAATTTGCAGTATATGGATATATGAATTGGCAATGATGGATGAGCTACCTTTTGAGCAGGAGTAACTGCTAATCCACATGCTGAATCATTGGAGGAATAAGTCAAAATAATTTTCTCCCTGTGCAGGAAATATTCCTTGCCCTTTCAAGTATAAGACCCAGGTTTTGCAAAAGAGTAGTAAAAAAAGGTCACCCCAACGAATCATCAGAATGTTCCTAGGCAATATAATAGGAAAAAAACCTGACTATTTAGCTAATGTTCAAAATAGTCATGTTTCTTTGTCATCTATTGCTATGTCAAATTTTTGAAACAAAAGTAGACTGTTCCAATATCCTCCAAATCCCAAAATAGAAAGAAAAAACGTGCTAAGGGTTTACATTTTTGCTTTTTATTGGGATGTGGAAGATACTATTAAATGCTCCAGGCACAACTGCTGGGCATTATAAAAGATATCAGAAGTGTCTCTTTTTGTTAAAATAATGAAGATTGCCATACATTAGGAAAAAAGCACTGACAACTAGCAGTCATGAGTACAGACAGGTGTGCAGCTGCTTTTTCCCTGCTAGAGTTAACAGCTGTAATCTGAGGTGAGCCATGAATCAGAAAGTAGAAATTTGTAAAAACCTGAGAGAGATAGAGATCAAAGTTGGTCATTTGGACTGAAGAATTACTTACAAAGGAAACAAACCTGAAAAGCAGATGTCAAAATTAAAGAATAATCTAAATTTTATTTTAGATGTCAGACCAAAGATTAAACAGCTCCCAAAGCCATTTTTCAAATCCGTTTTTGTCCAGGAGAGACCTACGGTCATTATGACTGTCATGAAAATAACAGCTGGCGTTTTCAGTAGCCTCTTGCAGGCCATATTGAACTGGGCAGAAATACAGATTGACTATTAAAAGTTACAAAGGCACTGATAAAGTGACTTATGATCGTTTTTCACACTTAAAACTACTGCAGCATCTCCATAGTTATATAATCAAAATTCAGAAGCTTGGCAACTGATTCATATTTATGACAGTTGCAGGATCCTGGGGTCATGTGATCAGCTTTTGCGACCTTCTGACAAGCAAACTCAATGGTGGGAAGCCAGATTCACTTAACAATCATGTTACTAACTTAACAAATGCAATGGTTCACTTATCAACTGTAGAAAGGAAAGTCGTAAAATGGGGAAAACTACTTAACAAATATTTCACTTAGCAATATAAATTTTGGGCTCAATTGTGGTCATAATTCTGTAGTCTGTTTAAGGTACTAAACTTTAGAAATGCTTCTCCATAAACCTCATTGTTATCTACATGAAAAAGAGATGTGCAATGTATGAACAAGAATGCTGTAGCTTCTGATATTTCCCATACATTACTTGATTCCCATATTATTGGTCACACTTCATTAACTTTTTGCTTCCATCTTTGAATAGAATAGAATAGAATAGAATTCTTTATTGACCAAGTGTGATTGTACACACAAGGAATTTGTCTTGGTGCAAATGCTCTCAGTGTACATCAAATAAAAAATACATTCATCAAGAGTCAAGAATAAGAAGGTACAACATTTAATAATAGTCATAGGGTACAATAAGCAATCAATTCATACAATCAATATAAATCATAAGGATACAGGTGACAAAGTTTGCTTTGACATTGTACACCATATTTTTTCTTCAAAAACTAAGCTGAACTTGTCACTCACTCCACTCTCTTTTTAAATTGAAATTTTAGAAAAGTGATGCTTCTTTACAACTAAGTTGTTCAGAAGAAATAATCTGTGGCCCATAGGAAGAAAGTATATTTCAATGCTACATTCTAGGTTATTTCATCCCTAACATTAAGTTATAAATTTAGATCTGTAATTGTAACAGATGACACAGAAAATGTCAGCTGAAATGTTATAGATTGCTCAAACAAAATGTAATTTTCCTGCAACACATCAAAAGATAACCAATCGGCACATTTCAAGAGAGCACTAAGAAGTTTTGGAGAGGACTACATCAGTTAGCCAAAGCTGAAGCAAAGTAGATGTGGATCTTTCAGCCATATGGACAGGGCCAAATTAATCTTTTCCCTGCTTTTTTTGAGAGCAAAGGAAATGACTTAAAAAAACATGTTAAATCTATTTTAAAACTTTCAATGAGCTCCCCACATGAAAATGATATTAAACACAACTTTTGGAATCTGTGATTGGCATGGGTTCTGAGAAAATGCATACAAGAGATTCATGGTTACTTACATGTAACTAATATTATCAAGTTGTGCTGCAAAAAGTATCAATTACTAAACAATATATTATAGGTCATATGCCACAGATTCCATAGTTTACTTGTTAAATCTCATTTTTGTAAACATTCCTTATATAAATTTTATCAGGGTACTATCTACTGATTATGATAAGCATAAAAAAACTAGCTTACAGTATGTTCACTAACTTATGGTCCTAGTTTGGAATGTGCCTTCAAAATTTAAGGATTGAGATGTAGCTAGCTTCAAAAACACATTTTCAATATCCATAATGGTGAACCTACGGCACGCGTGCCGGAAATGGCACGCAGAGCCATTTCTGCCGGCATGCAAGCCATCATCCAGGATCGGGTCCACTGTGCATGCGTGCACACCTCCCGCCAGCTAGCTGATCGTCTGGTATCTATAGAGCATGCGTGGGGCACATGTGGGAGATGCACGCAAATGCGGAGGTGCAGGGTGCATGCGGGGGTCATGTGTGCATGAGCAGGCATGTGGTACATGTGGGGGACCATGCACACATTGCATTATGGGTGCAGGCCCGCATATGTGCACACACACACTTTCGGCATGCAATGCCAAAAAGTTAGCCATCACTGTTCTGTATCATGGGGGACTTGTTAAGTTTTTAATTTTGTAGATTAAGACCCATATAAATAATGGTCTTGAAGGTTAAGAACAATTTGCAGGAGCACCTACCCTACAGATTCTTGCAAGTTATGCTCCTGGTTCTTTGGGGAACCAAGATGATGTTTTAATAATAAATTTCTGGAAGCCTTTTTAAAATTAAAAATTTAGAAAACAAGAAGTCTGCATATCCATGACTATGTTAAATTTCCAAACTGATTAGTTTGGAAATTTAACATAGTCATGGATATGCACACTTGTCGTTTTTAAAATGTTTTAATTTGGAAAGCATTGCACATCTTTTTCCTGGCAGCCCTCTATATATTTGAAACAAAGATAATATTCCCCTATGGAAATATCTGTCAAAGAAAGCATTTAATATGTGACTCAAAACGTCCTGAATGATTTAGGTTAAACTGTGATTCTCATAATTTAAATCTAATTTCATTTTAATATTTTATCAACTGAAAACAATAATAAAAGAAATACTATATAAATTTATTAAGGAGTCCTTTTAAATGAAAATGCTATGCCATATTATCATGATTCTGGATTATTCCATGGTGTCAGATTCTTCTTCCCTCTCAGCAGAGAAACTGTTTCATCAGACTTCCCTATGAATCTTTAATACTAAATTTCCAGCTGCTTAGTTGTATCCACTATGCAAATTTGAAGCATCCTTCTTGTGTTTTTTAAAAAATCCTTATTAAAAAAAGCAGTTGGAATGAATCCTCCCAAATGCATACAGCTATGCTATTGAATCTTGATATCATAAATGCCCCAAATTTTGGTGAACATGCAGTACATATGTTGAATATTTTGAATGTAATAGGAAATTAAGATCATTTTCAATGTCATCAGGCTTTATAAAGTTCCTTCACTGTTTTATGCTTCAGAGATCACCAGATGTTTTCGTTTCTCATTTTAGAACTCATCATGCTTCTCCACAGCATCTGAACATGGGTTGTTGCAGTTTATTGGAATCAAATTAGTAGACAAAGTTATAATCATAGACCTTAGGTTGGTCCTGTCTATTTTCACTGATCAGTTAATGAGAATAAAAAGGAACATGGATGTAATATATAATGATAGAAGCTTTTGATTGTCTGCATGAAGTGGCTTATCACATAGTATGAAACCAGTTACCTTTTATATCTTTATGTTTGAACAGATGTTGTACTATCCCCCAACTACATTATCTACAAAAATGTGTCAGCTAGCCCTGTGGCAACCTATTCATTGCATATACATTTTGTCACTTGGTTTCTGACATTATTGACCCTGTCTTTTTTCATGATTGTAGAAGCTCCATTCAACCTTCAATAAATTCACAGAAAGTTGTGGATGGTATGGATGCTTCATTGAATTGCTGTTGTGACAAAATTCTAGAAAACGTATATTGTGCAACAGACACTAACCATTTACCTTGTTTTAGAGTTGAGAATAAAGTAGACTTAATAATATGTGGTGTCACTGAGGAAATTCTGCTGAGCTATTTTATACATCATCACTGCTGAATTTGTGATTTTCTGGACGTTCAAAGCAGGAACAAAAACCACCTGAAAAAGATGGAGTAGCTGATTGTCATTACAGTGATATAAGAGTGGTTAGGGGAAGCAACTATTCTTTCAAAATAACACTAGAAAGTGGTGGCAAAGCTGTATTGATATTTTGTAGTTGTTGAAAAAAAAAGACGCTTGCAATCTGGTAACAATTTAACTTCTCTTTTGAAAAATAATAGAGATCGCTTGCCTTGCAAAAGCTCCTTCCTATTAATACTTTCGCAGAGGGCCAGTGCTGGTGTAAAATGATGGGGGCAGTGGGGGTGGCAAAGGAAAATTCAATTCAGCTGTAATTTGTACGGCAGCTTATTGACAAAATGCATGGCTTAGAAATTATATATATATATATTGGGTTATAAGTCAATGCATTATACATTGACGTAAGGTAAGATACACGTCAGTTAACTAGAAGCCATTTGCAATTTTTTTCATGTAGTGAATCCCATTATCATTTGATAATTAGTTATCTGGAACTATCATGTATTAAAGCTCTTTGTGGCAATTTCTTATCTTCAACACAGTATGGTTGGTGCTTTGGTTTATGGTTGCATGTTGAATGTGAAACCTAAATTTAAAACACGTCTAATTGTATTGGGTTAGCTGATTGATACATTTCCAAGACTCACAGCAGACATCTTTGTTAGGTGATTGTGATGAGAAATTAAAAGGGAAATGTCCAAGCCCTCTCTAATATACTGTAACAGTATAGCATTAGAAATAAGAGCTCCCATCTCCCTTCCTGCTTTATATACAGTATTCATTTTGTTCAAGCATGTCTATATGAAATATTCATACATTTTTAAAAACTATAGTCCCATGTGATTTGCTCTAGACAATACATATTCAGATTATGCTATCATAAATGTCACAGTGAAGGTCAACGTTTGGCAATTTAAAACAGAAGGGAATGGATTTATGAAATAACTTTCCAATCCCCTTAGAATCATTCTCTAATCATCAAATGTATACTAATATGCTGCAACTACATTCGGTAGGTAAATCATTTTGGCATCACATCAGCGACTAAAATGCCACTTTTTCGTCTTTATATTCGATATATTCTGGAGAATTATAGGATGTGGAAACATAGGTAGCAGCAAATATATGGTTGTTTTTAAGCCCTGGATTGAAGTTTCCAGCAGAATAATTTCAGCTATATTGTAATATCCAGCTTCCAGATTTTGTATGAAAAAGTAAAAGTTTGCTGGAGTGAAGTTTCTCACTGCATTTTCTTCTGGTAAATGTTATTTTAGCCCAGGAAGCATCAGAATAGATGAGAAGGGAGTTCCTGCAAGTATGATGTGCATATTTTCCTAGGACTAAAGATCAACAGATGTTGAAAACTTTACACTAAAGAATTGTTCCACAAAGAAGTGAACATGCTCTTTCTTCATTCCTTTACCAAATTAAACTCCACACCTTCCTTTTTCTGCTTCTTTTCTCTCCATAAAGCTCTAAGAGAAGCTCTTTACCACAGAAACTGATTATACATCCTCATCTCCCAGAAAGGAGGTGTGATGCAAATTTTATGCCTGATTGGAAATGAATGCAGTGACAAATACACTCCCTAAAGCTCTCATTTGTAACATCTGCCACTTCATTGTACCCCAGTTCACAACCTCCTTTTGACTGTAATGTGTGTATATAGAACTACAGAAATAAATCTAGAAACACCTCAAGATGAGATGCATGCTGATC
This sequence comes from Naja naja, assembly GCA_009733165.1. Taxonomy (NCBI): domain Eukaryota; kingdom Metazoa; phylum Chordata; class Lepidosauria; order Squamata; family Elapidae; genus Naja; species Naja naja. Next base: position 253,665,204 of record CM019149.1, on the reverse strand, counting down.
TTTAAAAAGAAATTAGAATTTATTTGTTTTTATTGGTTTACAGACTTGGTTAGCAGTTTTCTTTTTTCCTTATGAGAAATGAGAATTTCTTATTTCTTAAGCAGACAATCATTTAAGAGTTTGTTGGGTGTAATTGGTACAAAAATCTCATATGTACATATTTTTGATAAGGGTGTTTCCTTTGTTGCAACTGTGTGCAATTCATGACTGGCTAAGTCAAATATAACCTATGAGGATCTCATTTAAAGTACTACACCTGTACATTGCAGAAAAGGAGGAACTACATAGTAAAAAGACTACAATGTATGCTAAATTGTATGTCTTAATTCATAGGAACAGATGCACATTTAAAATAAGTATTACAATTTAAATAATATAATATAGCTTCTCAAAAAAGTTTGTGGAAAGATTATCAGTTTGCCAGTTCAGTTTAATGTTGAGCATACTATTGGTTTTTTTCAGTTTTTGGGTAACTCTTCAACTAGAATATTTAAATTTAGTTTTAATTAGAACAGAATCAGTGAAATCATGGGGCAAGTTAGCTATGATCAACCTATCTGTATTTGTTTCATTAAGTTTACTTTAACTACTTTTGAATCTTGATCCAATCACTTATTTAAAAGCCATAACTGTACTTTGAAGATTCTGAACTGGTCAACATTATATACAAAATACATGTACAATATTGCTGTTAATGAAGTACAGGTAGGCCTTGACTTACAACTATTTGTTTAGTGACAGTCTGAAACTACAATAATATTGAAAAAATGACTTATGACCATTTTTCACACACACGACCTTTGCAGCATGTCATGGTTGTATAATCAAAATTCATGTATTTGGCAACTAGCAAGTATTTATGACAGTTGCATTGTCTTGGGATCATGCGATCACCGTTTGTAACCTTCCTAACCAGCTTCTTACAAGCAAAGACAATGGATTCACTTAATGACCACATGATTCACTTTAAAACTGCAGTGATTCAATTAACATTTTACAAAAAGGTTGTAAAATGGGCCAAAACTCATTTAATATCTGCTTTGTTTAGCTGCAGAAATGTTGGATTCCAGTGAGATTGTAAACTGAGGACTATCTATGTACAGAAATCACACTCTGAATAGTTGTGACCCAAATAATATTTGAATAAGAAATTCAGGGAAAACTCCAGAAGCCAAATACAGTGCAGTATTTGTACTCTTTGTTTAGTAAGTGTATAGTAATTATATTCTTGTACAGTATGATGTAACTGGTACACATTAGGGCAGTGTAGCAATTTGGATCTGATAAACAAAATCATTCTTGGGAACCAGGACCTGTTTGCAATCCTAAAAGCAGTTTTATCTTTCCCATAGTTATTTAAAAGTGTTGCAAGACAGATGCTGCCCAACCAGTTACTTATATCCTCACTGATAAATTAAAAGATGCTAATCCCATGTGACTTTTAGCTGCTCTACTAGTTTTCTTCTGTGGAACCAAATATGTTAGGCTACATTATTGCTGACTAAAGGTAAAAGAAAAAAGAAATAATTCCATAAAGAGAGTTTCAATCAAATTTCAATTACATGAATGTCATTTACTACTTAATACCTGATCTAAAATTTTATTTGGAAATCTCCCAGTAATTTCAAGTGGTTTTGTTTGCTCATAATATTTTAGAGTAGGAATAAGAGATGCAATCAAACACAATGCCATTCTATAAGAAGAGTTGGGTAACAGCTGTGGATAGAGAAACACAGGATTTATGAGTGGAGGTAAAGCTGATAAAGAGATCTAGTCTCCTCTTTCAGATGCTGTAAATGTGCAGATAATAAAAACAGTACCTGGCCTTCAAAAGACTAATGATATCCACATTTTGTACATATTGATAACATCTAATATGCAGCTCTAGCTTCCGCCAAGTACAAAGAAATAGTTGTGCAAAAACTGCCAACATTCAGGAGATTATCAGCTGTTAATTGAAATAAGTATAATTGTATGTGTGTGTGTCTGTGAGATTAGGATTCACATAATTAATGTTCTTTCCAGTGGAAAAAAGAGTATATGCATTCTTTGTTATAGTAACTGAAGAATCTTCTATTGTTTGTGTGTGTGTGTGTGTGTGTGTGTATCTGTAATGACTGTCCTAGGATTTACAGTTGTGCAAGACAATATACCAGCTTACATTCCAATTCCAGAGAAGAGCAATGTCAAAGAATGTTCAAACTACTGCGCCATTACACTCATTTCACATGCTAGAAGAATTATGCTCAAAATCCTACAAGCTAGGCTCCAGCAGTATGTGGACCAAGAACTACCAGAAGTACAGGCAGGGTTTAGAAGAGACAGATGAACTAGACATAAAATTGCCAACATATGCTGGATCATGGAGAAAGCTAGGGAGTTCCAGAAAAATATCTAGTTCTGCTTAATTGACTATGCTAAAACCTTTGATTGTGTGGATCACAACAAATTGTGGCAAGTTCTTAAAGAGATGGGAGTACCAGAGCATCTTATTTGTCTCTTGAGAAACCTATATGCGGGTCAAGAAGCAACAGTGAGAACTGGACACAGAACCACTGATTGGCTCAAAATTGAGAAAGAAGTTCAGCAAGGCTGTATACTATCACCCTGCCTATTTAACTTATATGCAGAGCACATCATGAGAAAGGCGGGGCTAGATGAATCACAAATTGGAATTACGATTGCCAGGAGAAATATCAACAACCTCAGATATGCAGATGATGCCACTCTAATGGCAGCAAGTGAAGAGGAACTAAAGAACCCCTTGATGAGGGTGAAGGAGGAGAGTGCACATGTTGGCTTGAAACTCAACATTAAGAAAACTAAGATCATGGCATCTTGCCCTCCCAATTCCTCGCAAATAGATGGGGAAGAAATGGAGGTGGTGACAGATTTTATTTTCCAGGGCTCCAAGATCACTGCAGATGGGGACTACAACCAAGAAATTAAAAGATGTCTGCTCCTGGGGAGGAAAGCTATGGCAAACCTAGACAGCATACTAAAAAGCAGACATCATCCTGCCAACAAACGTGTGTATAGTCAAGGCTATGGTTTTCCCAGTTGCAATGTATGGCTCTGAAAGTTGGACCATAGAAAAGGCTGAACACCAAAGAATTGAGGCCTTTGAACTATGGTGCTGGAGAAGATCTCCTGCAGTCCCTTGGACAGCAAGGTGATCAAACCGGTCAGTCCTAGAAGAGATCAACCCTGACTGTGCTTTAGAAGGCCAGATCCTGAAGATGAAACTCAAATACTTTGGCCATCTAATGAGAAGGAAGGACTGGCTGGAGAAGAGCCTAATGCTGGGAACGATTGAGGGCAAAAGAAGAAGGGACAGCAGAGAATAAAGTGGCTGGATGGAGTCACTGAAGCAGTCAGTGTGAGCTTAAATGGACTCCATAAGATGGTAGAGGACAGGAAGGCTGGAGGAACGTGTCCATGGGATCGCGATGGGTCAGACATGACTTTGCAACTAACAACAACAAGACAATATACAAAACTTTGCTACTGTCTCCAGGAAGCCTTATGAGAACCAAAGGTTTACTTTACTAAAGTATTCTAGTCATTTCATGAAAAACACCACTATCTTCAAAAATCCAGATATACAAGAAACCTTAAAACTGGTTTTGGCTGTTTTTCTTTGTAATCTTTTGAATAGCAAGCAATGAAACCATTATTATTATTATTATTATTATTTATTTATTTATTTATTTATTTAGACTTGTATGCCACCCTTCTCCCTAAGGACTCAGGGCGGCGAACATATAAAAAGAAATATATTTACAATAAAAAATATTAACTAAATACAAGTCTATAAATTACTAAAAAGCATTAAAAAACAATTAAAATTACAATAGTAAACAATACAATTAAAACAACCCACCCCCGGGTCAATCCAGGCCGGCCTGCTGAAACAGCCAAGTCTTCAGGTCTCGACGAAAGGAGCGGAGATCAGGGGCCAAATGAAGATCCACAGGGAGCTGATTCCATAGGGCGGGCGCTCCCACAGAAAAGGCCCTGGCCCTGGGAACCGCCAGCCGACAATGCCTAACCGACAGTATTCCCAGGAGGCCCCTCCTGTGGGAGCACACGGGGCGATCGGAGTGTGATGCTGGCAGGAGGCGTTCCCTACCTGGACCCAAGCCATTTAGGGCTTTATAAGTTGTTACTAACACCTTGAAGGAAACCCGGAAGGCAACCGGCAGCCAATGCAAGTCGCGCAGGAGGGGTGTAACATCGGGATACCTCCATCACAGCCCGGCGCATTCTGCACCAGCTGCAACCTCCGAGTAATCCGCAAGGGTAGCCCCATGTAGAGAGCGTTGCAGTAGTCGATTCTGGAAGTGACGATCGCATGAGTGACCGTTCGAAGGGCATCTCGGTTCAGGTAAGGGCGGAGCTGGCGAACCAGCCGAACCTGGGCAAAAGCCCCCCTGGCCACAGCTCCCACTTGCTCCTCCAGATGGAGCTGTGCATCCAGGAGGACACCCAGATTCCTCGCCCTATCCACGGGGGTAACACCTCCCCCCCCATGACCAAAGATGGCACATCCACTGAACACTGAGATGCCGGTAAGAACAGCCACTCAGTCTTGGCTGGATTGAGCTGGAGTCTGTTACTCCCCATCCAGGCCTGCACCGCCTCCAGGCACTGGGACATCACCGAGAGGGCATCACTGATCTGGTCTGGGGTGGAGATATAAAGCTGGGAATCATCTGCATATTGATGATACCTCACCCCAAAGCCATGGATGATCTCGCCCAGCGGTTTCATGTAGATATTAAACAGGAGAGGTGAGAGAACCGACCCCTGGGGCACCCCACAAGTGAGGGGCCTCGGGGACGATCTCTGCTCTCCTGCCAACACCGACTGTGAGCGGTCCAAAAGGTAAGAGAACCACCGTAAAACGGTGCCCCCCTCCCAACCCCGGAGCAGAAGGATACCATGGTCGATGGTATCGAAAGCTGCTGAGAGATCTAAAAGGACCAGGACAGAGGAAAAACCCTGTCCCGAGCCCTCCAGAGATCATCCACCAGTGCGACCAATGCTGTCTCGGTGCTGTGTCGGGCCTGAAACCCGATTGGTACAGGTCAAGATAATCAGTTTCCTCCAGGAACAGCGGAAACTGCTGAACCACCATGCTCTCGACAACCTTTGCTAAAAGCGAAGGTTGGAGACTGGACGATAGTTGTTCAAAACGGTTGGGTCCAGAGCAGGCTTCTTGAGGAGGGGTCTCACCATCGCCTCTTTCAAGGCGGGGAAAAACCCCTCACTCAAAGAGGCGTTGACAACTGCCTGGAGCCAACTGCGTGTAACCTCCCTGGAGGCATAAACCAACCAGGAAGGACACGGGTCCAATAAACACGTGGTGGAAGACAGCCTCCATGATCCTGTCCACTTCATCCAGGGAGACAGGGTCAAACTCAACCCAGATAGAATCCACAAGACTCATCGCCACTCCATCATCTAAACCCTGCCAGTCAGAGTCCAAGCCTGCCCGAATCTGAGTGATCTTATCCGCCAGATGTAAACTAAATTCCTCTGCTCTGCCCAAAGGGTCCCCCTCTCCTCCAAATGCAGGAGGGAGCAAGTGACCCTGAACAGGGCTGCAGGGCGATCATCTGCAGACGCGATCAGAGCAGAGAAGTAAGCACATCTCGCTGCTCTAATCGCTTCCAGGTAAGTCCTAATATAGGCTCTTAGCTGGACACGGTCAGACTCGGAACGACTAGTCCTCCACCTGCTCTCCAGGCATCTCCTCCACCGCTTCATCCCCCAAAGCTCCTCCGAAAACCAAGGAGCCAAACGAGGTCTGCGGCGAGGAAGAGGCTGCAAGGGGACAACCTGGTCGAGCGCTGCCGAGGCTGCCTGTTGCCAGGTGGCCGCCAAGGTCTCGGCCGGGCTGTGGTCGAGGGAGGTGGGCAAGGACCCCAGGGCCGTCTGAAACCTCTCCGGGTCCATCAGGTGCCTGGTTCCTCATCCCAGCAGCGAGGGGCAGCCGATTGGAAGACCAGCCTCAGGAGATAGTGATCTGTCCATGATAGGGGTAGAGTAACTGGAGATCCACCCCCCAGATCACTACACCACTGCCCGAGACAAAAACCAGGTCGAGCATGTTCCCCCCCTCATGGGTGGGTTCCTGAATCACCTGGGTCAGGTCCATGGCTGTCATGGATGCCAAGAACTCCCGAGCCAAACCAGATGCCACTCCCAGAGAGGGCAAGTTGAAGTCCCCCAGGACAATAAGCCTGGGAAACTCCACCGCCACCCCGAGAGGGCGTCTAGCAGCTTGGGAAGGGCCGTTGCAATGCAGCTGGGGGACAGGTACATCAGCAACAGGCCCAACCGACCACCCGGGCCCAACCTCAGGAGGAGGGACTCACACCCGCCTATCTGCAGGACAGTGGCCTCCCTTGGAAACAAGGTCTCCCTAATAACAATGGCTACTCCTCCGCCCCTTCCCTGAGCTCGTGACCGGTGCAGCACCCGGAAACCTGGGGGGCATAGATCACACAGAGGGACACCCCCCTCCGGTCCCAACCAGGTCTCCGTAATAGATGCCAGATCTGCAGCCTCCTCCTCAATAAGTTCACGGAGGAGGGGGGCCTTATTAGCCATGGATCTGGCATTTACATACACCAGCCTAAGCCCAGGAACCACACCTCCCAGGACCCCAGGGGAGCAGGCAGAGACCTGAGGGTCGGAGCGCTCCACCGTTCGTAGACAGCGGGGGCACGATCCCAACACATAATTTGGCCCTCTGTCTCATCCTCCTGCCATAACCTATCGCCTAGGGATTATTAATCCCTCCCTGCTCAACGCGGACCCCGTGGCCCCTTCACCCCAAATGGACCAAATTCATTTGTGTTCCACTCAAATCTATGAGATGTACCTGAGAAGTATAAAGTCATTTTCATATAACCAATTTTGTATATGATTATAGTCTTGAGATCTCAGAGAATGACTATCTGCTGTGTGTCAGGAAGCTCCTTTGCGCTGTGTTTTTGGGCAGGGGCTGGGCTTCATGTGACACACCATGGCTTCATGTGACACACCATGCAAAAAACCCTAGTGCTCCAGGCTTATTCTTAGCTGCAGATGCCCTTGGCACCCTGTACTCTGCCCTCCCAACTGACCTCATTACTGATGAGGCAGGGAGGCCTAGTCTGGCCCTTAGCAAGGCAGTGTTCAAATACAAACTCAGGATACTGGAATGTCCATAAGGCTGGAGTTTCAAAACGTTTTTGGCTTCTGCAAAGTACGTTCGTTCACAGCTGGCTTTTATCTTCTTGAAGGAGGAGCAGCCTTACTCCCCAGTCGCCCATGCTGTTGTAACTGCTCTCTCCTCCGAGCAATCCTGCGCGCATGCGCACTTGGCACAGGCTCCCCAGGAACCTCCTCATCACTGCTGCCAGCCCCCACAATCTCTGAAGGCAGCAGTCCACTCCCTAATGGTCCTGGCCTCTCATCTGAGTCCTCGCTCTCCTCAGCCATCCACACCTGCTGCTGGTTAACCATAACACTTCTTATCATGCATACATTTTTGTTACAATTTATAGACTTCTGAAGCATTATAGCTATATCACATTAGCATTATAAATTGACCAGGTTTTTCTTTCCCTAAATTTACTACTTGTTTTGTCCTATGCTTTTCTATGTATTTTTCTTGCATTTCAGTTCATACAGACTCTTGTAATAGTAATAAGTAGGCTGTTTTCTCAACCCCAACAACCATTCTTACACAATCAAAAAATTCCCAGAGCAATAGCAGTTATTATCAAATTTGTGGCACCTGCTAAGCCATTTGCATATGTTCCATACAAACTGATTTTTTAAAAATTCATATTTATATGCTGCCCTTCTCCGGAGACTCAGGGCAGCTTACAATTTTTGGAGCACATCCCAATGTGCTCAGCAATAGCCTTCATTCCATTGTATATGCCTGCTTATTACTAGGGCTTTTTTGGCCCTCACAAGCAGCATTTTTACAAAGTCAGGTTATTGCCCCCAACAATCTTGGGTCCTCAATTTACCTACCCCGAGAGGATGGAAGGCTGAGTCAACCTTGAGCCTGGTGGGATTTGAGCCTGCACTAATTGCAGGCAGCTGGAATTAAGTGCTAGGCATTTAACAGCCTGCACCATAACTACAATAACTACTTGGGGTAGTTATTAAAATGGTAGTTCAGACTTCATGATTTTTGTCCAAAATACATTGGATTCAATTTCTTTTTTTAGACGAGGGGTATCAAACTCGATTTCCTTGAGGGGCCACATCAGGGTTGTTTGACACCCTGGGCATGGCCAGGGTAGGCATGGCCAGCTTGTCACTCATGTCGGGGGTACCTGTGATGGCCTGAATATTCTGCCAGCAAAAATGGGCTCCTGAGCTCCATTTTTGGTCGTGATGGCCTCCTGCAGCCCTCTGCCAGCAAAAATTGAGCTGGGGGGGGGGCGTACTGCTCCCTGGGCTCCATTTTCACAGGCAGAGGGCTGTAGGAGGCCGTGGCAGACAAAAATGGAGCCTGGGAGGGCTGTGCGTGGACCTCCCAAGCTCCATTTTTGCTGGCAGAAGCACAATGGGGTGGTGTTTCGCTGTTTCCAGGGTGGGCCTGAGGGCCAGATCTAAGCACCCTTGAATTTGACACCCCTGCTTTAGATCAAGCTGTTCTACTGCATGGGCATTTGTGACCTGATCATTCAGAACTCATTTTTGAAGGTATCATATTATCTCTATACATCACAAACTTTTCATTCTCCTTTTTTACGCTTCTGTGTAATAAACCTTCCAGAACTGTCAAATGTGCATATTTTGGTACAGTACAGTCCTTTTCAATTAATATATCATCTTGAAAGCTATGTGACAGATCATTTGTCTGAAAACATTCTTACGTGGAGATTGTATTGTGCACATCAAATGTAAATTCTGCACTTGAAAATGACAGGAAATAACATTGATAAAGTAGAAATGCATTCTTTGTACTATGGGTCTTTTTTAAAGAATAAGTAATGAAATTCACAAAATATTTTCTTTTTTATGAAGCTGTAGAAATTTTACAAAACTATAGAAATTAATATTCAGCACCATAATTCCAATATAAACTCTTGTTTCCAGGATGTTCTGAAACTGCATTTCAGCTGTTCCAAATCAAGTTGGACTGAGAAATTGCGGCAGCCAGAAAACTCAGTCTTATTCCCCAAAGTGAACAGATTTGCTAATTCTATTTAATAGAAGAAACAATAGCAAACAATGCTGGAAAGTGCTATAAAGTTTTTGGTTTCTCTGTATATAGCTTAAAAAAATAGCAAGAAAGTTTTCTCTGAAGATATGAAAATATTCTTCTCCCTCTTTCAAAATTAGTACAACTGTTAATTACAAGAACTGGAAAAAAAGTTGTTTTTGAATTTCAAACTGCTGAAATATCTTCCTTCCAATTACTTCTGGATTTCTTGTCCCCACACTTTAAAATACAAAGAAGTTTCTTAATGCAGCCATTTAGAACAGCTAGATCTCTTGTATACAGTTGATATTAAAAGAGAAGTTTCACTAATTAAAAACTGTTAGCAGAAAGAAAAGAGGCACGTCTGAGTGAACTGGAGAAGAAAGAGGCATTGTGCTAAGATATCTTCATTCATAAGACCTCAAGTCAGCTCAGTGATTTATTTACAAAATATGAAAATCAAAATTCTATTCACAAACTCACAAAGACTGATCACTACATTCATCATAAAGTTTTTCCAAAAATAAATATCTGAACAACTGTTGACAGGCAAACGGAGAAATGCAGATTATTTACATGGACTTTTGGATATAATGAAGAGTTAGAAGCACATGCATATAAACATGCATACACATAAAAATAATCTTCGGCAAAGATCCAAAATCATTTCCATGAAAAAACTCAATCTGGTCATGTTTCTTTCAGGTACACCATTGTCAAAGCAAGATGGTTCCAGCATATTTTAAAATAACAGCATAATGCCTGCAGACAGCTAATTAAATCTAAAGCCGTTTTCTATGCATATACACACACACACACACACACACACAGAGGATTGTATGTCTGTCTGTGTATGAGTATCAGAAATCTCACTGCTATGAGAAGAAAGAAGAATATATATAACAAGAAAGGAATGTAACATTCTGGAAGCGAAATGTGGAGTTGGAGCAATGTTACAGCTTTGGCAGCAAGCCAGGTGCAGCTTTTATGTCAATTGTAATGGGACATAGACAGCATGTAACAATATCTCTTGGTGTTGTGCATATTGATGTAAATGAGGTGCAAAGTGAAGGGATGGTGAGATTTTGGGATCTCTTTTCTTTGTCAGTTCCCAAGAACAAAATCTAACAGGTATAAAAAGCAATGGAGAAGAATTTTAGCTAACTTCTATCCCCATGTCACATTTAAATTTACAATGTAAATTGTAAATAAATTTTGTCCTAACAAAATCAACATCAAAAATAATAAACAGCTATTGCATTGGCTATTGAAAAGTGGACTACTAGAATAAGAAGGGTCCTGAGTTTGGTTGTTTTCCTACTCATACTAGCTAATACCATCACAGCTTGTTGTGGGTTTTAATTATTCTTGGGATTTTATTTAACATTTTAAAATAATTTTAATTTTTGTACTCTATGTCTTCTTACAGTTGTGAGCCACCCTGAGTTCTTCGGGAGATAGGGCGGCTTATAAATCCCATCATTCATTCATTCATTCATTCATTCATTCATTCATTCATAAATAAATAAATAAATAAATAAATATTACCTACCTTGGATAATGAAATGCCTACAAGGAAACAGCCAAGCTCAGAGAGCACCAAGGTCCCCTCCTTTCAACCATCAGGTACAAATATTCTCCTTTATTGGGATCAGAATATGCCCATTTCTGAGTGATAATATTTTTAAAGCCAAAACTACACAATATATTTCCAAATAGCAAGAGATCAGGACATGAGACAGAACAATCTTCTTTAATTTTGCCTGTAAAATGTCAGGCCAAGAAAAAGTGTTTTCTATGGTAATTATCCAGAAGATGGAATGTGGGGATGATCTTGTGTTATTTCCAGACATGAACATGGGCATTTTGGGTAAAAAAAGGTTGTAGAGGTTCTGCACAATCAACTTTTTTCTACTTGTCCTTTTCATTCAATCAAGGACCACAGATTGAAAAGTGTTCTTGTTAAATATCAGCTAAGTAATTGAGGATGGAGAGAAACACTCCTGAAGTTCTTTGGCATGTCTTGAAAGAATGTACAACACAGTCCATGAAACACTGCTGTAATAAAATTAATTAGATTCAAGGCTGGATGCAATAACAAGTAACAGCACTTCATATTCAGCCCATGATTCTTGATATCCACATTCTTGGTGATATAAATCATGGTTGCTGACAAGGGCTGAATCAAGAATATGAAACATTTTTAAATCTTAAAATTGAGAGTGGATTCGGGATGAGCCCAGTATGAGAACATACTGAAGCTATTACATGCAATTAATCAGTAGAGGATTACTACACAATGTTGTGTCCAGGAAATAACCTGCTTTCATTACTTCAGGCTTTCCCTCTTTGATCTTAACTATCACAATGTCACCAGAAACTATCCTTACCCATACAACTATCAATTATTCACCTTAAAATTTCCCAACTTAGACCTCAGTAGAGACAAAATTCCCTTTCTCAGTAGAGACAAAATTCTCATTCTCATTCAGAATTATCAAATTTTCATTCCTCATTTACCTTATAATAGCTTAATTCTAAATCAAGTTCTCCGGGTGCCTGGATTGTGGCAAACTGCAAGTATCACCTCACTTACTCAAAATATCTTTTGAATAAACACCGACAGCATTACACAGCATGTAAGATATGAGAAAATCTTGGAAGGTGCTCTAGTATGGAAGAAACTTTCTATCATTGTAATTTTTTCCTGCTAATAAAAGTAAAGCCACTTTGAGAGTACTCTCAGGAACACTTCACAATGGCTGAAACGACTAGCAAAATAAACAAGGTGTAATTTTCACTATTACTCTTGAGGCAGGAAGCATCTGCCAAGGCCACAAAGCAGGCATCACACCACTGCTAGGCAATAATCCAATTTTTGGAAGAGAGTCTCAGAAATACCTTACTGTGTTCACTTTGCCAGTTGATAAAGACACAATGTCTAAGTTTTTTGTGTACTTTTCTTAAATAAATATATTTTTTCAACACCAGTGTTACATAATTTAGAGTCTCCAGATCAAGAGACCTGCAAACACTGGTAAGGACTGGAGCTTTATTCCAAACTAAAATTATCCTCAAAAGTCCTACTATAACTTTACATTTACATCTTCTATATAACCTGCGAATGTCCCAAAGGTGCTCTTTCAGATGCAACTGGACTTTGTTTTTTCATTGAAGACATTTCGCTTCTCATTCAAGAAGCTTCTTCCGCTCTGACAGGACAGTGAGGAATGGAAGGATTTATATTCCTTGCAGATAGCTGGCCATTTGCATCTTTTTAGAGGGTCGTTGAAGTACTTGGAGATTTATCTGTATCCTCAAGGGTCACCTGAGTAGTGTTCCTGTAGTCTGCAATCTCGCACCATTCAAAAGGTGTTCATCCTGAGGACACAGTTAAACCTCCAAATGCTTCAACAACTTTCTAAAAGAATGCAAATGTCCAGCTGTCTTCACGGAATATAAATCCTTCCATTCCCCACTGTCCTGTCAGAGCTGAAAAAGCTTCTTGGATGAGAAGCAAAATGTCTTCACAGAAAAAACAAGGAAGTCAGTTGCCTCCTGCAAAAGCACCTTTGAGACAACCATGACCTGGATGACTGAGAATTTTTACAGATGTATAACCCCTGAATGCAACCAATGGACTTTGAACAAGGGCAAGAAGATAAACAGATCAGGTACAGATCTGGATGGACAGAAACATGCTTCAGCTCAATCTGGCCAAGACGGAGTGGTTGTGCATACCGACATCTCGGTCCAGTCAAGATATTCCATCTTTGGTCATGGGGGAGAGGTGTTGCCCCCCATGGACAGGGCATGGAACCTGGGGGTTCTCTTGGACTCGCAGCTCAGGTTGGAGGAGCAGGTGGGAGCTGCAGCCAGGGGGGCCTTTGCTGGTTCGCCAGTTACGCCCATATCTGGACCGAGATGCCCTGCGCACGATCACTCATGCACTTGTTACCTCTTGACTCGACTACTGTAAAGCTCTCTATTTAGGACTGCCCTTGCACACCATCCAGGGGCTTCAGCTGGTGCAGAATGCGGCCACGTGGGTTGTGATGGGAGCTTCCTGATACTTCCATATTACGCCCCTCCTGCGCGATCTGCATTGGTTACCAGTTGCCATCCGGGTGAGGTTCAAGGTTTTGGTGTTGACATACAAAGTCCTTCAAGGTATGGGTCCGGGATATTTGTGGGAGCGTCTCCTGCCGGCATCGAGAACCAACCGCCCTGTGTGGGCCCACAGGCAGGGGCTCCTTGGGGTGCCATCTGTGACTTAATGTTGCTTGGCGGTGCCCCGGGGAAGGGCCTATTCTGTGGCGGCCCCCACCTATGGAACCAACTACCTCTGGGACTCCGTTTGGCCCCTGACCTCCGCACCTTCTGCCATGATTTAAAAACTTGGCTCTTTGAACAGGCTGGGCTGTGCTGACCTCCGGGTGGGGTGGGGGGTTAAATTTTTAATTAGGATTGGTGGGTTTTAGTTCTATTTGACTTGCAATGTTTAATATTATTTTTAGGTAATTATTTATTGTTGGTTTTTTAGTTGTTAGCCGCCCCGAGTCCCTTTGGAGAGGGGGGGGCATACAAGTCAAATAAATAAATAAACAAACAAACAAACAAACAAACACCTTGCTTTATGGTCTTGGTGAAGGCTGCTTTGCACTCCTTGGACTTTCAAAAATCAACCATTGAATACTAGAGGATATCAAGCCAGAATGCTCAGGAAACAAGGTCAGGAAACAAGTAGTATCATTTTTGGACACACCATGATAAAAAGGTTATCTATGGGAAAAAATTATAATGCTAAGCAAGGTGACATGGGGTGGATAAACAGAGTGTTGAAACAGGAAGACAGATGCAAGAATTGCATAATATGGTGAGGGACAGAATGGCTTGATGCGTTTTTATCCATGGAATCACCAGGAATCAGCTGTGACTCAATGGAGCACAACTACAAAAACAACTGCAATCTTGTTTCTTGCAACTCTTTATGGTCCACACCAGTCTCAGTCTCTCCCTCCCTACCTCTCAAAATTTTTGTTATATTTTATTGGCCATTACATATAACATTTGATAATATACTATAAGGCCAGGTATTGGTATTGAAATACCAATTGCACCAATTGTAAATTGAGGACTCAAGATTGTTGGGGACAATAAGCTGACTTTGTAAAAATGCCGCTTAGTAATAAGCAAGCATATACAATGGAGTGAAGGTATTGCTGAGCGCATTAGGTTGTATCACAAAAATTGTAAGCTGCCCTGAGTCTTCAGAGAAGGGCGGCATATAAATGTAATTTTAAAAATAGTATTATTTCTTAATAAGAATATAATATTTCAATTTATCGTTTGTGGATTCAGCCTGACAACTACTTACTACAGGTAATTCTTGACTTACAACCACAAATTTTCATTGCTAAGTAAAACAGTTGTTAACTGAGTTTTGCCTCATTTTATGACTTTTCTTGTCACACTTATTAAGTGAATCACTTCATTAATATGGTTGTTAAGAGACTCTAACTTCCCCATTGTCTTTGCTTGTCAGAAAGTCACAAATGATCACACATGACCCTGAGATGTTGCAATCATCAAATACATGCCAGCTGCCAACCATCTAAATCTTGATCATGTGACCATATGATTATTTCAAAGAGGAAAGATACGTGAATGGATACTAGTCTATTTAATTGTACCCATCAAGTATCAAAGATTCTGTGGATGCTGCCTAGGCCTGTCATTATAGTTCGTTACATTTTTATTTTTTGTGTAATATATAGTAATACATCTGTTTGGCTTGAAAAATATTGGGGTTCTGCTCATGCTGCAATATCCTCAAGCATATATGGGTGTGGTTTTTGGTTGTACTCATCAAAGAATCAGTCTAACCTGTTTATAAATTATAATCATGAAGTTGGAACTCATAAAATAGTCCTACCAGATTATTTAAGTAATATGAATGATAAGCAATCAGAAAAATGTCAGGGTGTAAGATACAGGCAAGAACAGCATACACTGACCGGCACAACCAAATAGCTGGCATTGTGTCAGGAACTGTTGCACAGTGCATGGATTAGATCCTCCCAAGTCCAGATGGGAGATTCCACAGAAAGTTGTGGAGAATAAGATCCTATGAGATTTCCAGATCCAGACAGACAGGCAGATGCTGGTCAATCAACCAGACAGCTGTGGTGTTAGATGTAATATTTACCAAGTGATAGCAATGCCAGGAAGAAGGCATAGGTCAGTGGTCTCCAACCTTTTGGGCACCAGGGAAGGGTTCCACCTCATATACCCCCTGGTATAGGAGAAGCTGGAGAAGTATCAGGGCCTGAAGGAGGAACTAGAGAGGGTGTGAAAAGTAAAGGTCAAATTGGTGACTCCTAAGCAGGCAGAATAGTTTCAACAGATACCAGGAATAACACTGGAGCTTTCTATCTAGAACAAGGGTGTCAAACTCAAGGTCCACGAGCCGGATTGAGCCCACGGGGTGCTTCGATCTGGCCAATAGGTGAGCCTGGAAATAGCAAAGGACTGGCCTGGGGTGCCTCAGCTAGCAAAGGAGGTCATGAGGGGGGCTGCGCATGCCCCCTGTGCCCTGTTTTTAGCCTGGATAGCCTCTTACAGCACCCTGCTGGCCAAAAAGGGGTGCTGGGGGCTGCACATGCCCCTCCCATACCCCATTTTGGCCAGCAGGGTGCTGCAGAAGGCATCCATCATATCTCCTCCCTGGCTGGCCCAGGGGAGACAACTACAATGCTGATCCAGCCCTCAAAGAAATCCAGTTTGACACCCCTGATCTAGACGTAGTGTAATATATTTCTTCACAGTGGAGTGATCGGTATGCTTGCCTATGCACCTGTTTTGGGGGCGGAGGTAATTCAAGGTTTCTTTATTTTGAAAGGTGACTTGCACTGGACAGATCTTCAGATAAAGGACATCTTGAAATATAAGATTATTTTTCTGACAGCAGAGCACACAACTAAAATATTGGATATTTGTCCTAGTGAGGCATTTATGAATTAGGCAAAATTATCTTCTGAACATTTCAGATGCTTCTAGAGCCAGAAATCTTATTGATTATTCTTCATCCCATGTAATCAAATTGGGCATATTATCTGTATTTAAGTTAACACCAATTAAATTAAAAGTAATGTACCTTTTAATTTCTCATCTTGCATACTTTTTGCCAAGAAACTCATAACTCAAAAGCCAAATATCTAAACTGAAAAAGGCTGCCCTTATTTAAATAATGCCTCTTATATTACAGGAATATATCTTACTTAATAGTGCTAATGCTAAATAGAACATGATGCACGTTCTTTGTTCTCAAGTAATCTCTTCTAAATTAATAACCCAACTAGTCACATGACTATTTTCAAAATTGTAATCTAGCAGTCCTAGAAAGAAAGAAGTACAGTATTGAACAGACATACTGGTAATTCAACAAAAGCTAATAAATTCCTACAAATATATGTCTCCTAAAAACACTTCACTTCAATTTCCACTAGTTTCTCATTTCTGCAGCACTCCTGTTGTTAGAATGAAAAAATAAACCCAAACCCCTTTAATTCCACAATCTAAACATAGTAGTTTTCCCTGAACTATTAAATAGCAATGATGAAAGACCATCTCCTTTATTATTTAAAAATATTTAAGAGCGATTTTTATTGCTTTGTTTTTAATATTTAATGCTAGCAGTTTTCAAGTTTAACCACAAATATGAGAGCTTCTGCCATTTCTACCACTATTCCCACCACTGCCACACCCAGTTTGTAATTAATTATTGGCATGTTAGGACGAGCTGGTAAAAATAATCTTTCATAAATGATGTTGTAGTACAAGGATATAAGTTTCAGAAAGAGAAAGCTATTCACGTGGTTTAGGATCAAAAAGAGTCGTGTAGGAAAAAACAAAAGGATCAAACGTGCATTTAAAAGCAAAATGAACTGTAAATTATTCCTTCAAAAGCAATAAACATAATGTCAGGTTTGACCAACTGCCTACAGTAACTGCAGCATGTTTAGGAAGTAAAACTTTCAAAACTGTTTTTAGATTCCTACCTTATTAATGAGATTAAAAACTCTATCTTCACCTACAATTTGTGTATTATATAAGGGTTATTTTTATTAATCTTCCCTTTGTTTTACTGCATAGTTTTTTTTCCCTTTTTTCTTTCATTATTTTTTAATTAAGGAATTGCTCCAATGTTAACTTTGGTTTTAGTTAAAACCAATAGGGTGTTTCCAGCAATATTACAGGCAATAGTTAAGTGTTCTGAAAAATTAATGATCTTCTAGTAATGTCTATTCTTAAAATTAATCTCTTCATAGAATAGTATTTTCAAATAAATCTTTGATGAAAACTCACTCATAGGGGAAAAATGTTTCATTCATGTGAATGGGAAGTTTGTCAAACAATTTTTACTTAAATCAGAGTAATAACTCACCACAAGTCAAAAAGTCTCTCAAATATCTTGTTTTATAATATTGGTTACTATTAAGGCATAGGCAGTAATTAGATGGGGAAAATCAGTGGTGGGATTCAGCCAGTTTGCACCAGTTCAGGAGAACCGGTTATTAACTTTCTGAGCAGTTTGGTGAACTGGTTGTTGGAAGAAATCATTAGGGCAGAGAATCAGTTGTTAAAGTTTTTGTACCCCACCACTGGGGAAAATGAAAACATTAGGCAGATAAAAAGGTATTTGATAACCATTGTTTCAGTTGGAGGTAGCACAGATTATTTTTTTAAAAGTAAAATGAATAAAGTTACTATTGAAGGCAAAATATACATCAAGTTCGCCCATTTTTTCAATCCAGATTAGACAATGGTAAACCAGTCCTCTATTTTAACAAGAAAGCCACTGAACAGACAAAATGTTAAACAGTATAGCGCCAGATGATGGATTCCTCAAATCAGATGGCACTTGCCTGATGATCTTTCAGTATACTAATGGCATTTATGATGTGGCTAAAACCTTCTAGATGTCTACTTGCTGATGCAATTATTTATTTGAAAGACATATAAAGTTGCCCACTTTTTGCATCATACCCTTGGGTGGCTTATAATTAACAATTTAAACAGTAAAAACCTTAAAAACCATTGCAAAACTCCTGGCCCACCAAAAGCAACACACTTCCAGACATCCATAAAGAACATTATGGGACTCCAGATTCACAATACTTGAAAGCTTATATGAAAAGCCAGGCCTTCAAAACTTCACCAGAAGACTAGGACTGGTGAATCTCAGGGGAAAGGGTGCTCCAAAGGGCAAGGGCTACTATCAAGAAGGCCTGCTGTCTAGGTTCTGCTACTTGGCAACATTTAAAGGAAGAAACCTGAAGTGCAGTCACCCTATTTCACACAGTTACTAAAATAGTTGCTGATCCTGTTATGCAGAAAAGGAAAATCCCAAACTAGAGGTGGTATTCAGCACATTCTGACCAGTTCTGGAGAATCGGTAGAGGAAATTTTGAGTAATTTGGAGAACCGGTAGTGGAAATTTCGAGTAGTTTGGAGAACCAGCAAATACCACCTCTGACTGGCCCTGCCCTCATCTATTCTCTGCCTCCCGAGACCCAGCTGATTGGCTGCGTCTTCTTTCGTTGCCCTGCACAGGAGAACAGAGCTGAAAAGCAGGTTAGTGGGGTCGGGAAAGAATGGAGATTTTACGGTATCCTTTCCTTGGAGTGAGGTGGGAATGGAAATTTTACAGTATCCTTCCCCTGCCACACCCACCAAGCCACGCTCACCAAGCCACACCATGCCCACCAAGCCACGCCCACAGAACCGGTAGTAAAAGTTTTTTGAATCCCACCACTGTCCCAAATGCATAACCAGAATTACAGTAGGATAATGGAACATAAGAAGTGGAAGAACTCAACAGTAAAGACCCAGCCAGGGTTGTACTGTAGAAGATGCCATGAACTGCCCATGTGAAAATTCCAAGTCAAGCTAAAGTAGAAGAACTATTCATCTAGTTGGGTGGTTCTTGAGAAGATAATCTTGAGCAGAAAATTTCCATTTTCAGGGAGAAATCTAGAATTGCTTCAAAGTCCTAAACTTCATTTAAAGTCCTCCATGACATTGGGCTGGATTATTTGAGGAACTACCTCTACCTTATATCTGCCCATCCCATAAGATCCAACAGAACAACCATGCTATGGGTCCTGTTTACTACATAGCTAATTGGCAAGTCTCAGGAGTCATGACTTCTCTCCATGGCATCCATCTTAGGACACATCCTGGCTCCCAAAGTAAGGTTAGCTCCATCCCTGTTGATTTGCCATAAGTTCTTCAAAATGTGGTTATGCCAGGCCTGGTGATCTAGGGACCAATCAGGTACTGAGGTGGCTCAATTGTTGTTAATATCTGTTATCCTTTCTTAGCTTTTAAAAAAAATAATTGTTAATTGTTTTATAGTTTTGTATGCCACCAGAGTCACTTTTTCATGAGATGGCATATAAATTTGATTGATGGATAGATGGATGGATAAAAAGAACCACAGGATGAATTCAAGTAAATTGTTAAGCAACTGGTATGCTAAAGCAGCCCCCCCTCAATCCCTGGACCACAGTTCAGCATTGGCCCATGGCCTGTTAGAGGAACCAGGCTGTACAAGTGTGGGCGAGCGAGCAAGTGAAACTTTATCTGCACATGTGCAGGATCTAGATAGTGTGTATAAAACCATCCCCCCTGCCCCGATCCATGGAAACATTTTCATCCATGAACCTGTCTCTGATTTTCAGAAAGTTTGAGGACTGCTATGCTAAAGGATGTCAAAGAATGGTAACTGATAAAAAAATATCAAGCAAAGAGGGAAGGTGTGCATTGAAATCCTGTGTATATCAACATCCAACATTTCTCATTTACAAGAACCTCTAGTATTAGAAGATGGCAACAAAAGAAGTCAGTTTATATAAACAGTAAACAGTGGAAGACTAAAATGAAATATAAACAAAACCAAAATAATCACTAAAAGTATTGCAACTAGTCTTAGAATTGATGGTAAAGGCATTAAGTGATAGATTGCTTTTGTTTTTTTAGGATTAACTATCAGCAGTAAAGGAACTTGCAGTCAGGATAAATGCCTCAGATAGGGAACTTGATAAGGTGGCAATGAAGTCCTTGGAAAAGATATTTGGATATTATTATGAAGCTATGCTTACAAAGACCAGAGCTGTTGTGAATGTCCAAGCATATAGAGTGCGCCAAGGTTGTGGAAAGCTAAACAGAGATAGACAGAGCATAATGACTCTGAAGTTAAAAAATGCAGATACTCTTGTAAAGGCTTAAATATCCCTTTAATATAAAGGGACTAAATGAAGTCAGCCCTTTGTTTGAATTTTGCCTCTACCTTAAGGTCATTAGGTTTCCTTAAATATGGCATTCCATTTGTAACATTATGAATAATAATAACAACTTATGGCACCACTGCTGCTATATACTACCCATGGAATGCTCTGAACACATAAATTGCAAAACGAATTCTACATACAATTATAAACTAGGTGACTGCTTCATGGTCCTTTTTTTGCAATTTCTTCCTGTCATTCAAAAGATGGACACATTTCTATATCAGGTAAGCCATGTCTGAATTGGAAAAAAAAATCTAGATTATTGCTACATGACAGAGTCCATTGGAGTTGGGTGGCCAATTAATTCAAAGGACTGTTGTTTTCAGTGTCTCCATAGTGTTCGGAGTTTGGCAGCCCAGATACATTCATAGTATACTTTTTTTTCTAGGCCAAGGGAGACATATACTCTCAAAAGAAACAAGAGGACAAAAAGTACATTTGGCCTCATTCCATTCAGTGTTAAATTTAATTAAACACAGTTATTATGATTGCTCTCTAGTTATATACTGAATATTTTCCCCTTCTTTCGTTTTGAAATGACAACTTGTGCAATTGCTACAGATCTGAACACCTGGTAGCATTCAGCACCTGCTCTAAATACATGCTGGAAACTACTCTCTCCCTCCCTTTCCCCCCCACAAGAATGGATATAGAAATATTGTGGCTAATTGTGACAAAAGATAACATTCTCATATCCTTCATATATACATAAAAGCAGATTTTTCAGGTAGTTAGCCTCTTTGTCAAACCACATCTGCTGAACCTTCTTTCCTTGAATACATATCAAATGTTAGTTTTAACATACAAAATCCTTCATGACATGGGTCTTCAATATTTAAGGGGGCGACTCCTACTGATATCGAGTGCCAACTGCCCTGTGCGAGCACATAGGCAAGGACTCCTCGGGGTCCCGTCGGCGGGCCATTGCCGATTGGCGGTCCCCCAGCGACGAGCCTATTCTGTCATGGCCCCTGACCTCTGGAACCAACTCCCCCTAGGGCTCTGCCTGACCCCTGACCTCCGCACCTTCCGCCATGATCTGAAGACCTGGTTGTTTGACCAATCCGGGCTGTGACCCTTTCCGTGGGGGTTATGGTTCTTAAATGATTTTAGGTATTGTAAATTTAGTGTCTATTTTTGGGCTTGTGAATTTGGTTTAATTCTCTTTTAATTATTTATTGTTGTGGTTTTTAGTTGTGAGCCGCCCCGAGTCTTCGGAGATGGGGCGGCATACAAGTCCAATAAATAAATAAATAAATAAATAAATAAATAAATAAATAAATGTTAAGAAATTATTTTATACGCTGGTCATCTTATAGAGAAAATACTAAGAAAATACAGATATTTCTGCCTAAAAGTACTTGTTCCTTTGCATGAATGATAAACTTGTTTGGGATAATGAAGAAGTAGGAAAACTGGTTATTAAACATCTTTTTGTGTGATTAGATTTCACTGTCTTCACACCTTTGATGATTATGGCACTCCATTTAAGTTGCTTTGTTCCTTTTATTCAGATTTGTTTTCAGAATGGCATGAAAGCATTTGCTGATAAACAGTCAAGATTCCTTTCAGAAGATCTTGCTTGCTGAATATTGTAATAAGAAAAAGCTAATCCAGGCAGAGTTTAATCCAGGGCAATTCTTCCTATCACATCCAGTCAGCAGTGCCACCAATCTCCTTTTATCTTTTTGTTTTCAGATGCAGTTCTATCATCTTAAAATTCTGCTTTCCGTTGCACTGGCGATGTTTCACAAAGCATGTCAAACACTGAGTTCTTGCTCAATCGCGTTAAGGATTTGAAATGAAACATATCTAACAAAAACAGCTTTTTGCAAAATAGATGAAAGCAGCCCATGCTGAATGGGAAGCCTAGAAATGACAGTGCCAAAACTGAAAGGAAGTACCAGATTGAGTAAGACTGGAATAAAAATATTTTTTTAAAAAGAGCAGAAGCTAAGTTAAGCAATATTTTTTCAGTTTTGCCTTGTTAAAATAATTCCAGGTGGTTTCCTGGTGTATTGTAGCTCAATTTCTTCACATGTTGTAAATGTTTAATACTCTTCATTCAATGACTACCTCGCTATTTCATTCTCCTTGAGGAAAAGTTATAGTATAATAAAACATTTAAAACAATTTAACTGGTAAAAAGATGAATTTTATCATTTAAATAGCAAATATCAGTGGTTTCAGAGACAAAGATAGTTCAACCATATCCACTTAGACAGAAAATGGTTCTGCTCAGAGGCACTGATTTCATAAAGTTATCATCTATTGTTTTTTCCATGATTAGTCAACTAAGTTCTACAATGGGTTGAATTGATACCCGTGTTAAGCTATAATTGTGATTTACAAACCATAGTAGTTGCATTCATACAATACTCTTAAGATAAACCCAAGAAATCACATTTCTTCTTAATGTGTGAATTCAGCAATATGGTTTGACATCACAATCCAAATTTTATCCAAACTGAAGACAAAAAGACTCCTGACGAATCAGAAAATAATCATATGGTTAGAAAAATTCAAAGAAAGGAGGGAAGAGAAGAAGAAAAGGATGAGCCAGGGTATGGCCTAAATAGATAAAACATGATTCAGGTGGCATATTGGTCTCAGGTCAAAATCATAAATATAATGCTTCTGAAACTGGGAGATAATCCAGAAATACCGTTATGAAGTTTCTCCCTCCCAGACCTTATGCCAGCCAAGTTCAGGTTCACACAAACCCAACACTTAACTTTTTCTAAGGCGCTGTCTTTGTGACATGAGCAAAAGCCAGCTTTCCCTCACCCTTCCCTCTCCAAGAGAAAGCAGCTTTGTTCTATTGTGAGGTTGCAGGCAGGCATATATAAGAGGTGGGGGAGAGACAATTATCAGCTTCTGCTGGGGAGCTAGCATGAATAAAAGGATTTCCAGGTAACAATGAAATCAAAATTTGATTTCAAGGGCAGTCTCTTCTCTAGAGAAATAGGAAAAATTAAATAGAAATATTAAATATGATTTTTATTTTGCAGGTCTAACATTTAATATTTTGCTTCTATATTTATTATGCAGCTGAATTATTTTATTTTATTTTTGCAAGTAAGAAAAGATCCCACCTCTTTCCTGTGTGCATCTTCCTCCCTTCCTCCGCATCTTTGTGAATTTTAAACTAATTTTAGTGTTACTATTTTTTGCTTTAATGTTTTACATTGTTATTTTATTGATTGTAAGCCACCTAGAGTCAGCTCTAGGCAAGATGGCAACATATAAGTTTAATAAACACACCTAGAATTCTGTGCAACAGAATGCATCTAAACTGGAACAGACCATTATCTTGTGCTTTGCCAGAACTTTATATTTCTCTTAATTTTCCCCCTTTTGGAGGTTCTTTGCAGATACTGTCTGTGATTTGATTAACTTTGTATTTTAATCTCCTTGTGAAAAATTTAAAGCCAAAAAACATGATCTATGTTTTCTTTCCCTTTTAAAAAAAGTTTGATTTTGTTTTTCTCTTGTGAAATTGATCTATTGCTAGACAAAGGAGAGGGAGAGATTTCTCTAGCCACATACATCAACGTTACAAGTCAGGAATGGTTATAGATTCATTTTTGTTCTTTTTTCCCCTTTTAAATTGTCATAAAATCACACAGAACTTGAGGGAGACACCACATTAGGCATCTCCTGGAAGACAGAAAATAACTAGTAACTACCAAGCTACAATAACAAAGCAAGAAGCAGAGCCCTGTGGTGTAGACTTAAAAAGATTTGAGGGCAGGAAGTTTGAACACCCCACCTTATACCCTACAGTTCAGACATGCTACTGTAATAGTCCAAGATTTTCTGGTAGCTTTTTCCTCTTGCTTTGGGAATTTATTTTTAAAAATATATTTATTTGAATTTGTCAAACAAAAATGAGAACAAGAATAAAAATACAATGACAGGGATGATAGGCACATTAGTACACTTATGCATGCCCCTCTACTAACCACTTAAGTATGATGTAAGGTCCATAAAAGTCTGTTTGTGACTGAAACTGTGAAAATTTGTACCTGAAACAACTGAATCAGGTAGAGCATTCCAGACTTTGACAACTCTATTACAGAATTCATATTTTTTACAGTCAAGTTTAGAATGATTTACATTGAGTTTAAAGTGGATGTTAGCATGCACATTATTGCGATTAAAACAAAAAATGTCATTTACAAGTAAACCATTACTAGGTATAATTTTGTAGGCAATACCTAGGTCTGACTGCAAGTGACACAGTTCTAAGTTATTCAAACTGAGAATTTCTAGCCTAGTAGCATAGGGAATTCTATTTTGTACAGAAGACTGCAAGACTTTTCTCGTGAAATACTTCTGTACCCGCTCAATTGTACTGATGTCAGATATATGATGGGGATTCCAAACAGTTGAACAATACTCTAAGATTGGTCTAGCATAAGTTTTATAAGCTCTAATTAGCAATACAATGTTTCCAGAAAAAAAACTCCTCACAATTAAATGTACAACTCTTTATGCTTTTTTTTAGCAATCCTGTTACAGTGAACTTTGGAGCATAGATTGTCAGAGATAAGTACACTTAGGTTCTTGACAAAGTGAGGGTCATCAGCTTGTTCAATAGCTTATACTTGTCATTCTGATTATGTCTACCAAAATATAAGACAGATTTATATTTTATTATGATTTAAATATATTTAAATCATGTATTTCCATGCACTTACAACCTGAGAATAATTAAAAACTGTTTTACCAATTAACTTAAGACTGCAAAAAAATAAATAAATTGAAGAGCATTAGCATGCCTATCCCTCTATATGTCCACTAATCAGTTCTTGACAATTATTTTCAGCTATGTGAGAAATAGCATAAAGGAACATTTGCTGAGGCTGCACTCATCAAAGAAGGTACACACAGCCTTTAATATCCCCCAGGACAATACAGTAAGGGCCCAAGTTACAAAATGTGTACCATGTCACAAATCTACACAACATATATGTGCTTCTGACACCATGATCTATGTGAAAAATTTGGCGCTTGTCATGACAGACATCTTGTCATTTTAGCATTGTTGTGTCTAGTTGCAGATCTCTATGCAAAGACAAATTCAAAATATAAATCCCACTGCTTGAAAGTGGAAACTGAACATTTGATCCACTGCCTGCCCCTTATTCTCTACATCATGAAATAGCTAATGGTGAGGATTTTCTATTTTTAAATGTGTTAAATAATTCAAACATGGAAGCATTTTTACCTTTATATTTTCTTAAGTCTGTTTTTGTAGCCGAGAGAGAGAGCTCTTTTTTTCTGTCTTTGATGTATCCAATGATTTACTGAGTCATCTTATTCTTCTTCAATTGGTTTATCATTCTTACGAGATGCTGTACAAATTCTATTTGATTGCTTTCATGTCAAATGACACGAGGGGTGGTAGTATCCTTTTGATTATTTCCATAAAACACTTCCTTTGTTTGATTGAAGAAGTGTGCTGTAAGTGAAAGTTGTAGGAATATTCCTTCTACAGCAAGGAAAATGAAGTACATACAAAGGTTGGAGCTGTGCAATTGAGCTATTAAAAATAGTTTCCTTGTTAATATAGGAGATATTTTCAACAAATATATGGAACCCATTTCAGCTTCTTTTTTTCAAAGATTTATATCCTATAATATACCTTAAAAAAGGCCTAAAAACAGTTTTAAGGGCAATAAAAATAAATGCCAATAAAAGTCATTAACCCACCCCATTAAGCAAATCCAGATGTAAACTGTTAACATAAAACAACTGAGTAGGAGCCATATCAGCAGATTAAAGGTTAGCACCTTGCTACAATCCCAACTCCTTATTGAATGGCTTTATAAAAGCCCATAATTTCCACAAAGATTTCATTGTACTTGGACCAACAGATTTCTCTGGAGAAAAAAAAATGCTATTATAGAGGCACTTTTACTTAGAAGATACTGGGTCTCATTAAAATATGCAATTTGGAGATAGTCTCTCCTAAATTCTTACAGCATAGGCAGATTTGAATGTGACACATTTAAAGGCTAAAAATCTAACCTTGCAGTTTAAAAGAAACTTACATTTCTATTTCTCTTTTCATTTAGGAGCTGAAGGTTGTATATCTTGAATTATAATATAGCATACATAGTATAATGAATAGTGAAAACAATCAAACTATGGAACAGCTTGCCTTCAGAGGTTGTGGGTGCTTTATCACTGGAAGCTTTCCAGAAGGGACTGGACTACCATCTGTCAGAAATGATATAGGGTCTCTTGCTTAAGCAAAGGGTTAGACTAGATGACCTACAAGGTTCCTTTCGACTCTTGTTATTGTATTCTATTCTATTTCCCTACATCTTCTTTCATTATTTCTCAATACCATCACAATGAAATTAAGCTAACCTGAGAGATTGTAGCAGATCCAAACTGACCCAAGATGAATGGTAAAGTGCTTTGGTAGCCAAGAACCAGAGCGAATCCAGGAGTACATTTTTCAGCTTTCCATTTATATTATGTCACTAGGAGACCTGAAGGCCTCTTAAAATCTGGGCAGCTGAGGATATCCACTTCTGATTTAAGGTTTCATTATCTTTCAATATGCTATTAGAAATATTGGTACAATCCTACGTGTCTAGAATATTACTTGCAACATAGAAATACATTTCAGTTTTACTTTTGAAATACATGTTTTAATACTTCAAAGTATTATAAGATACACTCTATTAGACTTCAGTTCTGATAATGAAAAAGGTTTTCACTAACTATGGTAGTGAGAACTTTACGGCTCAGTGAAGGTCAAGTATCTCTCTAGATATTTGTAAGATAACATGCAAAGCCATTATATAGTATACTTTTTCATTTTGTTGACTGTACTTCAAGAATCATTCACACTATATCTCTAAATTATTTTTGCAGTTGAGTAGAGTATATCTGGTAACATCTTCTATGCTTTTACCAAATCATAGTGGTCCAATAAAATATCTTATCTTTTTGGTCTCATAAATTCAAAACAGATTGAGATATAAACACACCAATTTCTCTAGGTTAGTGTATAAATTAACAGAGCTCATTTGATATTTTGTTAGAAACCTTTCTTTCCACATTTACTAAGAAACAAGCCCCATTAAATTTAGCAAGACTTACAAAATTATAAAGGGGAGTATGCTAATCAGTTCTGAGTAGGAATTGCATATACCGTTTCCCCCAAATAAGACCTATTCTAATATAAGCCTTACCCCCAAAATAAGCCCTACTTAAGCACCTACACAGCCACTTACCTTTCCATTCCATCTGGTTGCTTGCAATGTCATCAACACAAGGCAAGGCGGGGGCTGGAGTGGAGCTGCCCCATGAGCCCTGCATTGGCTTACCTCAGGGCCCCCACAGGCAGGCCATCCACACCCTGACAACTGCCCGGTGGCTGCGGCACCAGTGTGTCGCTTAGCCTCCTGTTCCGTTGAAGCCGCAAGAAAGCAGAGTTGGTGTGTTGGCGGCCATGCGGGGTCCTGCTGGACAGGGCTTCCAGAGCCACCATGAGGCAAAGCAGGTGTCGGGGCAAATGGAGCAGCTCCATTCCCGTGCCTCATGGCAGTGGCACTGCCACACCATGCAGCCTCCTGCCCTGCCCTGAGCAAGCAGAAGTGGGCCTCCCGTACATGGGGAAAAAAATGAGACACCCCCAAAAGAAAATAAGACTGGGTCTTATTTTTGGGGGATCATGGGTAAATACTGCTTGTAGTAAATATGATCTGATACAGGACTGTTAATAAGGCCACTGTACTTTACATGCTTGGTCATAGGGAAAATTATGTGGCACCAATTTTTTTTAACTATCTGACCCATGGAATAACATGTCTATCTGACCCATGGTTTAACATGCCTTTTTTATGCTGGCTATCATGCTGTATTCTGTATATGGAATAATTCTCCTTTTTTATTTGTCAATTCACTGTCAGCTCATTTCTCATTCCTGGAATCAAAGATTCAATATAATAAATAGGTCAGTTTTTGAAGTAAGTATACACAGGACCCCCATATGTATTTTTTTCTATTCTTTCTTTTTCTATTCCTTTTTCTATTCCACTAATTAATATTCTTTTCTTGCTAATTCATCATTAGTCATCAGCTGGAGCAGAGTTGCCAACTTTTGTTTTTATGACTCACAAAAATATGATTTTTTTTAACACTCAGTGCTATGACTCTTGTGCCAGATTAAGGTGTTGTACTTTAATATCATTTAGCTTACTGGAAAAAAAACATAATAGCCCTTTTCTAATGGCCATGAGTTGCATGTTTTTATATATTTCACATATTTGACATATAAAACTCAGACTTTACACACTAGTAAATTATGTTCAGATATCATCCCGTAACTTGTATCAAGCAGGCATTTCAGATTTGATCATGAAAAAAATGCTTTGGAGTACACAGGAGCACTAATGTTAACCTTCTTTCCAACTCTCTACAGCACATTACTTTTTTTCTGGGATTGTTCAGATATCTTAGTAGCCGTACAATGTGTTGTGGCCCCAGACTCGGACAGTGAGGAGGTTGGGGAGGAACATGGGCCAGTCCTGGAGTCTGGAGAAGGCTCTGACAAGTGCTCTGCACCAGAGGCAGAGATGGGGCCAGGGCCATCTGACAGTTATCAGCTGCCTTTGGAGTCTGAGATCAGTGGGGCAGAAGAACAGCTGGAGACTGTTCTCAGTGTGTACATGCGCAGAGCTGCCAGGACAAGGGAACAGTTAATGAACAAGAGTCGACTCAGGAGTAAGGGCACAGGTGGACAATGAATGGCCCTCCCATAGGGAATAGAGGAGCAAAAGGGGAGGGGTGTTTGCAGGAGATAATTAGTTCAATTCATTAGGGTAAAGATTTGTTCCTGACTTCTTGTCAAGTAAATTCTGCTGCAGCATGGCGTTTGGAAGACATCGGCCTGGCAACTCTCCAAGCCTGATAAAGGTCTATAATCTCATGAAAGACCGTTTGCCAGGACTTTGCTGGAGAAGAATTCATTTTAACCTAAATAAAAGGGGTTTTATTGGGACAAGAAGTCTGCTTCATGATCTTGGGAAGCCTAGGTCAGCCTGGAAGAAACATACTTGGTTTAAATGCTACATATACATCTTGTGCATTTCAAAATATTTTATGCTCAATCCAAGATTCTTAATAAAAATGATGAAAACAGTTTCATGGCATAAGCTCCAATCCTTTCATATCTGCACACAACATTAGGACACATGTACATTAGGACAAATGCCAAATATTAAGGTTTACCAACTTCAGTATCATGTGCTGCATTCATATTAACTTCAGGAACCCTCTACAAAATAAATCAGATTTATTGTACCATGTGCAGCAATCCATTATTACTAAACAAATATATAGCAATAATATTAACTTTATTACTAACCAAGTAATTAGATTCAAATTAAGGTAGTTATACCTACTTTGGGCTGAAATACAAAATTATTTATGGTATAACTTCAAATAGATGTAATTAACAATTAATTATACACATGTATATTCAGAAATAATACTTTCTAAGTAGACATTTATACATTGTTGTGGTTATCTAGATTCAACTCTCTTAGAAAGACTGTTAAATCTGTTATATATATTCATGCCACTTGCGGTAATTTTAATTTTTTTTAATTATGCTATTAAAATTGCATCTATTTAATACCACTATCTAAAAGATAACTTGGATAGTTTTTGCTCTGCTGTGTATTAAGCAAGTGTCCAGAAAAAAGAGCTAATTTCAAAATTTTACAGATAATTTCTTCACAACAGCCTCTGATTTTGTTGGCAGTAATAGTATGACAATTGATGAGTGATGAAAAAACAAAGTTATAATCTCCTAGCAAACACTGATTGCTCAAGGCTTGCTTTTAATAAGCTAGCTAAGTAAATATTTTTTTCTTTATATGTTTTAGAAATGATGAAGGTGCATATTAAAACTTCTGGTCTGGCATATTTTTAATCCTTGTCTGTTTTGTTTCCTGAGACTTAATGGAAGCTGCTCTACTGATACAGTTAAAGAAAGGATTGAGGATTGCTAATATACAAATGACAATATTTAATTGGCAACAAGAAAAAGTGTGATGTGATCTATGCTTAGTGCTTATTACAAAGAATAATCACACTTTACCATTTTTGAAATTGCTAGGACATGGATTTTGTTGTCTTTTACATTTATACATTGGAATAACATGTGAAAAAAGAAAAGATTTAATATTAGCAATACCGAAAAAAAATTGAGGACATGGCTTGCAGTCAAAGTTATGCTGTTCGGAATAGATTTGAAAAAAGAACTTTAAGAAGGGAATTATATCTTCAAACTGCATTCTGTGATAGGACCCAGAATGATCATATATATAAAAGAAGGAAGAAACAAAGGGAGTTCCTAGTTTAGATACCTAGAATTAAAAAGCATAGATTAAAAGATGCAAAAGTGAAACAGCAAGGAAAATAGTAATATTAAAGTAATGTAAATATAAAACATATTGTAAATGAATTCAAGCATAAGTAGTAACTTTCATTATAAATAGCCCGGTAGAAAGTGCTTCTCTATTCTTTCTTCAAGCAAGATCAAATGTCTGTCAAAAGCTTGCACAATAAATGATGTGACACAATATAACATTTTCAGAGCCACTCCATAGCCAGCGTTATGGAGTTATAGTTTATTAAAAAAAGCAAAGAAAAAAGACAGAGGGTATTTATGTGTTTCATAGGCATATATCCCTGACTAGAGACATCCATTGGATCTAACGCTTTAATAAAAATGATGAAAGCAGTTTCATGGCATAAGCTCCAATCCTTTCATATGTGCGCATTAGGACACATGTACAAAAGGGGTGGAGCTTCTATCATGATCATAATGTTCTCATTTTCCCCCTTGGCCTCTCTGCAGATGCTTTTTATCCTAACCATTTGAGATCTTCTTTGTTTTCATTAAAGCTATAGCTGTACTTCTATCTGCAGATAGAAACTTGACATCTGTACTTCAAACAGTGAAAGACAAGACAAAGTATGCAATGTTAGTTGTATGGCCAAATTGAATGTTTTCCTCCCTAAGTGTTTGTTATACTTGTGAAATGAGAAGGGTGTGATTGCATTCCAAAGAATTTGTTTCCACTTGGGAAGAAAATATCTGTTCCCTAACATTTTCTTTGTTTTACATCCCACCTAAAAAAAACCAAAGTGTGAAACATTGCAATATTTTAAATAACCTCTTAGTTGTATAAAGAGTTCAGATTTATATGTACGTGTTAAACTGTTTCTTGCATCAAATGAGTAGCTAACAAAATGCAAAGCAGTCATAGATCTTCAGAAAGTTATACTATTTTGTAAAAGGTGAGAAAGCATGTGAATAATTTAATTCTAGCACCATGGATTTTATATACCATTGCTTTCATATGTCATATGCTGTAGATAAACTGCTTGTGTATATTTAAACTGCATATTTCTGTCTAATCCACATAGAGACAGATTATCCACATTTCCATTTCACTTCACAGAGTTTGTATCAGTTTTGCACAGAGAGAATGTTAATGAGATGCTGAAAAGTAATCAGATGCTACAGGATAATATACATTTACCTTTTTGTTTCATAGCTATATTTTCATAGATGGTCCCCATGGTGGAATCTTAATTCCAATTTCAAATATAGCTGTCACCACAATCAGCATCCATAAGTGAACAGAAATAACCCAGAGAGACAGAAGGCTGGCTATAACATTTGTACATTGTCAACAATATTCTTCTGAATTGCAGAAAGGTCAGAGAAATAATTTTTATTTGAAGTATTACTTGATACTATTATATTTTATTGTTCCTAGGTTGGGAATTAAAATGAGCAGTAGGACACAGTAGCAGAATTGCCTCTGTAAAGAATGTTATGTTGAATATAGGTTTAATAATAATAATAACAACAATAATAATGATGTTTTTATTATTTAATAATTTTTAAATGTTCAGTTGACTCAGTTTCATGTTTAATGAATAAAAAAGAGATCATCATCATCATCATCATCATCAAATAATTTGGTTATCAATCTTTCTCTATCAGGTCCGCCAACCTACAGAGAACCAAAGTAGTATTATTCAACCAGTCCTTCTGTTGTTCATGCTCCTTTTGCAACATAAAATTAACCATTATATCATGCATGAATATTTCTACTGAAATGGGGAGCATATTTCAACTCTTACTATATATTTTTGTACTTTTGAATGGAGCTGACTTTAAACATAGTTTACATGTGGAATATATGAGTATGACCCTGGAAAAACCACCTTCATCATCACAGTTTCTTCAGGTAAGTGTTTCTGTCTGACCTGGAACCTGACATATATTTCCAGGTTGCCTCATTGTGTGCTATCAGTTGTTCCAGCTGTCCTACCTACAAATGAAATTTACCAAAACTTTTGGTGATTTATTTTATTAAAACTAATTCATATAGCTGCCCATCTCACAAACAAGCAACCTCATAGAATCTGTAACTATAATAATGTATTTTATGTAACACTATTGCATTTTATTAATAATCTCAGATTATGTATTTTCTTGTTCTGTGTTTTGGCACAAAGACTGTAGTAAAGGTTTTTTGCTTTATTTTTTATCATATGAACACAGCCTGAAATGTGAACACAGTTCACACAAATCACTGACATAATATAATCCATAGTTGCCCAGATTCATGTAACTATTATTATAAACTATTATTTACTGTAAACCACTA
The DNA here is from genome assembly GCA_009733165.1 of Naja naja. Taxonomy (NCBI): domain Eukaryota; kingdom Metazoa; phylum Chordata; class Lepidosauria; order Squamata; family Elapidae; genus Naja; species Naja naja. The sequence continues at coordinate 253,631,911 of CM019149.1, read as the reverse complement.
CCAGAAGTTTCTATTTCTTTCCTTGAACAAATAGGAACAAGGAAGCATATGAAGAATCATGAAGGCATCCGGCTTCTTATACTTACCCTTTTATAACAGCAAATCAAATCTTGTCATAGCAATTTTTGGAATCCATTCTTAAGTCAATAAAATAGTGGATTTTTTTTTCAGTATATGAATTTGGAGTAATTTCTGTGTGCTTATATAATCTCTTATAAGAAATCTTATATACTTAGTTACTGTGTATGAATACGTTTATGGATGCCAACTGTAATAAAATGCTCTGATTTGGCAAAAGCCCCTTTAATGCCAATATGAAAAATGAAGGGGCATGTTGGAAGTGACAAGAATAAGGCTTGAAAAGTATGTAAAGAATAAAATGACTAAATGGATAAACAAAAACTCCAGGTGAGATTCAAGGTTTTGGTTTTAACATACAAAGTCCTACACGACATGGGTCCCCAATATTTAAGGGAGTGACTCCTGCTGATATCGAGTGCCAACCGCCCTGTGCGAGCACACAGGCAAGGACTCCTCGGGGTCCCGTCAGCAAGTCAATGTCGGCTGGCGGTTCCCTGGCAATGAGCCTATTCTGTTGCAGCCCCTGACCTTTGGAACCAACTACCCCTGGGGCTCCGCCTGGCCCCTGACCTTCGCACCTTCCGCCACGATCTGAAGACCTGGTTGTTCAACCAATCCAGGCTGTGACCCCTCCCTGGGGGGGGGAATGGTTCTTAAATTATTTTAAATTTTAACTTTGTTTAGTTATTATTGGGCTTGTGATTGGTTTAATTCTTTTTTAATTATTTATAGTTGTTACTGTTTTTAGTTGTGAGCCGCCCCGAGTCTTTGGAGATGGGGCGGCATACAAGTCCAAATAATAAATAATAAATAAATAAATAAATAAAGACCTAATGGACAGAAATTGACAGTCATGTCAAGAAATGCATTACTTATCAATCAAAATGCAATGTAAGACCAATACGAAATACCATGTTCCTTTAACTAGTTTTGGACAAGAAAATGGCACCAATTAGAATTAAAATGTTCCGCACTACTGCAGTATAAAACCAGTAAGAATCAGGAAGTTCTAGAAGGAAATAATAGCATGCATTTGCCAGTACATACCAACTTACAGTATAGAATGGGGAAATATCATAAATGAAAAGGGAAAGTAAAATAAAGTGTGTTTCAAATAAATCTGGGAAAAGGCTGGCAAAATGTTGTAAGATGGTGAAGTATTAATGTGCCCTGGATAATTCAAACCATCAAAGAGAAGAGAGCATGGTATCTTCTTAAGTGTGCACCAATCTAATTTATCAATATATCAGTGGACTGGCATGAAGTTAAAGCTCACCCTGGCCAACTCACCACAGCCATCTTACCATGGCTCTATCACCATAGTCATTTTGCCCTGGCCAACTTGCTGTGGAACAACTTGCTGCTAGACAATTCCACATGGAATAACTCAACACAATAAATGTTTTATCCACTACTGTTTCTTCAACATTATTTCCATCCAAATGGAAAAAAATGTAGAATAACCAGTGGCAGATAACATTTAGTGCATTGAGTTATCCCACATGGATTTTCTATGGCACGCAAAATTGACCACAGTGAGTTGGCTGCAGCAAGAAGGTAATGGTGAGTTGTCATAGACAATTCCAACACTGAATATTTTTATTTATTTTTTATTTTATTTGACTTGTATGCCGCCCCTCTCCGAAAGGACTTGGGGCAGCTCACAGATAAAACATAGAACAATAAATAATTTAAAAGAAATTAAACCTAAACAAGCCAAATCAAACAGTTAAAACCCAATTAAAATCCCCCCCACAGGAGGTCAGTCCAGTCCAGCCTGTAAGAACAACCAGGTTTTAGATTGCACCGGAAAGAGGAGAGATCGGGAGTCAGCCGGAGCTCAACAGGTAGTTGATTCCATAAGGCGGGAGCCGCTACAGAATAGGCCCTTCCCCGGGGCACCGCCAGCCAACATTGTCATGCGGACGGCACCCCGAGGAGTCCCAGCCTATGTGCTCGCACAGGGCGATCCGTATTTGATGTCAGCAGGAGGTGCTCCCACAATAGGGTTAGGTACAATGGTCTAACTGGATCCTTCCAACTCTTTGATACTGTGATTATATAAAAAAGAAAAATGTATTTCCAAGTAAGGTAGAATATAAAGAGATAGTTAATGTATGCATGTTTCATACTTTTGGGAATTGACAAGAAGAGAACATCAAATTAAAGCAGCAAAGATTCCCAATTCTAGATCCTGTGAAAGGGGATCATGGGTATTATAGAGAATCTTAAGAAGATCTCTCTTGTAGCACATGTATAAACCAACCACTTTAATACTATGTAAGAAGTGTTTCATATTAAGCCATTCTAATCTACCCTTTAAAAAGAAAACACTGCATTACATCTGGATATTCAGCTTGCCCAATACCCTCATCAAATGATACTGGCAAGCACCTGTAATCACCTTATTTCAGACAGGGAAGAAGATCAGTTCAACAACATTGTGTTTCTCATAATAGCAAATACTAAAGCCAAATCCATTAAAAAGGCTTTTCTTGTAATTCAGAGGTAAGTAACCTGATATCCTCCTGATAATGTGGACTATAATGCCCACATTATTCAGCAAAAGACCATGCCTCTGGGATTTACTAGAAATGTAAAACTTAGAAAGCTGTATCTTTCAGATGGTGAATATATATATATTATGCATATTTTAAATGTATAATATAAAAATACATGTATCCTATTTCCATGGGCCAGTTTATAAATATCAAGCATATAGCCAACATCTGAGTTATGAGCCCTGTATGCACACTGTTTGGGATTTAGGCTAAAACATAGTAAAATAACACTAGCTACACTATGCTCCTATATTAATCATTGTGTTTGTGATTCACGTATCATTGTTGCAATGTTTCCATTCTCCCTTTTATTTTCAGCTGAGGCGGGTTAGAGTTATAAATCTAAAAAGAATAAGTACTGCTCAATGTTGGATGATACAAGCTCTCTGCGAGTTCCTTGCAAGTAACTAATTACCTATAAGCCATGGTTCATTGAGCAACCTGCACATAAATTTTAGTTTAGAAATTTTGTAGCTCCATATACTATCTTAAATAATTTTGATTTTTCTAGTTAGTAAGGGAAAAATGATACAGTATATAAAGTTGAAGATGACTTTATCCTTCTAGTTATGCCTTTCTCTTCATGTCTGGAATAACTTCATTTACAGGGAAATGCAAGAAATGAAACAGAAATATTCGGCATCATCACCATGATATATTTTACAAAAAGGCATATTGTTTTTGAATTTCTAGAAAATGTCCAAGTGACATAATAATAATTAAATGTGGATTTTTTTGTTTATGCCAGTGTTTTTTAAAGCATCTTCTCAGGACCCCTGGGGTCCCTCAAGACTTTCTCAAGAGTCTTTAAAATCAAAATTATTTACCAGCCTATGTTGAAAAATAGTACAGTGTTAAAATCTCACTGACCAATCACAAAAAATGGTGGTGGCAGCAAATGCATCAATACAATTCATCCAAACAAAAGATCTTTTAGGATACTTCATCATTTTAAAAGTGGGAAAAGATACTGAGAGAAAAAAATGTTTAAGAAATGCTAGTTTATGCCTTTCTCAAAATTACGATCAAAGGAACTCATGAAAATAACCATTTAGTCCTCTCAAGTGTTTTCTACTGTATTCCTCATTGTCTACAAGCCACACAACGGTGAGCTGGTTAAAAGGGAAAGGGGAAGACTTGCTATTCATTTTATTTATTTATTTTATTTATTTATATATTCATTCACTTACTTTTTTCTTTCTTTAAGGAGTCTACACTAAAAGCAGGTAACAGAATATGTATAGGAGATTAACAATTTAAAGCAGTCCTCTCTAACATGACACTCTAAACTTCCAGGATTCCAGACAAATGGGTCCCATTACATAGTATTTTAAATTCTAGGAGAGCTAATATAAGGTAATGGCCTTGGGCCAGCTGCTATGACAAATTAAAATGTCTAGATCTCCCTATTTGAAATTAATAATTCTACATTTATATAACCCATTACAGAACTCAAGATATGTAATCGTTGAGGATTAGGAGAATCACCTATAATATGAATTAAAATAACAGAAGTATCAAAAAAATGGATTAATGTGAAAAATATAATGACATTTAAAGTGAGTACTAAGGGGATATATGCAGTGGCTCAGTGGCTAAGACACTGAGCTTCTCGATAAGAAAGGTCGGCAGTTCGAATCCCTAGCGTCGTGTAACGGAGTGAGCTCCTGTTACCTGTCCCAGCTTCTGCCAACCTAGCAGTTTGAAAGCACATAAAAATGCAAGTAGAAAAATAGGGACCATTTTTGTGTGAAGGTAACAGTGTTCCGTGCACCTGGCCTTTAGTCATGCTGACCCACATGACCACAGAGATGTTTTCGGACAGCACTGGCTCTTTGGCTTTGAAATGGAGATGCTGCCTAGTAAACAATCAGACAAGAGAGGCAAGAGCCCCAGTAGTTTCACAGTAAAAGAAAGAAACTTAGAAAGGGCCCATCCTAAAGGATCAAGCAAATAAAAGTGGCAGTGAGAAGTTTTGTGCTTTCAGACTTACGAGATTTTGTTAATGTACCCTTACAAATAAAGTAGATTTTGCTCATCTAGTCAAGTGTTTCCTGTCTGGTTTTCTCAGGAGGACTGACAATCACAGACGTGATCTGAATGTATTGTTGAAACTGTAATAATGCTTACAAAGAAGTTTATTGTTAGTTTAACAAATTAGTATCTTCTGTTCTTCCAGTTACCACACACATACCAAAAATATTTGTCAGCAGCTCTCTAGTGAGGCCACCCTGAAACTCTAAACAAGATGACAAAGACAAATTATAAATCAGGAGATGGAGAGCGAGATGTAGCTTCAATCTCATATCTAGTTTAAATATATTTCATTGCCATTAATTTTAATAATACTTAAGCATATAATTACATGTAACATTGCACTTGTTGGATTAGTTCACTAGCATCTGTAGTCTTTATACAGAATATTAATATACAAATGGTATAGCAAAGACAGCACAGTAATGAATGGAAAAATAGAAAACCAGTAAAAATTCAACCACACATTGTGCCATAAAACCAGATTTGGCTTTGAACCAAGAAATCCATTGTTTAACTCTTCCCTATAGCGCAGAATGTTCTTTTAATGAGGGCAGCTTTCTATAGTGCACAGGGAGGAAGTTGAAGGAAGGTCTAAAAGGGGAAAAACCAAGGAACTTACATTTTATACTATTTCATTCCTGCATGAATGAATATACCAATTCAGACATGTCACATCCCTTTAGAAACACACACAAACACACACACACACACACACACACACAGAGGTGTGTTATTGTCTTGAGGTTTTCAATGTAGCAAAACAGTATGCAGTCAGATCAAAGTTGGACAAATAGAATATATCTTACAGCCAAACTAGATTTTAGCACTTGCTCTCCATATGGACAGCTGGTCAATCTTAAATAATACTCACAAAGATCTTTGGAAAATAAAACAAATGACAAACGGAAGA
>CM019149.1:253450051-253625322 GCA_009733165.1 Naja naja | reverse complement strand
GCGTTGGTACTTACCTGTCGCCCTTTCTCGAGGAGCTGCGACGAGCATCCAGGCAGTGGGAGGTGCTTAGTCTCTCCGTTCTGATAGGCTGGGCTTTACTGAAGGGCGTTTGACTCCTCCTCTCCTCTCATTCGTCCCCAGTTTAGCGAGGCGAAGGGCGGCCAACACCGAGCCGACAGAGTAGATCCCAAGCTATCTCAAAGTCAGGGACACGAGGTGGAACAGGAAGAACCCACCCCAGGCGGAAAGGAAGAAAGGGGGGCTGGATGCTGCAGCTCCCGAGAAGGAGGCGTATGGTAAGTACCAGCCCATTCTCCAGCGAGCTGCTCGAGCATCCAGGCAGTGGGACATACCAAGCTGGAGCTGCTCCGAGCATCCAGGCAGTGGGACATACCAAAGCTGGGCCTTCCCTGGGAGGACTCCGTCTGGGCGAAGCACCCCGGGCGAGTGGACCCGTTGCAACACTCTCCTGCCAAAGGCGTCAGCGAGCAAAGACATCAACCTTGTAATGCGGACAAATGGTGATGGCGAGGCCCAAGTGGCTGCTCTGCAGATCTCGGAGATAGAGAGCCTGAGTGGCCCAGGCAGCGGGGCGTGCGGCACTCCGGCGTGGAAGTGAAGCGGTGATGCCCGGAGAGGCTGGCAGGGACTGTGAAATGTATGCTTTATAATAGTGGCCGCAACCAGCGTGGTAGAGGAAGACACTCATTGGGAGGCTGGACTAAAGGAAACAAATAGAGCCTCAGACTTCAGACAGGAGCTATGCAAGGTGACCACGGGGCCCTGGGGCGTCTAAACGATGCCACTGGTGTTCCAGGTGGTGATGAGAAGGCTGGGGCAAAGTTTGGAAGAACCAGCTCCTGCGTCCTGTGGAAGGCGAATTCACCTTGCGCTGGCTGGGAGGATGGGGCGAACACCACCCTGTCAGAGTGGAAAGCAGAGATGCTGCGACGACGACAAAGCTGACAACCTGGAGATCGCATGAGCTGAAATGTCGACCAGAAAAACAACCTTATAGGTTAGGAATGGAGGCTGATGGACCTCAGGGGCTCAAGGGATCCTTTGTGAGAGATGCAAGAACCAAGGAGAGGTCCCATGATGGAAAGCGGTGGACCACAGGAGGGCACAAATTGGTGGCGCCCGAAGAAAAGCCTAATTCGAGGATGGTGAGAAATGGAAGGAAGGCCAGGCCAATGCACCACAGGCAATGGCTGCCACCTGGCCTTAGGGTGTTGGGTGAGAGGCCTTTGTCTAAGCCTGCCTGAAGAAAATCCAACACCTGAGCCACCGATGGAAAAGCGGATCCGCCTCCTGGGGCGACACCATGTAGAGAAGGACTTCCACGAGGCCTCATATATCCTGTTAGTCGGCGGGCTCAGCACTGGATGGTGGTGATGACCCTCGGCGAGAGGTTCTCCGCCTCTAAATGTTGCCGTTCAGCCTCCAAGCGGCTAGTTGAAGCCACTCTTGGTCTGGATGCAGGAGGCGGACCTTGGGTGAGACACACTTTGTGATCTGGGATCCTCCAGGGTTCTTCCGTGGAGAGGCTGCGGAGGTCCGCAAACCCGGCCTCCTGGGCCAGAAGGGGCGACTAAGATCAGGGAGGCCTTCTCTGCCAAAAGCTTTTGAATTACCCTGGGGATCAGTGGGATGGGAGGAATGCATACAGCAGACCGGGAGGCCAAGGGCAGCGAAGAGCATTGACTTCCTCGGCGCCTGGGGCAGGGTATCTGGACACAAACCTGCGAAGATGGCGTTGAGGGGAGGCAAACAGGTCCCGTCTGGGCAGCGAACCTGGCGTCAGCTCTTGAAACAAGTCGGGGTGAAAGCCACTCGGACGGGTCCACTGTTGCTCTGCTGAGCCAATCCGCCCGAGTGTTTTCCACGCCCGATATATGCTCGCCCTTATGGAACCTAGATGGCGTTCTGCCCAAAGACACAGCAGCTCTGCCTCCTTCATCAGGAGGACAGAGTGGGTACCCCTGCCTGTTCACATGTGCCTTCGCCGTGGCGTTGTCTGTGAGAATGAGGGCGTGGTTCCGATGGATGTGAGGAAGGAAATGGAGGCGAGATGGATGGCCCTGAGCTCCAGCCAGTTTATACTGTTCGCTGTTCGTCTGCTGACCAGCGACCCTGACATGACCAAGACTGAAGGTGCGCCCCATCCGAACAGACTGGCGTCTGTGGTAATTATGAGCCTTTCTGGCTCCCATAGGAGAGATCCTTTGTTGATGGGGATTTGTCCACCAAAGTAGGGAGAGTCTCACTTTTGTAGGCACCGGACCTTTGCTGTGGAGTTGCTGCGACCCGACCTTTGGTATGGCAGGAGAAACCACTGGAGCTCCCTAGCATGGAAGCGAGCCCAGGGAACAATAGAAATGGAAGAAATCAATTTACCTAGTAATGTTGACAAGTCAGCTAAAGAGACCTGCCTCGAGGACCTAACACGTTGGGCCAAGTTCCTTATGCTCTCTAAGCGATCTGGGGAGAGGAAAACCTTCTCCTCTAGAGTATCAATAATAGCCCCAGATGGGACAACGGGTTGTGAGGAGAGATGGCTCTTCTTCCAATTAATAGAAAACCCGTGTTGCTGTAAAATCTGCACGTGAGTTTGGTGTCTATGTGAGCTTGTCTAGCTGAGTGGGATAAGATTAGGATATCGTCCAGATAACACTGGAGCCTAACGGAATGCCCCTAAGGTGAGCTGCCAGGGCGCCAGGACCAGCGTTCTCGGGGCGAGGAAAGACCGAAGGGAAGGGCCACATATTCATAATGGTGATTATTATAACAAAATCTAAGAAATTTCAGTGGGCAGGCGAATTGGTATGTGCAGATCGCCTCTGTCAGATCGATAGAAGACAGGAAATCACCTCGTCTGGCGCTAAGAAGGATAGACTGGAGGTGCTCATCTTAAATTTGCGATAGACCAATGATCGGTTAAGCCGTTTGAGGTCCAAGATCGCCCTCCAGCCCCTGAGGCTTTAGGGACAATAAAGAGCAAAGAATAGAAACCCTGTCCCTGCTGGTCCTTGGGAACAGATTGAATGGCCCTGATGTGTAGCAAGTGGTTAATTGCGGATTCCATCAAGGCCCTTTTTCAGGTACCCTAGAAATGGGGCATTGCATAAAGAAACTTGGGGGGCAGAAAGGAATTCTAGCTAATCCAAAGCGAATGGTGTGGCGCACCCAGGCATCAGAAGTGGACAACTCCCAGCGGTCAGCAAAGCGAAGCCGTCCACCTATAGGGGCTAGAGCCCCTGATTAGCGGGATCTCGAGATCCTCGACTTTGTGGTCCCCTGAAGCCCCTCTTGCCCTGACCCCCCGTCGACCCCTGTCTGAAAAATCTGACCTATCTGACTGTTGGCTGCCCTGTAACCCGATCCCTGAAGGACCTGGAGGAGAAAGAACTCTGGGAGTAGGGGCGGGAGGGGCCCCTCAAAGGGCTGTGAGAACCTACTGTCATGACGAAGAAGGAAGGGAGGATCTTTCGTTTGTTCCTAGTCTCTATCAACAGAGGATCTAGGGCAGGACCAAATAATTTACTAGTAGAAACTGGGGAGGAAGCGAGTTTCCATTTATTTTACTATCCGCCTGCCAATGCTTAAGCCACAGTAATCTACGGGCGTAGCGTGTGAGGCAATGGCCCTGGCTGAAAACTTTACAGCATGAAATGTGGCATCGGGGAGAATTCGTAGCTGCAATTAGCTTTGCTACGTCCTGGTGAGCCTAATGTTGGAACTTGGGATGGTATCCCTCAGGTGGCGGAGCCACCTGAGATGCTCTGGTGAAAAAAGATGCCGCCGTGGCTGCCTTGATGGCCCAGGCATCTGCCTGGTGTGCTTTACGGAGGGCAATCTCGGCCTTCTTATCGTCAGCCTTTAGGGCATCCTCCGCCGGTGGGGACAGTAGAAGAGGAGGCCAGGGCTACCACTGGATCATCGACCTCAGGTGTGACCAAATTATTAGCGAAATCTGGATCCAGATTGAAAAACTTCTTATCAAAATTTGAAGGGGCGGGAAGGATGTTGCTGACATCCACTGCTTATGGAGGAGGTCGAAAACATTTTGGGGACGGAATAACCTCCTCCTCATTAACTGGCTGAGAAGACCAGATCATCCTCAGTCTCAGAATCTGTAGTGTGTGGGACTGAGGGGGCTTTGAAATGCGGGCTGTGGTTTTGCTTTGGAAAGGAGGATTTGAACAACTGTGGTTGAAAGAGGCCCGTGAAAGTTGGATGGTCGGTTTTAAGTCCTCGTCATCGGACATCCCTCTTTCAGTGGGCGGGAACCGAGGGGTCCTCACTTTGATGAACAGAGACCGAGTCAATCTGGCGAGGGGATCCTCTTCTTCCCCCTCCTGATCCTGATTGAGATGAGGGTGAAAATCTCTGAATTGAGATACCTGTGCGACCGAGCCTGCTCTGACCGAGGACCTCATGGACGCGAGTCACCTTCTGATCTGTAAGAATGTCTGGCCGCCAGGGACTGCTGCACCCCGCTGTGATTCCCCTGGAAATCGCCAGTTCCATCCGTCCTCATGGAATCAGGGACCTCCTGTGGGAGGAATTCTTCCTGTCGCAGTCCAGCTGCTGTAGGGGTGAAGGTTGCTTCCGGCACCCTCCGTGAAGGCGTGTGCTTGATGTGACTGAGAGGGTAGGTCTAGGGGCGTGGAGGGGTCTAGAGGCCTAGGAGATGGAAGGGTTTGGGTGGGCGGGGTAGGGTCTGGTAACTGGGGAGCCCCAGAGAGCCCTTGGTATTCTTCTGAATCTGTTTCTCCAATGCCTTCTGGCGGGATGCCTCCTTTGTGCGGCCTTAGAAGGACCTTTAGGAATGACAGATTTGTCTAGGCCATGAGACTTGTCGCCACCCCTACTTGCCATGTTTGGTAAGAGATATCTCAGAAAAATTGGGCCAGAGAATTGTAAATAGATATATAATAATAATATTTGTACGTCCGGGTCCGCTCAGTCACTGGGCAAGGCACCCCAATAGAAAACACACACACTCTCCCCTTTTGAATTTTTATAGAGACTCATATATGAGCAATATGGATTACAATTATTGCTAATATGGGAATGATTAGAAGATGAGATAAACAAGGAGTCTCACAAGAAAAAACAGGTAAGCCAAATTGAGAACTAGTTCATAGGGCAGAAAAATAAAATAAAATACAAAATAAGCCCTGTGTCAACCGTTCCCACAGGCCCAGGCCTGGGGATTAGTTGGATAATATGACTGCTGTGCTGTAGAAAATCAGGGTAGAATTTACTCAGAGTAGACCAGAATTTTATAGAAAAACCACCTGTGAGAGTGCCAACTTTGAACAGGTCACACAGACCAGCAACAATCCTTTATTATTAATACAGTAATGTACCCTAGGCTTCTTCAGAAAGAGAGCCTGGGGAAAAAAAAACAAAAAACACAGAAAGAGACCAGGAAAAAACTCTCACGGGGCTCTGGCATCAGCCAGTCTGGGCTCCCACGAGGCCTCATGGAGAAAAAGCCCTGGATGAAGGGGAGTGCACGTGCAAGCATACCCCAAGGAAGAGAAAAAGCCAGCTGCTTCCTCCGGCGCCAGCACAGCTCTGCCCCGCAATGGCTTCGTTTGAAAAGAGCGGCAGAAATGGGGAATCGGGACTCCTGCCCTACCCCAGCGTTCTCAGAGGGGAGGAATCAATAATAAGAGGAAGAAACCCCAAGGGAAGGGGTGTAGCAGCAGCACCAAGGGGTTAAAAGAAACGGCAAGTAGAGGTTGCGAGAGGGAAACGAAAGCGAAGCCTCGCTTCAATGAGAAGAAAAAAAAAAAGAGAGAAACTGCCCCAAGCGGCTAGCGCTGCGCACCCTGACTGACTGCTGCAATCGTTGCAGTCAGCTTCTCAAGCACAAGGAAACAATTTGCAAGCCAAATTGAAAGGGAAAGAAATTTTAAAGAAGCCAATTGGGAAAAGAATACCTCTGATTGTTCCTGCTCCGACCAGAAAGAGAGAGAGCTGCCTATCCGAACCGAAGGCTGAGCTGAACTGGGGGACGTATGGGAGGAGAGGAGGAGTCAAAACGTCCTTCAGTAAAGCCCAGCCTATCAGAACGGAGAGACTAAGCACCTCCCACTGCCTGGATGCTCGGAGCAGCTCGCTGGAGAAAAAAATGTTTAAGAAATGCTAGTTTATGCCTTTCTCAAAATTACGATCAAAGGAACTCATGAAAATAACCATTTAGTCCTCTCAAGTGTTTTCTACTGTATTCCTCATTGTCTACAAGCCACACAACGGTGAGCTGGTTAAAAGGGAAAGGGGAAGACTTGCTATTCATTTTTATTTATTTATTTTTATTTATTTATATATTCATTCACTTACTTTTTTCTTTCTTTAAGGAGTCTACACTAAAAGCAGGTAACAGAATATGTATAGGAGATTAACAATTTAAAGCAGTCCTCTCTAACATGACACTCTAAACTTCCAGGATTCCAGACAAATGGGTCCCATTACATAGTATTTTAAATTCTAGGAGAGCTAATATAAGGTAATGGCCTTGGGCCAGCTGCTATGACAAATTAAAATGTCTAGATCTCCCTATTTGAAATTAATAATTCTACATTTATATAACCCATTACAGAACTCAAGATATGTAATCGTTGAGGATTAGGAGAATCACCTATAATATGAATTAAAATAACAGAAGTATCAAAAAAATGGATTAATGTGAAAAATATAATGACATTTAAAGTGAGTACTAAGGGGATATATGCAGTGGCTCAGTGGCTAAGACACTGAGCTTCTCGATAAGAAAGGTCGGCAGTTCGAATCCCTAGCGTCGTGTAACGGAGTGAGCTCCTGTTACCTGTCCCAGCTTCTGCCAACCTAGCAGTTTGAAAGCACATAAAAATGCAAGTAGAAAAATAGGGACCATTTTGGTGTGAAGGTAACAGTGTTCCGTGCACCTTTGGCCTTTAGTCATGCTGACCACATGACCACAGAGATGTTTTCGGACAGCACTGGCTCTTTGGCTTTGAAATGGAGATGCTGCCTAGTAAACAATCAGACAAGAGAGGCAAGAGCCCCCAGTAGTTTCACAGTAAAAGAAAGAAACTTAGAAAGGGCCCATCCTAAAGGATCAAGCAAATAAAAGTGGCAGTGAGAAGTTTTGTGCTTTCAGACTTACGAGATTTTGTTAATGTACCCTTACAAATAAAGTAGATTTTGCTCATCTAGTCAAGTGTTTCCTGTCTGGTTTTCTCAGGAGGACTGACAATCACAGACGTGATCTGAATGTATTGTTGAAACTGTAATAATGCTTACAAAGAAGTTTATTGTTAGTTTAACAAATTAGTATCTTCTGTTCTTCCAGTTACCACACACATACCAAAAATATTTGTCAGCAGCTCTCTAGTGAGGCCACCCTGAAACTCTAAACAAGATGACAAAGACAAATTATAAATCAGGAGATGGAGAGCGAGATGTAGCTTCAATCTCATATCTAGTTTAAATATATTTCATTGCCATTAATTTTAATAATACTTAAGCATATAATTACATGTAACATTGCACTTGTTGGATTAGTTCACTAGCATCTGTAGTCTTTATACAGAATATTAATATACAAATGGTATAGCAAAGACAGCACAGTAATGAATGGAAAAATAGAAAAACCAGTAAAAATTCAACCACACATTGTGCCATAAAACCAGATTTGGCTTTGAACCAAGAAATCCATTGTTTAACTCTTCCCCTATAGCGCAGAATGTTCTTTTAATGAGGGCAGCTTTCTATAGTGCACAGGGAGGAAGTTGAAGGGAAGGTCTAAAAGGGGAAAAACCAAGGAACTTACATTTTATACTATTTCATTCCTGCATGAATGAATATACCAATTCAGACATGAGTCACATCCCTTTAGAAACACACACAAACACACACACACACACACACACACAGAGGTGTGTTATTGTCTTGAGGTTTTCAATGTAGCAAAACAGTATGTAGTCAGATCAAAGTTGGACAAATAGAATATATCTTACAGCCAAACTAGATTTTAGCACTTGCTCTCCATATGGACAGCTGGTCAATCTTAAATAATACTCACAAAGATCTTTGGAAAATAAAACAAATGACAAACGGAAGACAACTTCAGGGTTTTTTTTGCAAGTTGACAATCAAAGCAGAATTTATTTTTTATAAAACATTCAACTAAAAAGATAGTTGGGCATTCATTTGAGGATATATTTCCTAATCTGGAAGTTATATCAAAACTCCAAGATCAGAAAAAGATTTGATCCACAAGGTCTAATTTTAGACACATTCCTTTTACCCAGGGAAGTCAGGCAGGGATGTATTTTAGTTCCCTCTCTATTCAACTTATATGCATCAACTCATTAGCAAAGAATTATCAGATCCAAATTTCCATCCACTTGTTTCTCTTCAGCTTTATGCAGATGATGCAGCCATTATCTCAAGAACCCAGATAGCCTTAGATGTGCCCTCGAAAGGTCTGTGTCTTACTTCAGTAAAAAGCACCTTGCCCAAACTTCTAGAAGACCAAAATAATGGTTTTGGTAGAACACAGGAAGCTTGAGTAACAAAAGATCAGAAAATTAAGCGCATGTTTTTTTTAAATATTTAGGCATGCCTTTCAAGACTCATGGAATAAATATTTCAGTGTGTTGGTTGTATGGGCTCAAAAAAGCTTTTCAGTTATTCTAAGATTCTTCTATATAAAAGGTAAAGAGTGGATCCATCCACCTTTCAAATTATTTACAGCAAAATTCCTGACTCAGTTGCTATATTGTTCCCAGGTAGGCCCTTTCTAAACTATACAGTGGTAGAAATTTTACAAACCAAGTTTAGACAAGCTATATGCCAAGCTCCAAAATAAACTGAGCATTGTAATAGTGTGGATATTTAAACTTGGGTTTTCCAAATCGTCTATTAAATGTATCACATTGGTTCCAGTTTTTTATGTATTGCTTTCCTAGGCAAAATATTTTATACTATATTACAAGACTATATTAAGGTACCAGCCAAAATAACTAAGTTGTCATTAAATCTTTTTTCTGGAGCAAAACCTGTTCTTACCAATTTTGGGGACCCCTCAATTTTTTAATTGCATAATTGCAAAAGGGAATCTGGAAACCTGATGGCAAAAATGGAAGGAAATTTAGCACATCTCCTTCTCTAATTGTGAAGTTCTAACAAGAATAATATTTAAAGATAAATTCAACTTTCACATACTGCTACATAATATAGTTGTGTAGAAATCTACTGTTAAATGAAACTTCCATTAAATCTCAATTAACTGATTTATGACTATAATTTGCAAATTAATAAATAGCCACATTTGTTTGCATTTAGTTCATGATCTTTCTGGAATATGTTCTTCCCATTGTTTTTTGGTGCTTTCAAGTCAGTGTTGATTCTTGGAGATTGCCTGGCCAAGGCCATGCAGTGTTCTTGGCAAGATACCAGAAGTAGTTTGCCACAACCTGCATCCTAGGGATGAGAGAATGACTGGCCTGAAGTCACCCACTCATGGTCTCCCTGTTTCTAGCCTGGTGCCTTATAGGCTTCCAAAAATTACCCATAATATACCAGGAAGCAAATGGACCCAATGTAAGTTGAATCTTTTACAAAATGAGAATCTCTAGAATTCAAAGATTTCTTCTAGCTGTCTCTTATGTCATTTTCCAAACAGCTACAGATCAGAATTCCAACAGCTTTTCAAAAAGCCTTCAGGCTCCAGAGAAATAAACTCAGCAAAAATTAAACCCTTTCCATTCCTTCAAAGGAAACCACCAAGTAAAGGACATTTAATATGCTAACTGTACTCTGATTTAAATAGTTCAAGAAAATAAGCATTTTCAATTCATTTTACCACGGTTATCGAAACCCATTAATTTTGACCAAACCGTGATCATAGTTTAAAGTATTATATTTCAAGTATGTAAATGAGAACCATAATTAAAAAGTTAACAAAATTCCTAATAAAATTCAGAAACACAAGAAACCTATCTATGCGATTCTCTCTTCAAGTACTGGTTCTATGTAAGTAACCATAATAAATAGCAATAGCACATAGACTTATATACTGCCTCATAGTGCTTTTCAGCACTCTCTGCACAGTTTACAACGTCAGCATATTTTCCCCAACAATCTGGGTCTTCATTTTACTGAATTCAAAAGGATGGAAGGCTGAGTCAACCTAGAGCCTGTCCAGATCAAATTCCTTGCTGTGGGCAGAATTAGCCTGCAATATTGCATTCTAACCACTGCACCACCAGGATGGTGTAATGGACTGACCATGAAGGGGTAATCATAGTTGCGCAGCACTTTGGGTCTGAAGACAGAAAGTACTTCAAAGAATATGAGAGGGCAAATGGAACAATTCATTAAAGCAGCCCTTGTGATCCAGAAAGAAGATCAAGACTGGTTGAGCACAGGAACAGAAATGGACATATATCTGTTCCTGTGCTCTACAAAGAATATTTTAGTTTTAAGTACAAAGCACTTCACAGGACTGTTAACCATATCAATGTACATAAGTCAGCTACAAGCCTATAGAATAATTCCAGTTCATAGAGAAAACTTTCTTCATGCTGCCTTCAATATGTAAATATTACACCTGAGTTCACATAAACATTAAACTTAGGTTTACAAAACACAAATTCTATATTCTCATTATGTGCCATACACAAAGAAATAAACCCTGCTATTGCTAACTGTGAGGAGGTGTTCACACAAAATGCTAAAATTATGTTCAATAATAAACACTCCAAATTAATTGTAACCTACATTATTAGATAGTATTAACCTTTCCTATAGATTGGGTTAGAGATAGAATGTGCAGACAAATTTGCTAGGGTCACAGATCACTCAAAGCACTGAATGCAGCTCAGAAATAAAACTTCAGATTGACTATGTCACACAGTAATGAGAAACATGAACCAAATATGGTAAAACAAGGACATCAGCCTATCAACCAAATGCAAGTTAGTTGCCTCTACTGTATTCCCCATAGCTATCCATTGTTGTGAAAGTTGGACCTTAAAAAAGCAAGACAAGGCAGGAAGAAAATAGACTTGCTTTAGTTGTGGTCCTGGAGAAGGTTCCTGTGTATTCTTGTTAGGTGACTAACAAGCAAGTACTGGAGTGCATAACACCAGACATGTCTCTGGAAGACAAAATCATAAAACTTGTTTTTACCATGTCATGCAAGGGAATTCATTGGAGAAAGCAATTATGGCTGGAAGAATTAGTGGTAAAAGGAAAAGGAAACCAAAGAACACAGTGGTTGGACACCATTTAAGCCAGACATAGAACAACTCAAAGTAGTACAAAATTGGAAAATGTGGAAACTTGGCCCACAGAATTGCCAAGAGCTGGACATGACTGAATGGATAATATCATCATCATCATCATCATCATCATCATCAATTATGTTACCTTCCCTTGAAACTGATAGGTATTGAAGGATTCTCCAGCTGGAAAGAAAACATCTAAAATATCAATAATGCAAAAGGTTTTTTTGTTTATGAACATACATATGGCAAAACATTTTAATGGATTAACTGGGAGAAGGTATCTATTACCATATTGTCCACTGAATCAGCATTATGCAAATGAAGTAAATACCATGGGTATTTGTCATTTACATAATGCTGTCATTTATGACTCCACCATCTTTTTAGAATGAACAATGACAGTCATTGATCTATAAAAAATAGGCACAAATTCCAGGACCACAGTAATAGAGATAGCTTTTTGCCTCACTATTGTTTAAATACAACTTTCAAATTTAAAAATTAATATTGAAACAGAAAAACAGCAGGAAGTATAATGGAACGATGATGAACGCTTTAAAATATTCTCAAAGCAAAGGAAAAAACTAATTACATTATATCGAAGTACCCTATTTTAAAACAATAGGCTTCTTAATAGTTTTTGGAAAATCATTAATGATGAAACAAAATTGGCATTTTTGGAAGGAGATTTGAGACCTTAGTTGGAAGCAGTTGCCCACTATCACTGACAAAGGTATTTTTCATGTACTGGTACTTATTCTTTCTACCAAAAATACCATATACTGAACCTGGGATCTCTGTGTGCAAAGCAAATCTTTCTGTTACCACTGTTCCCAGCAATCATAGTTATATTACAAGACTTTGGACTTGTAGTCCGGCAAGCTATCATAGTAATCCAAAGTGTTTATTTTAAATTTCCTACATTTCACGAAGCCTGTCTTCTGTCAACTCTAATCTAGATAAGATGTTGTTCACATCCTATTTCTAGTCTAGTGATGTTAACAACAGGGCAAGAGCGGTGTTGCCTAGGGCTACAGAGTCAATGGTTATAAAGGCTTTTGTTGGCACTGGGACATGTTTCAGACTGCATAATTACTGTTCTTAAGCTTTCTCATGTGCCGAGATTATTAATTAACACATCTTTCAAATGTAAACAAATGAAATGCTTGACTTGAAAGTCTGGTTTCTAGGCAGGTAAAAGGACTGAATGAAGGTTTTTCACAAACAGATGCAGACCTAGGTACTTGCTGTAGAACACAATAACAGAACTTGTCGGGTTGATAGAATGTAAACTTCCAAATATATATAGAAAAATTAAAGGGAAATTTTCAAATAACCTTTTAGGTGTGAACAGAAAAAAACTTTAATTTATAATATTAATTTTTTTTTAAATTCATATTTATATCCCGCCCTTCTCCAGAGACTCAGGGCGGCTTGCAGTTTTTGGGATACAACCCAATGCGCTCAGCAATAGCCTTCATTCCATTGTATTTGCCTGCTTATTACTAAGCGGCATTTTTTACAAAGTCAGCTTATTGCCCCCAACAATCTTGGGTCCTCACTTTACCTACCCCGAGAGGATGGAGGGCTGAGTCAACCTTGAGCCTGATGGGATTCGAGCCTGCAATAATTACAGGTAGCTGGAGCTAAGTGCTAGGCTATTAACAGCCTGCACCACCAAGACCACCAATATTAATCATATATCATTGTGATATTTTGAATGAATTGTTAGATGTTTATTAGAGCCTTTGAGTAATATCAATAATTTGATATTAAAATAAATTTAAATTTTATAAAATTATCAATTTGCATAGATATTTAAATACATGCAGGTAGCTTTCAACTTACGACTACAAGTCAAAAGTTTCCGTTGCTAAGCAAGTTAGTTGCCAAGTCAGTTTTGTGTCATTTTATGATCTTTCTTGCCAGAGTTAAGTGAAATCACTTAGTTGTTCACTGCAGTTGTTAAGTTAGTTGCATAATTGTTCAGTGAACCTGGCTTCCTTTGTTAGAAGGTCACAAAAGGTGATCACATGACCCTGAACTGCAACTCATATATACCAGCTGGCAAGTGGGAAATTTTGATCATGTGAGCTACGGAGATCATAAGTGTGAAAACTGGTTATAAGTTACTTTTTCCACTGCAATTGTAACTTTGAACAGTAAATGAATGGTTGAGAACTACCTGTAAAATGTCCATAGTGTCCCTTTCATAAATTCTGGGAATTTAGAATTATCCAATGTCATCAATGTCATCAGTAGACATTTGACTACATATTTTCCTTGCCAATCTTCAAATACAGCTTTATACGGAGAAGAGACCCCTAGGTATGTTAGAGCTATCAGATCTGGCCTGCAAAAGTCCAAATGATGACCAGATAGCAGCAGAAGTGTGTTGATGAACAATTTCAATTTAAGTAAAATACTGACAACTTGGTAATATTTTGCACCATTTTAGAAATATATTTGGGAAACCTCTGAAAGCTTTGGAAGTTTAGTTACTTATAACCAATAGGACAAGGTAAATTAATAAGCATGTGAATCTACCTAGTACTGATTGAATAAATTGTCCTTTTTTAACACCAGCCTCCATTGTTATCTGTTAACCAATCAGGATTCATACAAATAATTGACCAGCTTCATATATTCCAAAACCATCTGAACTGTTTTAGTTTGACTTTGCTTATATACATAGATGTCCACTATGTTACCATTGTTTATTTTGGGATAAACTGTGTCATGCAAAGCATAGGAAAGATGTAAAAGATATCAAGTCAAAAATTTAAGGCCTGAGATAAAGAAAAAAAAAGAAAACTTAGCTAAATCTACTTTTCACTAATATCATTAACATTAGCTAACCTTTATTCTTAAAAGTTAACTTTGCTTCCATTAAGTCCATATGCTGTTTACTGTATTTTGTTCTTTACATTTGCATAACAAATGCAGTGTTATGGACAGCATGTTATGTAGCCCCCTTCTATTTGGACAGTTCAGATTGAATGAATTATGTGAATCATTGTTAACAAATGAGCTATAAGAAAAGCTATATTATGGGCCACCTTGTATCATAAGAAATAATCATAACTCTCTTTTTACTGGACAATTGTATTACATACTTGAAAATGTTCCCACCTCTCTTAAACAAAAGGGATATTTTTTTCAACTCAAGAAAGCTATGCTTTGTTTCAGTGAGCAGGAGAATTGGGATTTTTTCCAGGAACTGTTTAATATCTTAAGAGTAATTTTTATCCTCAAGTGTACCAAGTAAATTGTTATTTAAAGGTTGAGTGAGCTTTCCTGTGGTGTCATTCTTAAAAGCATTAGACTTTAGTTGAATTTAATTTTCAGATTTTAATGAGAATTAAAAAAGCAGAGTTTGAATTGTACAAGTTCTATATTAGTACTAATGTTATTGTTAAAAGGGAAAAATGTACTTTGTGCACCTCAAAATGTATAACCAAACATTCTGCACAAAAAGTTGTAAAATGCTTTCTTCTTTAGATATAAACATCATAAATATGCATTTCAAAAATAATGAACTTAAAAAATACTATATGCACAGGTTTTTTTATTTCAACTATATTCTTAAGCATTTATTTGGCTTGTAAAAGAAGTTGCAATGGAACCAGTTATCACAAGAGGGCAGACAGGAGAAAGAAAAATAGACACCCCACCCCCCCTTTTTTAAAATCCTGGGCTTTCAACAAGTAACACCATGTAATTAGATAAACATTATCCAGATGGTTGTTTCTTTGGCACTTTATATTACACCAGTCAACAAAATCCAAAGTTAAATTTCAGCAGATAAAGACATGCAATAAGATTGGGCGCTTGCATTTTAAAATTCTAAAGCAGAAAAAAACTACATTATAAATAAATTCTTGATTTTAAATTACTATTACCTCAAGCCATTTTAGAATAGTTATGAACTTAGGAAAATATTGCTGAAAGCATAATACGATTCCCTACTTCCTTCTTAAATTAATCTTAATTTAAGATTGTGATACAGCAAAACCCATTCAAGTCCATTCATGCCAAGAGGAGTTTCAAAGAGTACTAGGATTGCAACTTCTATTTCCCTGAGGAAGCAACATAATTGACAGTTCAAGTCTATATATATTTACTCAGAAGTAGATTTCACTGAATTTAATTAGGCCTACTGCAAAATAATTACTTCTATGAAAGTAAAGATAAAAGTTGTCCACCTGGGGTGATATAAAGCTCCATCTTTCTTTGACTGCTACTGAAAGGTGCCTTCATATCTGAGGGGTCTGTTCAGGGAATGAGGTCACTTTACTTATTTTGCATACTGCTTAGCAGGTAAATGTCCTTGGTGAAACTAACACATATTGATTTATCACATATAAAGTACACATTCTCTTTAAAGTTTTCAATCCTTTCCTTAATGCTATTTATCATAATCTATCAAAGTACCCAGGCTGAATCTCACATCAAAACATTTAAAAAGCACAGAAGTTTTTTTTTTAAAACAAATTTCAAAAGGGATATCTCAAAAAAGATTCCAGATATAATACCTGGGGTTAAACTCCATTCTTACCGAGCCATAATTTGCTACATTTCCCAAGCACTCTATGCCAAAACCAAGCAAACCATATTATGACAGTGCAATTTGATATGGAACCTAATTAATATAAGAATATAAGTGACTAAATTAGTAGACCAGCAAAATACTGTGGACATAATATATTTCGATTTCAGCCAGGCATTTGACAAAGTAGACCACAACCTACTTCTTAGTAAGCTAGAAAAAAGTGGAATAGATAGCACCACCACTTGATGGACTTGCAACTTGCTGACAAACGGTATGAATAGTTCTTAATGGGTCTAAGTCTACATGGAGGGAAGTAAGCAGTGGGGTGCCACAAGGTTCTGTCTTAGGCCTAGTACTCTTCAATATCTTCATTAATGACTTAGATGAGGGAATAGAAGGGGAACTTACCAAATTTGCAGATGATACTAAGCTGGCAGGAATAGCTAACACCCAAGAAGATAGGCTCAAGATCCAGATGGATCTTGACAGACTAGAACACTGGGCTGTATCTAACAAAATGAAATTCAATGTAGAGAAAAGTAAAGTCCTACACTTAGGCAAGAAAAACCAAAAGTACACATATAGCCTGGGTAAAACCAGGCTCAATAGCAGTAACTGTGAGAGGGATCTTGGAGTCTTAGTGGACAACCAGCTAAATATGAGCCAGCAATGTGCAGCAGCAGCCAAAAAAGATAATGCAATCCTAAATTGTATTAATAGAGGGATACAATCAAGATCAAGGGAGGTACTAATACTACTCTATTATGCCTTAGTAAGGCCACACCTAGAGTACTGCATCCAGTTTTGTTCACCACATTATAAAAAAGATGTTGAGACTCTAGAAAAAGTACAGAGAAGAGCAACCAGGATGATTAGGGGACTGGAGACTAAGACATATGAAGAACTGTTACAGGAACTGGGCTTGGCTAGTCTACTAAAGAGAAGGACCAGGGGAGACATGATAGCAGTCTTCCAATATTTGAGGGGCTGCCACAGAGAGGAAGGGGCCAAGCTATTTTCTAAAGCACCTGTAGGCCAGACAAGGAATAATGGATGGAAACCGAACAAGGAGAGATTTAACCTGGAAATAAGGAGAAACTTTCTGACAGTGAGAACAATCAACCAATGGAACACCTTGCCCTCAGAAGTTGTGAGAGCGCCAAGAGATTGGACTGCCATTTGTCAGAAATGGTGTACGGTCTCCCACTTGGGCGGGGGTTGGACTAGATGACCTACAAGGTCCTTCCAACTCTGATTATCTGTCATCTCTTAAGAAGCTTCCTAATATTTGTATGTCCAATCCGAGTATAAATATTGTTAATATTACATCATCATCATCATGGATGAATTTTATGCCCTATCCCATATTTTCCAAAATTGATATTGCATCTCTTTTGCAAGTTACATATCATATATCTTAATATAATAGTCATCACATATAATGATTTAAATCCTTGCAACTGATATCAAGATTTATAAACACTATAGTGTTCTCTCCCTATAAAAGGCACACTAATTTTCAGCACCATGACACATATAAAAAAGCTACCTTTAGGTAATTCTTGTTTTCAGCACCAACAATACTTGTGTTGGGTGCTATTTATATTTTTTGCAAATGATGTCACCTTCAGCACTTCTCCCACAAGAACAGATAAAAATAACTTTTTGTAAAATATTTGGCAAATACAATTTTAAATCACTTGCTAAACATGAAGTAATATGGCTTGAGACTGGAAATGCAGTTTCATTTATAAAAAGTTTTACTACTTTAATAAACAAAATCTAAACAAATCCCTTCTTTGAACAAATTTAATGAAGCATTTTCCTCATTTTTTTGACAAATAGTATATACATAAAATATAGAAATAAATGTTTTTCCTGGAATAGAGGTTTATGACTTTTTTCAAGGTATTTGTCTCTTTCTGGTTCACTAAATTTCCCTATCTCCTCTGCTAAATGAATTTATAATATTTATGGTGGGAAATTATATACTCTTCTACACTGGGTAGTATGAAAATGATTTTTGAGCAAGGCAAAGGAGAAACAGGAAGGGTACATTATTAGCCCTTCCTTTTCCTTCCCGGAGTTTAATATCCAAAGCAAGTAATCCAAAGGTTCTGTGAGTAATCTCATTCAACTTTCAGAATGCAGTTGAGTTACTTAATAATGGAATCTGGAAATGCACTTGTTTTTAAAAGATCAACAACTTTTTCCAGTTAGAGAAGAAGGTAACTTGGCAGAATGTCTTGGTTTTATGTGCCAATCAAGGTGAAAGGTTGGGACGACAACACTCTTACTACATGTTTCTTCTAAGGAAATAAAAGCAGTGGAGTCAAATATGCTGAACTTCTGTTCATTAAAATAAAAAGGAAATACCTTGAACATAATAAAATTATTGCAAAAGTTTACATAACAGCTTTTGGCTATAGCTAGATAGAACTCATCCTTCAACCCTTACAATGAAAAACACAGACCTGGTATTGTTTTAAACTTAGCTTTAGGCCAAAATAGTGATTATGACAGAAATACTGAATTCTCTGTTACAAATTTGCATGTTGATAAATGAAGATTATGGATTGTAGATTACCTTTCATGCTGTTTCTTTCCTTCTTGACTGAGTTCTTTTACATCCAGAACTATCAAGAGGAACACTTTTTGGTTGATTCATAAAGTGCTTCCCTATAGTATTTCCATTAATACAGTATCACCATGGCAAATTTGAGTTTAGGGACACATAATATATAAAGGTTCCCCATTTCTCTTTAAAGGCATGACAATAGACAAAAAGGGGCTTAAAATATTTTATATTACTACTTAGTTAAAATTAGAGATGTTTCCTCCCTTTGTTCAAATTTCATGAAGTAGGAAAAAAGTATGATTGTATTTCTATTAAAAATCATCCTTATTCAGACAATTCTTTTGGAATTATGTTCCAGTCATTTTCCTAGAAAAGTGAGTCACAAATATTAAATCAAATTTATTGAGGTAATCTCTCATTTACATGGTTGGATTTGTCTAAAGTACAAAGGTTTATTACTTGTAAGTAGTAAATGTTTATTTTTTTCACTACTGTTAGGATGAATACAAGCAGTGTTTTGAATGGTTTTAACATAATGAACCACTTATTTTATTAAGAAAAGTTATTTCTCAAATTATAAATAAACTTCAAGATATTGTTGCTGTTACAATTACATATTATCCAACTTAAATGAAGAGATGATACAATCTTCATCAGGAATAATGAACCCATATTCTCAAAATAAGCCAATGAGTATTCGGGCACTCCCCCCTTCTCAAACTTTAATGGGATTTTATTACTCGTTTATCTAGTTTGCTCAGAGCTCCTTTCACTTCCCCCACAAAAAAAACCTCCCACACAATTTTTATCGCAGAAAACAAGCACAGAATCAGAAATTGTTCAGTACATTTTAAAGAGATATTTGTCTTGTTTTTGATGCATAAGATCCTATTTACACTAAGTCAAAACAACTATTTTAGAATAATTGCCCTTCAGAAAGCAATTTTTGTGTGATAGATAATTTCACTTATTATTTCTTGGTCTTTGAAGCAAACTATCCCCTGAGAATACTGTAAAGGTGTCACACATGCACTTTTTAGAACTGAGCATCAAAAGACTGCTTTTATTAACAAATGTGTGCTCAAGAGCAATGGTTCTCTTAAAGCAAAAATATTTCTTCGATCTAAACCTCTTATGATGGTAAACAGTGCCAAAGTTCTGGAAACAGAAAAGCTTGATGAACTTCTTGTTGATGAACAAATAGTTAAAGTACTATATATGTTAAGTATTGTATTAAAAGTGATGGGTAATAATACACATAGTCCTTGACTTACAAACCATTTGTGTGGTAACTGTCTGAAGTTGCAGCAGCATAGAAAAAGTGACTTAAGACAGTTTTTGTCATGACTGTTGCAGCACCCCCATGGTCACATGATCAAAATTCAGATGATTGGCAACTGGTTTATATTCATGACGTTTGCAGTATTCTAGGATCATACGTACCTTTTTCAACCTTCTGACAATCAAAGTCAATAAGGAAAGCCAGGTTCACTTAACTTAACACTGCAGTTGTTACTAACTTAACAACTGTGAAGAAAGTTAATAAAATGGGAGCAAAATTCACTTAACAACAAGTTTGGGCTCAATTGTAACCATAAATCAAACGCTACCTATATAACCTGAGATACTTACGTTTCAGAGAAAGAATCTTTTATATTGATCATTCTCTCATACGTTGCTTCAACTTTCAACTCTATATAAAATGAAGAGCAGGCTTTTAACTTCTCTGAGATCAACAATTAATTTATAATTATATATATATATATATTTAAACAAATTTTATTCAATTTTTAACAATTTTTTAAAACAGCTCTTTTCAGTAGACAGCATGTTCCCGGGTCGTCACTTTTACATGCAAATATGACAGTAAATCTATATTCATTTTAAACATTTGACTTCACTTCTATTCCATTTTAGCAGACAGAGGATCAAAGAAATTAATCCTAATCTCAAATCTTAATCTCAATCTGTATAGCCCCCAGTTCATTTCAAGTTAATTGCAAATATATATATATATTTTAAAAAACTTCATTTATAAATCTTACAAATAACAATATATTTGCCCATCATATTAAAGATAAGGTTCATCCATATCTATCCTTTAATTATCTTCACATTGTTAATACTCTTTTATCATTTACAGAATTCTTTTGTCCGTCAGATTTGCCCTTTCATCACATATTCTCTCCATAATTCTAAATCATTACAAATTTTAACACTAAAAGAATGAGAAAAAAAACCTAGACTTGCCCCCTTTTACTACTTTGAAAGTGGCACCTCAGTGGTTAATATAGTCATAATCATTCCCTTTAAAACGAAGATAGAGAAAAAGAGAAAAAAATAGGAGAAAAGCTCCCTTACAATATATCTCTAATCGATCGGGTTCTGCAACACATATCCCCCTAAGATTTATTTATGGTTCCAAGATAATAATAAAATAACTAATCTTGGTTATTGACAAACCTCATTTTTAGACATTTTCTAAAATCATTTCAATTAATTCAATTCATCTAATCATCATTTAGCTTTCTTTTGTAAATAAGAAATAAAAATGTGACCTTTTACCAGTAAAATTGTCAGTAACCCCTATTGTTTTACACTTTTATAATCAATATATTCTTATTACCATTTCTTCATGCAGAACCCCCCTTTTAAATACGTTAACCATTGTCTCTATGCAAACAAGTTTCTTTCTTTATTATGTAACTCCCGTGTCTCTCTATCTTTTGTTCTTGTTTCTTGTTCCTTCTCCTCTCTTTTATCCGCTATCCCCCTTCTCTATCCAGTTTAAATCTCTCTCTCTTTACCTTTCTGCTCTCTATCCTTCTGGACCTTTCTAACATGCCTAATTTCATAAATGTTCCCCTTTTTAATTACCTTCTTGAGTTTCATTTTTTTGACCATCCTCCTTTCCTTTTATTTGTATTAATCTTTGTGTTGGTTGTTTTCTTAAAATGGCTTTCGCTTGTGCTGACTCCCTTCTCCTCCCTATTATCCTGTTCCCCCCTTCTCTATCCAGTTTGAATCCTCTCTCTCTCTTTACCTTTCTGTTCCCTTTCCTTCTGAACCTTTCTAACATGCTTAATTTTAAATGTTCCCCTTTTAGATACTTTCTTAGGTTCGTTTTTTAGCCACCCTTCCTTTCCCTTTTATTTGTAATAATCTTTGTATTAATTGTCTTTTAAGATGGCTTTCTCTTGTGCTGGCTCCACCCTTTCCAAGGCTCCTTCTTCTTTATTCAGCATTTGAATGCCCATATTTTCTGCAACATGCCAAGTTAGTTCAGTCACTTCCTGTAACAGTTCTTTCATATTTTAAACTCCATTTTTAATTCTTTGGATGACCACCAAAATTTTAATTTTCCTTATTTCTTCTTCTTTAAATTTTCTATAATCCTAACCCAGGTCCAGAGTCTATATCAATATCACCAATTAGCCAGTAGTCCGTCTTTGTGTATTCAAGCTTTCACTTTCTATGAGTCTTGCGTCTCTTTAAAATGTAACAACTCCAATCCACAAAGGAACAAGATAGTTTCTTACTTCTTTAGCTTCCAATTTTTCTCCACAAAGTGGCACTTTCTGCACAGAGTCTTAACCCTTTCCTTTTATTTTAATATTCAAAGTTTCCGAGCCCCAAACTTAAGTTCTTACGCTGGCTTCTTCCTTTCCCGGTTCGAAGCCCCTTATAGCTGTCAAAAATATTTTACTTATTTTTTCCATCACTTGGAACTCGCTTCTGTTCTCTTTTTAAAACTCATCTTTATCTTAATCCCGGGGTGCCTTGATCTTACCATCCAATACTCCAGGTTCTTCTGCTGTCGACTTCTCTCTTTCCTCCTGCACCAATCTTAATCCCGTTGAGACCTTCTCTTGAGGTGGCCATTTTGACCACCACTTCTTGCGTCTTCGGAGGAAAAGACCAGACCCAAAAGTGGGGAGATGCGGCTCCCCTCACTCTGGCTGGCAGATTTCCCTTTCTCCGCCGCCCCTACGAGGCAGCTTCAGCCCCGAACCTTGCAGGATCGAGGCTCTCAGACAAGAGCCAGGCTGCGGTCGTGGACAATCACAAACCGCCGCCCGTTCTCAAGAAGGCTCAACCCGGAGCTCCTAATTTATAATTATATTTTTGAGGAAATACAAAAGCTTTTATTTTATCTTCTTTAGGATTGGAATGTTTGTTCAGGTACAGATTTGATTTGCTATTTTTAACTTGACATGGGCCCTTTGGTTTTAGTAAACAAAGATGTTTAATCTTTTTCAGGCTCTCAATAATTAGTAGGGCCTTGGTGGCTCAGGCTGTTAATTGCCTGCACTTAGTTCCAGCTGCCTACAACTGCTGTAGGCTCGAATCCCACCAGGCTCAAGGTTGACTCAGCCTTCCATCCTCTCGGGGTAGGTAAATTGAGGACCCAAGATTGTTGGGGGCAATTAGCTGACCTTGTAAAAATGCCCCTTAGTAATAAGCAGGCATATACAATGGAATGAAGGCTATTGCTGAGCACACTGGGTTGTATCCCAAAAAATTGTAAGCGCCCTGAGTCTCTCGGAGAAAGGCATATAAAAAAAAAAAAATTACAAATGTGAATGGGAGTTTCCCAGTCCCATAGCACAATCTGATTGTATTCATATAATGCTACAGTATAACTAGAGTAACTATTTGTCAGATTTTGGTCTTTTGGATAGCATATAGTTGTATGAAAACTTGTTCATACCTTCATCTCAACTGAGCAAATCCTTTACTTTACACCTGAAAAAACTATATGTCAGCCTTCAAGATTTTCTTCCTTTGCTTTGCATCTTCCAGCTGTCATAAATAAAGGGGGAGGGGGGGGACATGGTTATGGGAAGCGAGCTGGAGGTTTGAAAAACAGAATTGTATAAGTTGGGGGGAGTTTCTTGCTTAGGTTTCTATCTTATGCTATGCGCAGCCGCAGCTCTTTATCAAAATATGTCAAGGTCAATGGACAGAGACCTCATCACCACCTGGAGATGCCCACATGATGTTATACACAACTTTTAATTGGGTGGACAAATTGAACTATTGTGGGTGGGAACGTTGCCATCACTTTGTATATGTGATTTTCGTGCTCTTTCTCTCAGATTCAGAATTCTTTTGTTGCTACCACTTGAATTCCAGTAAAAGATATCTTTTCTCTAATTAATGGAGTCTAAGTATTTCTTTCTTGGATTTTGAATAGAGCTCCAGCTGACACTATCTATAGTTTCTCATCTGAAATTCTGCACAAATTTAACATAGAGGAGTGCGCTTTTAATATTTATTATGCAGAAAAAAGAAAATGAAGCCTACTTATAATAGCCAGACAAATTTCATTTGCAGAATTTCCAAGTGTTAAAACTTATAATGGCTCCAAGTACATAAAAAGGTAAAAGTCCAACTCTAACAATATTAGAGAAATGCAAGGGAACCTGTCCTGCTGTTTCTTTCTCCATAGCTAGTCTCTCCCATATAATTTTCAACCAACCAAAATCACCTATATTACTGAAATTCAGTGGGGAAAAATGAACTCATAGGGAGAAGTGGTGGAAGGTAGTAGTAAGTATAGTTATGCATCCCTCAAACATTCATCCTCTTTGCGTCAAACGGGATGCCATCATACTTTGTACTATATGGTGCATTATGGATGGCTGACCATATATTGTTGGATGGCAGTTATTGTCCCTCATTATTGGCTATGTTGTCAAGGTGTGATAGGAATTGGAGTTCAGCAGGATCAGGCATGATAGCATATTTTGCCAACCCTCCTGGGCATGAATGATGTTCTATTCAGTAGTTACAATATCTATAGCACTAGCACTTAGCAACTAGACTTATATACCATTTCATAGGGTTTTACAGCCCTCTCAACTGGTTTACAGAATCAGCATACTGCCCCCAACAAATTTTACTGACCTCGGAAGGATGGAAGGCTGAGTAAACCTTGAACTGGTTATGATATGAACTGGTGGCAGTCAGCAGAATTTGTCTGCAACACTGCATTCTAACCACTGCACCACCATGGCTCTATAATACCATTAATCAGCACTTCCTTCAAAATAAAAGCAACTTTAGAAAAAGCACTTAAGATAAATCAAATACTCTTAATTGTTTTAAAAGATGCAGGAATTACTATCTTGGAATTACCTTTCCAGGTTGATCTTCCTATATCTAAATCACCATTTGTTTTATAAGATGGTGTCTAAGTTTCAGGTATTGGAAATGAACATACAGAAAGTATGAAAAGATGGATGGACCAAAGGATCTTTCCAATTAATGTAATGCCTTGGGGTATCAGAAGTTCAGTTTTCTTTCAACTTTAACAAATGAAACGGCCACAGATGGCAACCAAATGTTCTTTTCTGTGGAAAATAGTTAAAGTGAGCTTAAAATTTGCCGTATCAAATAATGATGCCCTATCATGTGTAAATAATCATAAGACCTTCTGAAATCAATTATCAAGATCACCTGGTAAGCCCCAGTTTATCCAAATATTCTTTAACACTGCTGATTTTTTAAAAATATCTTTCCTCTTCTTGGAGTCCATGAAAGCAACCATTACCCTCTGAACTGAAAGAAAGCAGATCCTGAGGTAAACATCTGCCGGCTGTGTACATAACAAGGTCCAGAGAGACTTATCCAGAAGTTGCCTCTTTTAATCCAATGCTGAATTATGTTAGATGTTTTCTGTGCTTTCAGAGCCACACAACTTCCAGAACTGCAAGGCTTGCAAGACTTAGTATCTCTTCAGCCTTTCCCAAGGCACCCCAACACTATCAGAGGCACTGAAACTATGGCAACTGAATAAGAAAACAGCTTCCATGATTAATAGATGAAGAGGCCAAGGACAGTGTCAAGCCAAACTATAATTTTAGAATGACAGAGGAATTAGCATAGACTCCTGTCAAACTTGCATTAAGCAGATGATTTTAATAGCTATCAATAAAAATTGGCTATATGATTAAGTTATAACAAATTATGTGCTTCCTTATTTCTTTCTTCCTTAGAAGATGCAAAATGTTTCGAAAGGCATAATCAAGACTGAAGCAGTGAAGGGATACACAGTTTTGTGAAATGTGACATTTGGAGAGGAAAATTGAGGTTTCTGGTGTCAAGGTATAACCTTTAATTATTTTATTACAAAGCCAAAAACAATACTCTCCTTTACAGTAGCTGCAAAACAGTGTTCATTTTAATTGCTGGAAAGTTTTGGATCATGCCTACCAGCAATCATGGATTGTGCATTGAACAAATTCTGTTTTTAAAGACATAATCAACATGATAATCACAACTTCACCCTATAAAATATTATATCCTTCACCTAGACTGGCTGAATCCCTGCAATAAAAATACCAGGATTTTTTTATCCTGTTGCCTCTGAAGGATTTGGTTTCCGCTGAAAGCAGCCAAAACCAAAATCTACAGCATGCTTGTCCAATATTTTGGCTTGCCTGGACCGCATTGAGCGAAGAGGAATTGTCTTGGGCCACATATAAAATGCATAATATAGTTAATGTATATAAATTGCATAATAATGTTAAATATTTACGAATATTACAACCTGTCCAAAGCCACAGGTTGCACACACCTAATCTGTAGAATGCTGGATGAGTCCTCAGACTGACATGCATATAGAAATTTCCTTGACAGTTAGAACAATTAATCAGTGGAACAATTTGCCTCCAGAAGTTGTGAATGCTCCAACACTGGAAGTTTTTAAAAAGATGGATAACCATTTTTTTAAAAAAATTAGATTTATATGCTGCCCTTCTCCGAAGACTCAGGGCGGCTTACAATTTTTGGGATACAACCCAATGTGCTCAGCAATAGCCTTCATTCCATTGTATATGCCTGCTTATTACTAAGCGGCATTTTTACAAAGTCAGCTTATTGCCCCCAACAATCTTGGGTCCTCAATTTACCTACCCCGAGAGGATGGAAGGCTGAGTCAACATTGGGCCTGGTGGGACTCGAGCTTACAATAATTGCAGGCAGCTGGAACTTAAGTGCTAGGCATTTAGCAGCCTGCACCACCAAGGCCCTTTTGTCTGAAGTGGTATAGGGTTTCCTGCCTAATCAGGGGGTTGGACTAGAAGACCTCCAAGGTCCCTTCCAACTCTGTTATTCTATTTTATTCTAAATAAAACACTACATATTTTTACATGGTATGACAGATTCCTTCCTACACAAGTTTTGCTTCATAGCTACAAAACAAAATTGGGAAGACCAACATATTCCACGAGAATTCCAAGTCACTGCACTGAAACCCTGTATATAGCAATTGTTACTATTAAAAATACTCTTAAAAGGAAAGGTCAGTACTGAATTCAGTGAGTTACCATATGTCTCTTCTCTTGAGACGCAGCAACTGTCAGTTCTGTTTATAGCTGGCTTATCATTTTCCATTTCTTTTTCAGTCTGCACACAGTTAGTTTTGGATTTTGTTTTAAATAGATCATGAACTGAGGGGTGCAGAAGAAGAAATTATGTTATTTGGTACACTACTGGGCGTGATAACATTCCATGTGAAATTGTTTCAAGCTTTCAAGAAAATTAAATTGTGCCATTTCCCAGCGAGCTAATAGGCTATGGGCCTGTCAAGCAGAGTTCAAAGTGCCTAAGATATTGCTGCTTTTGCTTGAGTTAAATTTAAAATACAAAAATTGACTATTTGGAAATTTCATTTCTTATTATTTTTACATGTATTTGCTAATACGTAATGTATTCATGTTCATATATTTATCTATATGTGTATCTGTATTTTCTTGCTTCCAGTTCCTGTTCTGGTTCTTAATTAGTAGCTTTTATGCTCCATGCCAACATTTCTAAATTGTATAGATTATATATACATACAAGCATGTAACTATCTTCTGACAGTCTGAATAGCTCAAAGGTTTTATTTTCAGTTTTCCACAGCAAGTTTCAGAAACCCAGGATAATGTCAGATAGGATGACGCTATCTGAGTTGTAACTGCCTCCTCTGTAAAAGAGTTTCCCAAATGCTTTTTCATTAAAAGATTACGTGAGGCAGCAACCACAGTATCTGGTATGGAACTACTAGTAAAAAATTAGGGCAATGCTTTAATATAGTGATAGATTGAAGGTGTGATAGATTGAAGCTGTTACATTTACAATGCTAAGGTTTAATAATTTAAATAATTATTAAGTAAAAATATTTTGCAATTATTTTGTATATAATTCAGTGGAGACATCTTAGTATAGTGATAACTATACTATACATTCTACTAAAACTCTATTAATAACTACACTATCCTGATTCAATAACTCATTGGAAAATTATAGACATCTGGAATGAATGAATTTAAAAAGTCAGTAAATTTTTTAAATTGAGGATTACACAAATCTGCTTCTGTTTTTTCATACTGGGATTATTAGACTTGCAGTTGTAGAAGCCCACCAGAAAAATTGAGATATTAATTCAACATTTGAGACCAAATTCCTGATCTTATAATTAAGAACTGCTGACCTTTCTTCCAGCACAATTTGACAAAGTTCTTGGATTTAAGCCAACTGAGCTTCAGTGAATTTGAGCATCAGTGAATTTGACTGTATAATTCAGTTTAAATCCAGTTATTTTACTGGATTACTTTATGAAGAGTAAGATAATCAACCAATGATAAATTCAGTTATATAAACAGCATTACTGGGAATCAAACCTTGATGTATTTATTCAAAGCCAACTTCTAAATAAAAGAAACCAAACTTTTATCATGTCAAATTTTCAGACTGACAAAAGCAATGTATGGATGGCTTTTTGTCCTCATTGTTGACACAAAGATGCATTAAAATTGCGTACTGTGAGGGCATGTTATCAAGCAAAAGAAATTTCACTCAGTTGAGGTTAATGCCAAAAAAGTCTGAAATAAACTATAGAGGTTAATGGCTGAACAGTCAGAAACTACACAATATCATACTTTGGACCCACAATCAAGCAGAAAGTTGATACTACCATAATGAATGCATGGGTGCTCTAAAAACTCACCAAATTCATTTAAACTTGGAGTTAATAATTTAATGGCAAATTACTTAGGGAAATGACTCACACCTATAAAACTGTTCATGTTGCAAGGCGTCATATAGATTACAAGTCATATAGATAATTAGTGAGGATTTGTTGAGTTTAGGCTTCATAGGTAGAGGTGAAAAATTAGCTAAAGACTAGCAAAGTAAGTCTTGAACAGAAAATGTTGTAATTCTAAGATCAATGCAATAGGATTATAGGTTAGAATCCAGAAGGCTACAAGTTCTAGTGTTACAAATCTGATTCTTGTTAATAATTATGTTGCAACCATAGGTTAAAGCAGCAGCTGCAAACCCACAAGCAGCTGTATCTTTGTCAGGTGAGTTGATGGCAGCATATCTCTTACCTATCTTTGCTTTGCAATGTAATTAGTTAATTACTGAAAGCATTTCACGACCCACCAATTAAAGACATTGCAGAAGAAAGTCTAGCTTCCAACTAGTTCTGTTGCAATAGAAAAAATGTTGGGAAAGATGAAATCAAGAAACAGATTAACAACTGAGGAGACCAATGTCCTGCGCTTTCTATTGTTAGTTTTTTCTCTTAGACATTGAGCTACATGTTAAACATACTTTAGGTAGGAATTAAATCCTTGCTTTGACATATGCTGGGTAGTGGCATGAAACAGTTTGCAGGCACAGTGAGTAAAATATTCTATATTCTGAAAAGACTATCAATATTCTAAATTACATAAATTCAGAGGAGCTTAGTTTCTATAAAGTGGAAGTAGATAACAAGGCAACAGTAACTATGTTCTGATCTATATGCTAAATTAGAGCCCAAAACAAACAAATGGCCTGCAGCTTTATTTAAGACAATTTTAATGCTTTCATGCTAAACACTAAGCCATAATTTGTTGAACAAACTATAAGATGTAAATAAAAATGAATGATTTACACATCACACTAAACTGAAAATAAAACACATTATGGCTTACTGTAATATGTAAAACAGGGGTTCTAGCCATCTCTTTCAGGTTCACAGTAGCATATTTTTAAAATATTAGTTCAAGGTCAGAGAATCCAGAGTTATCCTTGTGTTTCCTCCAGGACATGATTTCCTCATGGCTGTGTCACTGCTCTAAGCAGGTAAGAAATGCTGGGGAAAATGAATTCTGTTTTATTTCACACAGATGATCCCACTGATTTCAATGTAACCATTCTCCTGTCCATAAGATTGTTCAATCTTACATGTTTTAGCCTTTGAAAGGTTAAACCCATCACTTATTATCTGTCTTGAAGATAATACATTATTTTTGTTTCAAATGCATCTTCTCTTATTTCTTTCCATACATAATTTGTCTCAAGAATTTAGAATGTTAAAATAATACATTCAACATTCCAATATTATACTAAACTTATCCTTTAACTTTTCAGAATAGTAAGTACTTGTTTACAGAGTTTGTATGTGGCATAACAGGTTATTTTTGTCAGTAGGCAGGATGTAACATATGTACTAGGGGAGTTCAAATAAATTTCTTTTATATCCTCTATTTTAGGAAATCATGTGATTGTTTTCCTGTTGCATTTATGTAAGGTTCTTCCTACTCTTGCTGAAATAACATCTTTCCTCCTCCATTTCCCAAAGACGCAAATAACTTTACAACTGCTTTTAATGAACAGAGTTTTGTTTTGAATTTATTACAGGTCATTAATTTGCTCTTTTTTTTAAAAAAAATCAATGAAAGCAACTCTTTGCCTTTAACTCCTGTGGCCTTTTTTCCTCTCTCGCAAGAATACAACAGGCATTATTACTTCAACTGTTCCAATTATATATCCTGTGTGAAACATACCATCTCTTTCTGTTAGTATTAAAACAGCTGGGGATTTTTGCTAGACCTGTTCTTTATTCCTCTCCTGCCAGTTATTTCCCATTCAGGAACAGTGGATTAGAACATGAAGTACATCTCTTTAATCATTAGGAAAAAAAATAAACATTTTTTTATGATGGAAAGCATGAGCAACATATGTGGACATTAGGTTTTTACACATGGTTCAGATCTTCTTTGATTTGTTGCATAAAACAATGGAACCAACTATCTTCTATTATACCATTTCCTTCCCCACCCTTCATGTTTTAGTTTTTACTGGCAGGATGTTCTCTCCTCAAGAGCCTATATATATTAAGCTGTTTTGGAAGAGATTTTCATAAATAGAAAATATTAAGGGATAATGGTCTGTATGTTACTTCCTTAATCCTTACCCAGAAGGCCCTGACTTTTGATTTTAAGGTTTCCTAGGAGAAATCAATGGTCCAATTAAAAATATTCTACATTTCTTGTAGAGAAATATCACTTGAAAAGCATCCCTCATACATATGTTTGTATGCATGTGTGAGTATTGTATGTATTTATGTGTATAGACATCACATTTAGTTTTTTCAAAACATTGCAAAGATTTATAGATCCATATTTTCCTGTTCATTGTCAGATTGTGATAACCAGCAGGATTCTTTCGCACCGAAAGGGAGTGCAAAGACCACAGGGCTGGTTTTGTCAAGGACAAATAATAACATAAATGAATAATAGTTGGAGAGACAATGTTGCATTTTTATTTAATTTTAAGTCAATATTTAATCTTGGTTCTGAAATACTTGGCTTATTTCAATTTAACAGAAGTTACACAGTACTTGTGGTTAGTTTCAAGGTATGTTTATAATTACCTAAAGTCCATTTTACTCTTACAATGTTGTACATAACCAAATATTGGTCCCTGCTGACAATATTTAAACTGGTGATTAATTTGGCATAGGTCTGGAGCTTTTCAAATACAATTATAAATATCCATTCATTTCCCCCAGCAAAAAAGATGGATTGATTTATAAAACCATGAGTACATATGAAAAACAATGCCAAACCCACAAATTACTTAATTCTACACATTTTCATTTCTTTTTGAATGAAACTTTTCCCAAACAATATTCTGTGCAAAACAATGAACACTACAAACATATTTTCCTATGTAAGAACAAACCCAAGCTTTTCAGTAAAACTTTCTGATAATATCCAACTGCATTTCTTAGATCTGAAATTCATACCCCCTTGCCATATTTGGGTTACATGAGCACAGGAAGGGAATGATTCAGCAGCCTTTCATAAGCCCACTCAGCTCATCCCCCAAGGGGACCCTGCCCCCAAATACCCAAGTTCCTTTTCTCCAAAAGACCAGCAGGCAGGGAAAACAATTCATGGGAGATTGAAACCTCCCACTTTCTCTCATGCAAAATCACAGCCGGACCATTTAACATAAAAACCCCTCAATTAAAAATTATTCATACCGACATAATACACCAACACAACCTAAATTCTTCCCAACAGCACCATCTTCTGCCCTCAGAATCAATTTCGTCTCCTACTGGCTTAAGATAGTTGTTGGTATGATGGACAGGTTTCTTTGAAAGAATCTAGGTAGCTTTGGAAAAAAGTGACTGCAGCTGTACTTTTTTCCCAGTGCATTGCTAACTTGCTTCCATTAATCCTTTCTTCCTTTAGACTTTTAGTGCAGCCCAATCCTTTACTAAGTAAGGGAGGAGGAAAATCACAACTCTGCCCTGCAATTCCTTAGTATATTCTGTTCTCTGGTGGGAGAAGGAACCTATGAGGTTCACAGGTGCACAGGAAAGCTTTTTGTTTTATTTTGTTTTGTTTTCTGTTCTGCTGTTTCCTGTCACTAGTGTCCAGTGAGGGGTTTGACCAATTGTTCCAGGGGTCATGGAAAGTCATTCTGCCTATGCTTAAAGACACACCCTTTATTATTATAATTCCAAATGATGTTCCAAAAATCAATCCAGTGACCGGGTAGATAGAGGTTGTTTCTTGAATCCCAGATAAACTTCGATTTCTGTTAAACCAATCTTAAACTGGCTAAATGCAAGGTGTATTTATAGATATGCATACAGATATTCACACATACATAGAGACCCCTCCCTCTCTCCCTTTCCCTTTAGATCAGCCTTCCCTGTCTGCTGAATATTCACACAAACTAAACAAGGAAATTCCGTTCCCAGAAGCCCACTTTGTAATTGCTGTTTTCTCCGCCATCTCCTCCTTTCTCACTGTGTTCTTTCCCCAACCCCATTACCTGAGCACCGAATCTCTCTTCTGCGCTCCTCGTTTCCATTCTTTGTCCAATGGAAGGCTCTCCCCTAATCGCCTCCAACCACACCTCCTTCCACTGTTCACCTCTCCTTCCTCCTAAGTTACCCTTCCACACCACTCAGAGGGATCCGGGGGCCGCTGAGCCGCCCAGATAACTCTTCTGCCTCC
Source organism: Naja naja (assembly GCA_009733165.1). Lineage (NCBI taxonomy): Eukaryota > Metazoa > Chordata > Lepidosauria > Squamata > Elapidae > Naja > Naja naja. The sequence continues at coordinate 253,592,604 of CM019149.1, read as the reverse complement.
AGACCCCGAGCTGCGAAGTCGTCCGCTATGGGACTTCGGGGAGCGAGGGGGGAAGGGGCGTGAAGGAGTGGGGGCGGCGGCGGTATGGAGATGCGAACGAAGCGCGAGCCCCGCCTCACACCCAGTCTCCACTTCCCAAGGCAGGAAGTAAGCCAACATGTGGCCCAATAACCCAATTAACTCCCTTCAGCGGAGTTCGCGGAGCGTCTGTGTATGTGCGTGTGGCAACAGGGGCCCAGCTGGGCAACACTCCCCCCCACTTTTGCCCCAGCAACAGCAGCCGGGGGAAGGAAGGGATGGCAGCAAGAGCCTTGCGCCGCGCGAGAGCTGGCAGGCGCTGAGCTACCAGCCGTTCCCTTCCTTGACACATCCAGTAACACCCCACTTGCATTCCCTTTGCCTCAGATTAGCCTCTTAGGTCCCCCGACAGAAGTAGAGTGACAGCCCCGCGCACTGACACACACTCCCCACTCCTCTTAGGAAGGGGGTAGAGGAGCTCCGATCTTGAGCCAACCCCAAGCTCCTGCTTTGCAAACAAAGCCAGAGGCGGGCGGCGGCGGCAGCGCCAGTCGACACCAGTACCCCAGAGACCAGGGTGGGCACTAAACAGAGCGTCCAAGAAGGCGGAGAGGCGTTGGCTCAAGAGGAGAAGAGGGGGCACCTGAGCCCCAAGTTCTCCGCCTTCAGAAAAAGCAAGCCAACCTGCCCCTCAGCCGCCTTCTCCTGCCCACATTGTCTCGGAAACAAAGACTCCACGCCCAGCTAAGCCCCCCAAGGAAACCTCGTGTCAAGGGATGGGCAGCGCCGGGCAGAAAGGCGGCGACGGCGGCGCTCCCCACCGGGAGCGCATTGTGCGCGCTTGCCGCTGCTTCGGCGGAGCAGCCGCCCCTTCCGCGGCGCCCGGGCGGCCAGCGGGGCAAAGTGGCCCAAGCTGCAAATAAAATAAAATAAATAAAAAATAGTGGGACTTCGGCGGGAGGGGGAAGGGAGAACGATCCCCGATCAATACCGCAGCGCTGGCGGTTCGGGCAAAGAAGAGCATGGCAACCGTTCTCTCCCTCCATCCCACCGGCAAACATAAAAAGGGAGTCCAGCACGAGGGCCGGTGGGACAAGTGGCCTCGACATGCAGCCTTCGCAAGCCTCGCCTTCTTGGATAAGCCGCCGCCGCCACTTGCCCCTCATTCTGCTGCAGCCTCGCAGGACTTCGCAAAGCTCCAAAGCTCCTCGCCGCGCAACCTTCCCCAGCTCCCGAACAATGCCCCGCGTGGATCCCTAGACGCAGACAAACGGCGCGGAGGAAGAGTTCACGTACCTCGTCGGCGCATGTATTCGGAACCTTAGGAAGACTAGCTGATGGAGCGTCCCATTTAGTAATCCAGTTAAGGGGATCGCTCAGCGAAACTCGATCCACGCTCGCCTTTGCAATCCTTTGTCATTATTACGTGGGGGGGCTTCTTGGGGAAACGGAGAGGGGGAGAGAAGCTTAGGACCCGAACTACTTTGGGGAAGGCGAACGCAATGTGTTCATCTCTACGGGAGGGGGGGAGGGGGGAAGGGTAGGTGTGGGGAGAAGATGCAGCCTCTTCGATTACTCCTCGTCCAAATGCCACTCTGATTTCCACTCCAGTAAGTCCCCTTCCGAAGATCTGGGAAGATCTGGGAAGTCCTTTCGTTGTCTTATTCTGCCCTTCCCCAAAAGTGATCCCGGCTGGCGAGATCGCTTTGTGGAAACTCCTCCAAGGGAGGTAGGTTCGCTCGTGCGCCGGCAGGAAAGTGCGCTTTTCCCAAGCTCTCCTGGTCATTGAAATGTGTTTGGGGATGACTTCGGAGCAGCGCCTCTCTCTCTCTCTCTCCTCTGCCCTGCCTCTTCTCCCTTGCCAGACTCCGTCCCAACACTTTCTGTCACTGGAAAGCAGCTTGGCTGGAGGTGGAGTCAAATCCCGGGCTGGATTCCGTGGAAACGGACCGGCCCAATAATTATTTCCACCTACACCCACTTCTGCGCATGAATGAGTGTATGCCGATTGGGCGACAGAGTGGGTTAGTTGTGGTGCGTGGGTGGGAGGTATGTGTGAGCTGTGGGCGCTGTCAGATCTCTTTCAGAATTAGTTCACCCTTCCCAACACCGCCGCCGTCGCACATGCGAAACAGAAACGAAAGGGTGATAAATTGGTACCTTTCTATCCCACGCTCTTGGAATAAGTTTGTTTAATTGAAAATGTAAAGCTCTGGGTTTTTTTTAATAGAACGGTTTTATTTTAAATTAAATAACTGTAAAAAAGAGTTTGAATGGAAAAAAATGGACATATTTCCAAACAAGCATACTGTACCGTACCGAAGATTGAAGAAATCATCCGAAAGAACAAAGCGCAAGAGGCACGTGTAGAATTAAAGCAATGACAATCGCACCGTAGTTATTTAAGTTTAATAGATGACTAACGCCTCTGCAATTTTATATACTTTAAGCATCCCACGCATGCACAAGAACTGGTATTTCCTTGCCTGCCATAGATAACTTACCAGTATGGGAGTGCAAGACTTCACGATAGAAGGATCTCCTCTGGAATTATAATACTTGGACTGACCATTTCGCAGTCACGCCGACCAAAAGCTTTTGAGCTCAGAAGCATCCCTGGGACATCGGTGCGTACGTGTGCGCGCGCACTACTGAAACACGTACAAGATAAATAAAATGCACAGCCATTGTTCTTTAAAAAAAATCTATTGACAAGGAAGAAGCACTACTTGTCCCAAGATAATCTTAGAAAACTGGTCCATAGCCGTTAAAAATTAACTTCCTTCCCTTATCTGACCGTGGCGTTATTTACTCAACTTTTTCTTGCCTGTATCAAACTTTTAGCGGCTCAACGCGATAGCGTGTCAACAACGGTGTAAAAAAAAATCAAAATAAAACGGAGGTTAACTCAACTGGGTCTAAAAAGGAGTTCGCCGAGGGAAAGGCCGTCGGGAAAAAAAAAAGGTCTACCCGGTCCTGAAGAAATAAAACGGGCGGCGGAGGGTAGACAGAACTGCCGGACCCTGTTTCTGCCCAGCGAAGGATCAGCGGACGACAAAACTCCAACTGAAGTCTCTGGAAAAACTCGAGGTTGCAGTAAGGAAGGCCAAAGCTTTCTGCCGCAACCTCTTCCCGTCCGGCCACGCGCAACTCCAAACTATCAGAGATCATCAGCGCGCGGCACGCTTGTGTATTTTCATCCTACGTAACCAACGAAAGTCCTATCGCCAAGGGAGAGAAATAGTAATTTTGCCTCTTGCAATTCGACGCTTTTGCCAGAAGGGGACGCTACGCCAGTGATGCTTTAAATAATTCGACAAAAGTTTGGCGCTTTACAATGAATGGTCCAACTCTTGACCGAAGCCTTAGTGCGAATGCGTGCTGCTCTGCTCACAGAACGTCTCTCTTTCTCCCTCCTCCCACCCAAGGAACAGGATGGGCTCATCACGTAACGAGGAGCCGATGTGCCGGAGCGAGACCGTCCTTTGGCTAAGTTCTCGGTCTCAGCCGACACTCCTGGCGATGCTGACCAGCGCTGGGTAAGCATTGCCCTCGCAGCAGGCAAATGACAGCGTTGGTCGACGTGCCAGCCCTACCGGCTATACGCAGACAGTTGCGTGCGTGGAGAACGCTAATCAAATGCGTCCCGGAATGGCCACCACGTCGCAATCTTTGCATGGGGATCTCTGCCATATCTGCTGGGACCTTCCCACGCCTTTCTTCCCACTCCACCCCACATCCCTCCCCACAGTATACACCAAATCGCAGCCTAAATGCTACTGGCTGGGTTAATCCGTCTTTGCCTCGGAGCCAATCAGCCAGCGAACAGCAGGAACAGCAGCAGCAGCAGCAGCAGTAATAAATTAATCCCTTCAGTATCCCAGCCCCCACCCCGCCAAAGAAACCGACTGGCTGCCGCTTATCTGAAGCTGCTCCTTCAGAAAGTCGTATCGTCTGCGCCCCTAGCGGCCAAGGAGGCTCAACGCAAGAGGAAAGAAGCCACCTTGCCCCGCTTCCCATTCTTGTTTTTCCCGTTTCCTTCCAACGTGCCCCTCACTCCGCGGCTGATTTACATGTTAATTGTGTCTGAGAAAACTTTTTTAATTGCCAGAATTAAGCAGAGCAAACGGATTGCTTCACGAGCGGAGCCAAATTAATTCTGGGTTTAGCTCCTTCCCTTAGAGAAACAAACAATTAAGCTGTCTTGTTTGCTTTCTAGAGCTACATTTGCATGTCAAACGCATTGACTTTTTCAGAGTTAGACGGGTCGCTTCTTCTCTGTTCCTTCTTGTTCTAATTTGAACCTCACCTTTCTGTCATTGTTCGCAGAGGCATTCGGTTGAACTGAAGAACCTGTCAACTTTAAACATACAGATCCATCAGCAGATTCCAACATCCGCTTTTGAAATTCAAGTTTTAAATTGAAAAGAAAAGAAAAGAAAGAAAAAACCATTCTGGTGCAGTGGCATGCAACCATGACCATCAGACTCTAATCATGTGTTAAAAGTATATGGTTAGTCTTTACAAGTGGTGAGGAAAACTGGAGAACCAATTTGGTGGGAGACTGGGAATTCTGATCCCTCTGAGGCTTGAATGACTGGATGCCTTTGGACTGGTCATTTTCTTTATTTCTTGCAAGAGTGCCTAATGTTATCTATGGTTTGTTCACTCCATGCAATACATTTCTGTCTGGTTGACATGTGCGCAAATGCTGCCAGCAGCAAACCCTGAGGATACCAAAATGATATCTTCACAATGACCAAGAACTGGAAAGTTGTGTAGATGGCTCCACTGTTGAGTCTGGATGTACTCATTGTCTCTCTGTTTATGGCTTGTAAATATTTTACTTTTATCTTTATTTCAATGTTGCTTTTTACATTTTTAAATATTTGTTTTGCTTTAAATCTACACATTGTATTATTGATTGGTGTATATTATCCAGAATAACTTCTTATAAGATGGGTGGCTATATAAATTTGATTAATAAATAAAAGCTGCACAATGACATCATCATGCCAATAGTATCATTATACACTTCCACATTGATGCAAATACATCAGTCAGTCCATACAGTGGATGATGGCCTAAGAGCGGTGTGATTATTATCCATCTCACCTCCCAGGGATGACCATGGCTGCCATTCTTTTATATCTGGCCTTGACCAGCTTTGTCATTTCTAAGGTTAAGCCTGTTATCTGATTTTGGATCTTCCCCATTATAATGAGAAAGAGCACTAACTGAAATTTGACACTGACAAATAATCAGGCTTCAAATAGAGAAACAGTAGATTCCAACAAACACTTTCGAAATTTAAGTTCTAAATTAAAAGTAGAAAATCATTAATGTGTAGCAGCATGCAACTATAGCCACCAAACTCTAATCATGTGCTAAACACACTTAACTTTAAAGAGGTTTTGGGAGAGAAATTATGCATTCATATTAACCAGATGCAGTACAGTAGTTCAACATGGTACCATAAAACAAAAACATTTCACCTTTCACCATTTTATCTTCAATGTAATCCTGTGAAACAGGTTAGTCAAAGGGAGACAACTATCTGGAGGAAGATCTGGTGTCAGGACTGCATGCAAATTTGAAAAGTGTATTTATTGCTTTATGTACAGAATTTTTGTCTCACTATTGTTCTAGATGATGTATCAAATTCTTATTAATAAAGGAATAGAATAATATATAGCATGACATATGTTGTAATATCAGCTAGTAAAATAATTCTGGAGCTCGTGAATCCAGGCTGATCAATATCAAAATCAGTGGTAATGTAAATAAGTCAGTAAATCTTTTAACTTTAAACACAGCAAACCAATAATAACTAACGTAGCTCAATTCACCTGAAGCTGTGCAAGAAAGTTACTTGGAGGTCCCTTCCACACAAAAGAACAGCACTGAATTTCCCCTTGAAGACTTTTTGTGTAAAACAGAAAAGTTTTACTTATGATTTATGTTTTTGCTGATTAGACAGGTTAGATTAGAGAAAGAAGAGAGCTTTGTTGTAACCAGAGCAAGAATAAGAGGTAAATTTATAACTATGGAACTGCTGTAAAGATTATAAGCTACTTCTCTGTATCTTTTTTTCATCCTTTTCTTCTTTTTCCCTTATTGCATTTTTAGCTTTCTCTCTGATTTCTTTTTCCCTTTCCCTTTTCTTTTTCTTATATTGTGTTTATTTGTATTTGTTTTTAATCTTCCTTTAAAATAATCTTTAATAAAATTAAACAAAAACAACAATAAAACAAGAGCAGCACTGATTCTGAATCTGAAGCACCCTTTTGGGTCCCATGATGCTGTAGGGCTTTTGGCAGGCTTGACATGTTGAGCCAATTAACTTTAATCAGTTCAGCTACTGCTCCATAAAAAAAATATATCAGAGAGGACAGATTTGCTGCATTTCCTCTGACGCTGAGGTTCAGGGAGGTAGTTTGCCTTTGGCAGAAGCCCACAATACTTCCTGAATCCTGAGGTTTCTTCTAAGATCCTGACACAAGACCACGGTGACATCTTTCTGCCTTCCCTCTGCTACTTTCTAACAACCCAGAAGGATGGTTTTGCTGTATAGGACCACTTTTTAAAAAAATTCCCAGTGGGGGGGGGGACAAGTGGAAAGGAAAAACAAGGCAAGGGTCAGGGTGCCAACTTTCGAACCCCACACAGCTGGGCAAGCTCAAAGAAGCTTTGAGCTTCTTCTTAAAGAGCCTTGGTGGTGCAGGCTGTTAAATGCCTAGCACTTAAGTTCCAGCTGCCTGCAATTAGTGCAGGCTTGACTCCCACCAGGCTCAAGGTTGTCTCAGCCTTCCATCCTCTCAGGGTAGGTAAATTGAGGACCCAAGATTGTTGGGGGCAATAAGCTGACTTTGTAAAAATGCCACTTAGTAATAAGCAGGCATATACAATGGAATGAAGGCTATTGCTGAGTGCATTGGGTTGTATCCCAAAAATTGTAAGCCGCCCTGAGTCTTTGGAGAAGGGCAGCACATAAATGTAATTAAAAAGAAGAAGAAGCAACAATTACACCAAATTTAGAAAAGTATTTTTAACATTGGTACAGCCTGGATACAGGAATTTCCAACCTTCATTTATAGTGAGTTAATTAAGATGGAGTCTAGCTAACCATCATTTTTTGCGCATCATCTATTGGCCACTTAGTCAATTTGGGAGAGTGTAAAGAATCTCAATGCAGCAAAAAATGCCTCTGGTGCCATTTTCCTCTTCTCCAGTCACAGTCTGTATGCCATCATTGTCTTTAAAGAGAGAGAAAGGAATAGAAATGCCATTTTGAGTTTCAAAACCATCCAGTGCACTCTAACTGGAGAATTTAAAAAATTAGTGTTGGCATGAAATGTGAGTTGAGCACAAGGTATAGCCAGTTTGCCAGACCCTGAGCTCTGTAAGTGGGTAGGGAGAGAAGTCAATCAGTCTGCCTATATTCTAAAAATAAATCATGTCTACTAATAACAAACTCATAAGGCTCATTCTCTATGGATACTCTAGATTCCTCATATGGCCAAAAGAACATTATCCAGGCTCATGAGATAGAAATTAGTTGTTGGGGAAGTTCAGAGTTTTGCAGAACAGTTTTTAAAAAAGGGAAAAATAACCTGAATGGAGAAGAGGAAGAGGAAGGAAAGAGAATATGTTGATTAGCTGTTAACCACTGAAAGTATTGTAGTAAAGTTTCTTTTTCCTGAAAAGCTAAATTGAGATTCCCAGTGAAAGAATTCTACGCTGCAATATTTTGTTGGCAGTTCTCCTTTGTGTTTATAGTATGTGTACCTATCTATTTAAAATTATAAAACCACACACATACTAATCCACTTTCCCTCATTTTCCATTTCCTATTAATTATTTGATAACTAGTTGGGTTTTTCAAATTCTGGCTGCTGATTCAGATTCACACACATGTACATGTATATATGTACATACACATTCATTAGGGGTTGTGGATCTATAAACTCTGTATTGAGCAATTGTGCCAACACCTAATGCAATAACAAGGACATTATATGGCATATTGTTGATCTCTTTTTCTTGGTCTGGGTGTGCTTCTCCAATTGCAGAGAATAATCTATCTGCTGATTCAAAACATCTGTTTCACTTGCTTCCGTTAAACCCCAGTGCCTCTATACTGAATCAGAATGCTTGTTTTACTAAGTAAAAATTAATATTGACCCTTACAGTATGCTGCCACTGATTTCATCAGGATAATGGAAAGAGACAAACCAAACTTGCACTGGTCATGAAGAGGACACATGCTGTGAGGCAGGAGGATAAGAAAGGCTAGATGTAATGTTATCATAGTACTTGAAGCCCTTCCCTTTTTATTTGTTGTATGTCAACATCACATGCAGAGTTCAAAGGTAGTCCTTGACTTTTATCCATAATGGTCATGAGTCATGATGATTGTAAAACATGAACAACTAGGTTTTATAACCATTTTTTGTGGTAAATACAGGTAGTCCTCAACATATAACAACCTTGGAATCCAACATTTTTGTTGCTAAGTGAAACAGTTGTTAAGGGAATTTTAAGACCTTTTCTTTGCTACAATTGTTAAGTGAGCAACTGCAGTTGTTAAGTTAGTAACCTCTTGGTTAAAGGAATCTGACCCCAGGATAAACACCATAAATATGAACTAGTTGCCAAGCATCCAAATTTTGATTACATGACTATGGGGATGCTGCAATGGTTTTAAATATGAAAAACTGTCCAAAGTCATTTTTTTCAGTGCCCTTGTAACTTTGAATGGTTACTAAATGAACTGTTGTAAGTCAAGGACTACCTGTATCACATCTCAAAATGGCTGCCATGGTCATTAAGTGAACAAAGGGTCTTGGTGGTGCAGGCTGTTAATAGCCTAGCACTTAGTTCCAGCTGCCTGTAATTATTGCAGGCTCGAATCTCACCAGGCTCAAGGTTGACTCAGCCTTCCATCCTCTCGGGGTAGGTAAACTGAGGACCCAAGATTGTTGGGGGCAATAAGCTGACTTTGTAAAAATGCTGCTTAGTAATAAGCAGGTATATACAATGGAAGGAAGGCTACTGCTGAGCGCATTGGGTTGTATCCCAAAAAATTGTAAGCCGCCCTGAGTCTCCGGTGAAGGGCGGGATATAAATATGAATTTTAAAAAAATGGTTCACTGTGGTTGTGGATTTGTTGATAACCAAAAGTAATTGCTGGTTTTAGGCAAAACCATTGTAAGATGCAGCCATGTGACCGCTGAATGCTACAAACAGCCATAAATGCAGTCCAAATTTCAGTCATGTGACTGAAATGGGGTGTGACTGTTGTAACTTTGGAACTTATAAATAGCCCAAAGATAGTTCCATAATAACTTCAAACAGTTGCAAAGTGACAAATTTTAAATCAAGGACTACCAGTAGATTGCACTGATGTGGTAACCATCCTGCCTTTTTTGGCATAAGACCTCAACTTTGAGGCAATGACACAATGCTAATAATTTGTGGGCCTGCATCTTTCCCACTTCTCATGTTTGGAAAATTCTTCCTGTTCTTTTTCAAAGTAAAAAAGGTACATCATATCCAGAAGAGGCTTAAGACACTTATATTTCTTCTTAATTTTTCTGTTAGCCATGCTAGAGCTGGGACCTCAGTGTAGTCTATATGTTACATAATTCCCTATCTTTAATTAAAATCATGGTAACAAGACATACTTATGTGTGCTGAAGTATTACTTTTTGAAGTAAACTGCCATATCAGTGGTGGGATTCAAATTTTTTTTATACCGGTTCTGTGAGCGTGGCTTGGTGGGTATGGCAGAGGAAGGATACTGTAAAATCTCCAGTCAGAGGTGGTATTTGCCAGTTCTCCAAACTACTCAAAATTTCCGCTACCGGTTCTCCAGAACTGGTCAGAACCTGCTGAATACCATCTCTGCCCCATATTGAATCAAAGAGCATGTCTGAACACATCGTTTTTGTGCTCTAAGGAGTAAGCTCTGCTAGATGCAATGCAGCTTTCTTTCCTACGATTTTCCCCATTTCACCTCCTCATAGTGCACATATGGCATGATCATCTCTAGTTTCTGCTATAGCCCCATGCCTCTGTCTTCATCTCATCCCAGCCCATAAGTAAGACAAATTTAAGCTAGCTTTTGTTTATAGGAATTAAATTACCATTTCCCCCTTATTCTGAAATGCCTCAAAGTACAGGCAATCCTCGACTTACGACCACAATTGAGCCCAAAATTTCTGTTCTTAAGTGAGACATTTGTTTTTGTGAGCTTTGCCCCATTTTACAACCTTCCTTGACACTGTTGTTAAGTCCATCACTGCAGTTGATAAGTTAGTAATCAGTTGTTAAATGAATCTGGCTTCCCCATTGACTTTGCTTGTCAGAAGGTCACAAAAGGTCATGACCCCAGGACTGAAATCATGATAAATACATGCCAGCTGCCAAGCATCTGAATTTTGATCACATAATCATGGGGATGTTTGTGAAAAATGGTCATAAGTCACATTTTTCATTGCCACTGTAACTTTGAATAGTCACTAAGTGAACTATTGTAAGTCGGGGGCTACCTGTATAGAATTAAGTGACTTGCAGAAATTGGGAATAAAGACAATAAAGGCAAGGTGGAGGAGAAACAGTAGATACCTTTATACTTTTCCAACAGCTCATGATGGATGGAAAATAATTTAACAAGGTAACAGGGGAAAGGCTTTATTGTGTAGCCTTAGAGACTCTAACGCTATGCATACTTACCAGGTGGAAGTAAAACTTGCTGAACAAAGTAGAACTTATTTCTGAGTAAGCAGACTAGGATTTATTACCCAGTAGGAATTTGGGAGCAAAGCTGCGATGGCAACTGTTTTGCCAGGGGATGCCTGAATCAAAGTCTTCCTGGCAGGGATGAAGCAATTCAATCCCCAGGGGAAAAACACCTCAGTTCAGAACAACACATGGGGACTTCTTAATAATTTTTAATGGGAATGGAAAACATAACTTCTGAAATCCTGGGAAGCAGCTCAGCTATAATCTGAATTCATGTGGGACAAAAAGAAGACCATCTCCCTTCTATTTTGCTTGCCAGTGTTTCCAAACAGTGCCCTCAGTGTATCACTGTTCCATGAATAGCTCCTCAGCTCTGTGTTGTCCTTTGTAATCAACAATCATTCTACTGTACTTTGTTAGATCCTTTCATTTATTCCCTTTGGCTCTATTCACTTTTGATATGAAATTATCATTAGACAAATTCAAAATTATACTGGAAAAGAATAAGGCAATATAAATTCAAGAACCACAGAGAAAGGGGGGAAGCCTTTAGATTTCTTTAAAAAGATCCTTCATTTTATTAAACTTCTCCAATGAGTAATATGGCAAAGAATCACCCCACATCTCAAGCAGCATTCAATTCTCAGCCGACTTGGTTTTACAATGACATGCTCAACTCATTTCATCTTGGAAGGTACCTATTTTCCAGTGGATTCACTCACAAGGCAATTGCTTTACAATGATTTATATTTTCAAATCCAGAGAAGTGTACAGATTGAAAACATTCAAGCAATATACTATGTGGCTACAAGAAGCATGGCATTAAAGTTAAAATAATTACATGGTGCTGTATGTCTGCTTTTTGCTTTTAGATAATGAAAGGATTGTTAGAATGTGGAGTTACTTTGATTTCCCAATCTAAGATACGCATACATTCATTTGCTTCCAACTATGTTGGAATTGTGAGGAAAAGCTTTCTTCCTGGATCAAGCAAATGTTTTCTTCTCAACATACTTTAAACTCAATATGTATGCAGAGTAACTTTTCAAACCAAAAGAAGGTAACTGAAAATTCCTGTATTGCTTACACTGCTCTTGATTGAAAACTCGAAACAGAATTTATTCAAAAGGACAATTGCTGAGGATGGATGTATTTTGTTAGCAAGATGGCGTAGTGAATAGTTTTACTTTGTATTTTTCTTCATATCCAATATCTGAAAGCAATAAATATTGCATGTATCCTTTCTATGAGCTTTGAAAACTTCTTCTTCATTGGAAATGACATCTGTTCCAGTAATAGCTTGTCATCTACCACAAGGATAGTCACCATCACATTAAGGGTTTCATTTTTTCATTATTTTGATCTTGGCAGCTCCTTTTGAAGTTACAAAGAGTAGGCAGTTTAAAGAGTTATAAAGATGGTTAATTTACTAAGACATTAGCTTTGATTGTATATTTGTATATACAAATTAATATAATGTCTCCCAAACATGAATAAACCAGAACTTAGTGAATACTTGAGTGAATCAACAGAAAAACTGATAATGGTCCTTATCAGTTCTGGCTAGACAGTATCAAACTATGCAGCACAAAGTTTCAATGGGAATACTGAAAATTTACAAAATTTCAGATTCTCTTCCAAACTATACAAATTTCAGATCAAGCTGTTATTGAAAGTTACTTTTATATTCAAATTAGACTGGGATGCAAAAATGCTGGATTGGAGCCATGAATCACTGTTGCAAAAGAAACCACCGTTCAATTAGATGGGCCAGTTAAAGGCAGCTTCATTGTTCAGACAAACTATTTCCATGAACATATTTCTTATAAATTAATTGGGTCTCAGAGCTCAGGAAGTGTTTTTAAAGAAAGAGTATCACTTAGTGGTAGAACATGCAGCTTGAACATGAATAGTTTCCAGACTAAATTTAGACGTTCCCAGAAACAATTGGAAAAACTCTTATCCAAATACATTTGAATGGCTTTTGCCTGTAAAAGTAAATGGTAGAATGGATTGTTTTGGAAGAAGGCAATTGACAGAACTAAAATTGGTAACTTGCCTGTAGAACAGAAATGACTAATTATAGTGCCGAGAAGTTCAAATCACATTTTTTTCTCCTTGGAAGAGTTAATGATTCTTTATCTTAGGTAATCTTCCTTGTAATGAAATGCAGAATCCTTTTAGTCTAATCTCATGTTTATGAGCCTATTCCAAAAGTGGGGAGTTCAAAGACAAAATAAGCATAACTAAAAAATGTGAGACTTATTTTGATTAAGTAAACAGTAGTATTATCACAAGGCACTTCAAGTGCACTTGTCAGCCAATGAAATTATTCAAACAAACTTTAAAATTTACACAGCTGTAAAGCAACTTTAATTCCAAGTCTCTATCCCTGCTTAACAAAATACAGATGCAACACGAATGATCAAAGTAAAAGAAGAAGCATCCCAAAGCACCTTTAACATAGTAAAGATCAATAAAAATCAAAGTTCTTTGCAGCTACCTTCCCAACAGATTGTAGCCAGTAGTGAAACAGAGATCCAACATCAAACTGTCTAAAGTGGTGTTTTCAAACTTAGCAACTTTAAGATATGTGGAGTTCTAATTCTAATGCTGGCTGAGAAACCCTGTAAGTTGAAGTCCACACATCTCAAAGTTGCCAAGTTTGAAAAATACTGCATTAAACAAAGATTAAGTGATGTCACAGCTAAACTCCAAAGAAGACCAAGGAGTTGACATCAGTTTTAATAAAGAAGGAAGACCACCAAAGCTGAAGGAGGATTTAGATATGCTAAAATATATTGTTTCACATTCCAGACTTTTTAGACATTGTTTAGTTGAGAACTGTGGATATAATTGGCCACAAAAGAAGTAAAAATGTTGCATTTACTCTATGGATGACTTAAAATTCTTTGGAAAAATAAAGGTGAATTAGATTCCTTGTTAAAAGTCACAAAAGAATCCAGCAATCATTAGAATGTTATTTGATATCAGCAAGTGTTCAACCATAGCCAAAAAGGTAGGCAACATTGTTGAAGATCACGAAATACAGCTTAACCATAAAGGCAGTAGCTCCAGAAGAAAGTTGGGAATTTTGGAAGTTTTTGATTTATTACAGAATCAAATCAAAGAAAATACAACTTCCAAATATATCAAATGAGTTCAGAAAATGTTGAAATCAAAGCTAAATTGTAGAAATATTACTATCTGGGCATAGCCTGTCATTTGACATAAAGTAGGATTAGTTGACTAGATCCATATAGAACTTAATGGATTGGATTGGATGGCATGAAAACCTATGATAATGTACCATGGCTTGAATCCCCAAAGTGATATATTTTTTTTAATTACATTTATATGCCGCCCTTCTCCGAAGACTCAGGGCGGCTTACAATTCCTGGGATGCAACCCAATGTGCTCAGCAATAGCCTTCATTCCATTGTATATGCCTGCTTATTGCTAAGTGGCATTTTTACAAAGTCAGCTTATTGCCCCCAACAATCTTGGGTCCTCAATTTACCTACCCCGAGAGGATGGAAGGCTGAGTCAACCTTGAGCCTGGTGGGATTCGAGCCTACAGCAGTTGTAGGCAGCTGGAAATTAAGTGCAGGCAATTAACAGCCTGCACCACCAAGGCTCTTTTTGAACAGCTATATTTGCCAAAAGCCTAAGCAGGTAGAGGACATGTGAAATAATTTGTGGAGGAAGAAAAACATGGCCTGAATGACTATATTAAGAAAAGTCAAGAGCCCTTGCTGAAAGAAATCAATCAAGGAAAGGTCTTGAAAACTAATAAGGTGAAAGCTGAATATAGAAAAGAAACAAAACCCCTCCCCCAGTTTGTTAACTGGAAAAACATCCCAATGCATTGAGTTGGGTAGTATCAGAGATATTATAGAAAGAAACAGAAAATTATGTTTTAGTGGATCAAGAACAAGTTTTGCCAACTAATCTCATGAAAGTGAAAACTGAAAATGTAACAAAAACAGCACATGTCACTTTTGTAGTGAAAAGATTGAAATGACCAGTTGATTAGAAGCTGCAGAAAAATTTCATATACTGACTACAAGCAGCATTATGACCAAGTTGCAAAAATCATTCACTGGGAAAAAATGGGAGAAAATCATAAAATACGAAGACTTAAAGGAAATAGAATAAGAAAGCAAAGATAGTTCCAATAGTGGTGCAATTCCAAAATAACTGGTATCACTTGAACACTATTGGCATTGACAAAGTCATCTCAGTCAATTGCAAAAAGCAGCATATGATATATTTAAAATCTTCAAACAACATCTGCCTATCCCAGGTTCTTGGGAAGAACTCAATAGTTGGATAAAAATGCCAAATCCAGTCTAAACATGTGGCTAACCGTGTAACTAACCATTATAAGCATCAAATAAAATAATAAAACTCCCAAGTAATCCCCCCCCCCAAAAAAGTCATTTTTGAATGTCCAGGGAATAATTACTATCTTGCAAAGATAAGTATCCTTTTGGAAGAATTTTCAGAAATTAGCCAGCAGCTTACTATTCAATCAGTGGATAATGAAGTCTGATAATTACCATTTCTAGCAGAAATAACTGGGCAAACATTTAACATTAAATTCAGTTCTAAAACCCTTGCTTGACAATAAAGGCAATGTGAACTCTTACTGAATACAAATGTGAACACTCATAGCTGAAGAAAAATGTTTCTAAGTGATCTCTTTCGATGTGTGGGTTTTTGAAATTTTATGTATCCAATACTTTGGATGTTCTTTTTTTCCTGGAAAGTTTGTTGGTGATACCCAACTGTATAATTTAGCTCTGGGACAACCAAGTCATACTGTCCCATGGTCTGGAGCAGGTGTCCCCAACTTGACAACTTTAAGACTTGTGGACTTCAACTTCCAGAATTCTGGGACTTGAAGTTCTCAAGTCTTAAATTTGCCAAATTTGGAGACCTCTGGTCTGGAGGCTATGCAGATCTGAATGGGAAGAACAGATGCAGCCTAAATCCTGACAAATCTGAAGAGTTGTGGATATTTAGGTACCCTCAGACAAGGAGATTTCCACCTTGGATGTGGTTGTACTTCTCCATTTATAATTAGTGCATGATATAGAAATAATCTTAGACTAACAATTTCTGCTCCAAGAGCATGTGGAAATTGTGACTAAGATGGCCTTGGATACAAGAGGGCCTTTGCATGTGCTAGTTGTGCTATTTCCTGAACTGGGCTCTTCAGATAGTTACTTATGCCTTAGTGCTTTACATGAGGTTGTGTTTGAAGAACGCACAGAAGATACAACTCTTTCAGGATGCAAAGATGAGGGCAGTGGTAGGTAACCTTCATTATATTCATGTCACAGACTTGTGCTGTTTACATGGAAGTAGACTTCCAAGTACAATTAAAATTGCTGGTTACCACACAATAAAGCACTTTGCAGCATAAGATCAAGTTAAAGACAGTTGAGGATGACCTATCTCAATCTGTTTCTGTCCATTTGTTGAGGCTGGGGAAAATGAATGCATTTCAATTAAGCAATGTCATTTAGCAGAACCCAGAAAATGTGTTATATCACTTGTATTACCTGCCCTCTGGATTGATATATTCTCTCCAGAGATCTGGATTACTTCTACACTGATGACATTCAAAAAGCCATTGAAGACCTGGCTATTCACCCAGACCTCATTAGATGGGTTCTTGTTTGATGCTTGTTTTTAGGCTATTTATGACAGTTTTATGGTTTTTTGGAACTATTTTCCCCCTTTGCATTGTAAAACTACCCATTGTCATTATGAGTCCGATGGCCTCCATATTATAAAATCAACCAACCAATCAAGCAACCAAGGTACAAACAGCCAAAAATAAGCAACAGTACAAATTTTGTAGATATGCTTAATATTAATGATAATAATAACATAATCCACCACATTCCTTCCCAGTAAAATACATAATTTGTTGTAAGAAAATTTCTTAGTTTAGTTTAGTTGTTTACTCTGAATACTTCTTAATTTATGTTTCAGAAGGTCCAGCCTTGAATGTAAAGCTTAAGAACAACATCATTTGCATTTCATCTCTTCCCAGTTACATTTACCCAGGTCACCAGAGCAGAAGGGCAGGGCATATTTTTTTATTAAGGAAATAAATCTGGTAGGAGCAAGAAAAAGGACCTTTAGTGGCTCCCTTCTCTAGAGATAAGATTGGCCCTCACCTTGTTACTTTTCTGAAAGGTCCTGAAACATGGTTCTGTTAGTGGGCTTGGGGACCATGAGGTGATAAGGAGGCAATTAAGTGTTTTGTATGATTGTGTTTGTTGCCACTGATTGAAAAAGGAAGTGGGGATGTTTGAGGGTTTAAAATTGTGGCTTTTCATTACTATACACCACCCAGAACCATCATGTATGGGTTAGATGATCTTTGACTACCAAAGGCTAACATGTCTCTTCTTAATAAAAGAGAATATTTGTAGTGTGGATCTTTGGTGCTCTCTGACTCAGTTGTTTTTTTTGCAGGTATGATAATGTTACCTAGTTTGATAATGAAATGTCTGTAAGAAAAGAACTGAGCTCAGAGAGCTTCAAGGACCCCATGCCTCTCTTCTCCTACAATATCAGTTCTCATAAAAAGACTTCCAATCTCTGTGAGAGAAAACATGTCAAAGGAATCCATACCTGTTGTGTATTTCTCAAATAGATTATTCTATAGAGGTAAGTAAGACCATTGATCTATATGTGCATGATTGTGTCTGTATACTCAAATAAATAAAGCTCAATGCTGCATTAGAGCAGAATATTTTTGGGGAAGAGCCCTGAAGATTGACAATAGTGCCTGATGAAAATTTTGAGACTAAACTCTTGTCCCTATCAGCATTGGTTGAAGTGCAATTCCTCAAACCAAGCTTAACATGTCCTTGATTATGGATTTTTCTCTCTCTTTACAGCTGGAACATGTAAGACATTAGCTATCTTTCACAATGTGTGACATAAGTGTGCCAATGCCATATTGAGAGGCATCACAAGCCAATTCCACTGTGTGAGCAGTGTGTTTGACTTCTTTTCATTGTTTTGTTCATGGCATATGCTCCCAGTTTTGGTACTGTACAGGGAATGCATAATGGAATTTAGCTAAAAAGAACAATAGCTGTGATATATTTTGTAGCCTTTGGGGATTCACAGCTACTTGAATTTTCTCTGCATACCTGTGATGTGACTCTAATATATAAGATCAAGCTAAATAACTTGCATTTGTTATGTAGTCTACCAATCATTTCAATGCAGTCTTCAGGTGCAGTTGCATTGCTTTTTTTTCTGGTGACAATGATGTCATTTAAATAGTACTGGATTCCTGGACAGTCTTGTAGCACATGGTCCAGGGCTCTCTGCCAAAGCACTGATGCAGATGCTACTCTGAAAACAAGAATAGTGTATACTTTAAAATGATTTATGTGTATTTATGATGAGAAAAACCTTGGAATCATTGTGCATTTTGTAAATAAGCTTCTGCTAGGTTTATTCTGCTGAAAGGTTGAATCTCAGCAAGGTTAGCAAAAATGTTTTCAATTATAAATAGAGTTAATAGTAGGTTAATGGAAACATTAACAGTACAAATCTTGATAGCATTTTTTTTGCTACTGAAACAATAGATGTCACCCATGGACTCCAATAAACCTTTTAAAAAAATCCCTCAACTGTCATTGGATTCAGTTCAGTTTTTGTCTTTTTCTGTAAAGCATGTGCAATTGGACATGCCTTCTGAAACTTGGGCATGGCATCCTTCTATGTTACTATTTTACCTTTGTTGTATTTGAATGTACCATTGCCATTTTGAAACACAAATACAGAATCATTCAATACTTTTTTCAGTTTACACTTGATGGCTTTCATGATAGTTAGTACAGGTTGTTGAGCAATTAGCAGCTTCCTCAACCAAGCATCACTCCAGAGTCTGCTTCCTATTTTCATAAATGCAAAATCCTTTGCTGGTAATACATTTTACAGATATAATTGGGAGTGAATATTTTCTTCAGCATATGTTTTTAACTTTTTTTCTGATGGCTTTAGTTCAGCACCTCTCTAAAATTCTGCTGAAATCATATTGAACTATAACCATTAGGACAGAACTAGTGTCCAATTGCATTACTACACTTTGTGATTCACTTTTACTGTTAGCCATGTGGTTAACTTGATCCTACTTTTATATGATTTCCAAATTAACTGTGCCTGTTTCACTTTCTTTTTCTGAATCACAGTTCAATTCTCACCAGCTCAAGGTTGACTCAGTCTTCCATCTTTGCAAGGTTGGTAAAATGAGGACCCTGATTGTTGGGGGCAATAGGCTGATTCTTTAAACCACTTAGAGAGGACTGTAAAGCACTGTGAACAAAGTATATAAATCTAAGTAATATTAGTATTTATCAATACTTTATTGCATGGATGCCTGCAAATGATTTGTGTTTTTACCTTAGTGAGAATCTCCCTGAATGTGTGTTAATGTAGTGCATATTTGGCTGGTTTATCCTTTAAATCTGCATCAAGCTGATTTATTAACTTCTGCCAGAACAATAGTACAATTCATTCTGACCTCTTACACTTTATACAGTATTGCAAACTTATTTACTCTTGCTTTTACTCCAAACAGTTAATAATATTTCAAGCAGCAATTTTTGTGGACGAAGCAATTTCAAACACTCTTAAATGTTAGATCTTTCTCTATTAAGAGCTTTTTTAAAAAATATATTTTCCTCCAGAATTCTACTGACCACCTGATTTCTCAGTATATCATTTAGCCCTTTACCAAATCTGCAATGTTTAGATATTTTTTAAAAAAAAATCCAGCTTTATTTACTACAGTGGACTTTTTCTCTTCTTTGTTTGAAATTCTGTAACTTAAAACACTCTACAGTCAATAACAATTCTAGCACTGATTGTTCCAACATTGTTTTTATTATTTCTGCACAAATGAATTGTGAGGGTTTGCTGGGGCAGTTCAGCTCTTTTTTTTGCTTACCATATTGCTCAGTAGTACTGGCATCATTTGTGCCTCCAAACTTTATTCAAGTCTCTCCATATACACTGTACATGTCTAGTCATCTGTGATACTGTTCAACATATCCACGTTTCTACTGAAGCTAGACATCCTGCTGTGCTCTACATCTCTGTTTCTTTACTCTTCTGTTTGATTGCTTCATGTTTTTGTTCTGCTGCCCTTTGTCCCCTTCAGGAGATGCATCTTGGCAGCCTTTTAAAATTATCCCACTTCATTTCCATTGTTGTGTCTTTTCTATGATAAAACAAAAGACACTAGAGCCAGAGTCAGGTGTTATGCTGCTTGATTGAAACATTTTGAAAAAAAGTCCTGCAAATCTGAAGAACTATGACATAGAGGCAGTAACAATACAAGACCATCTGCATGTCTAATTTCAATCAATTTACATTGCCACCCATCTCGCATACATGACTTGAGGTCTCCAACCCTGGCAACTTTAAGGCTGGCGGACTTCAACTCCCAGAAGTTGAATTCTGGGAATTGAAGTCTGCCAGGCTTAAAGTTGCCAAGGTTGGAGACCCCTGCTCTGGACAGCTTACAAATTAAAATCACAGAAGGTAAAACATATAAATAATTTTTAAAAACTGATTGTCCAAAGACATTAAAACAATAAACTGAGAGACAACCAGCTAACAGTTCACAAACAATATGGCCATCTCAGATTCCCAACCACTATGGGATCTCCATGCCTGATGGCACAACTGTGTTTTCAGTGACTTCCTAAAGGCTAGCAAGGTTGGGTCCAATCTAACCTCAGGATGTTCTAGAGCAGGGGTGTCAAACTTGCATCGTCACGGCATCATCATGTGATGTATCGGGACTTTGTTCCCCTTCACTAAACTGGGTGTGGGCGTGGCCAGTGCATGACACATCTGGCCCCGCACTGCAAGCCCTGTTCTAGAGAAAAAGTACCACAGCAGAAAAGACTCTCCTCTTGGCTCCTGCCAGATTAAACCTGCTTTGTAGATGGAACCTCTAATACAATTCTTCTGCTGGATTTGTTGGGGCAAGCAGAGTTAACAGGGGAGAGGCAGTCCATCAAATATCCCATCTCGTAATGATTGGGGAATTCAAATAACCCAACTCCATAATGGTTGGGGAGTTCAAGACCATATATCTTAAAGTTGCCAATTTCATATTTTTTTTATATATTTTCCTTGCTTTCCTAGATTGACCTGTACCCTCTATTTCTGAGTAAGTATAGCCTGGCCTCAGCTTGCTGCTGTTCCTGGCTGTTAGATAGCTGCCTGTTTTTGCTATTCCCTGAACAATGATAAAATTGGCTCAGAATTATTATAATTTCTCTTAGGTTACCATCCTACAATGTATTCTAAAGGCAAGAGAAGGGTGAAAGATAGGTAAAATACCATATTACCTTCAGATATATCTGGAGGTACACAGCATCATGCCAAAACTTCATGTCAACGTAGTATGATAGACTTGCAGACTTGCAGGGTCTTGTGCAACAAGGTCACATAGTGTAATAAGATTGGGATTGGGTTAGGGACTTCTGTCCTCACTGTGAGTTGTGTTGGGGGGGGTGCACAAAGGGAGGCTCAGCCAATCTCATTATACACGTGTTGTACTCTGACATTAAAGGTAATAAGAATAAAAATATGCCATTGCCTGATCTCTCAGAGGACAGAGTAGTTCAGGAGATTAGGACCAAACACATTCAATTTTAAAATGTTGTTGGCTGGAGCAGATTTTACTAAACAACAACTCTTAGCAGACTCAAGCAGGAAGAAGGGGGAGAAGGAGAAGAAGAAATGTTGCTGGCAGATCAAAGAATGGAAGATTGTTTCTTTAACAGTTTCAATAAAAGAGAAGGGTTGAAATTAAGTGGTTCTTTGTGCTCTCTGAGCTTGCTTGTTTTCCTGCAGACATGTCATTACCCAAACTAGGTAGCATCATCAGTACTACTAAGGAGTGCTGTTTGCTGTCAATTTATATTCTGCAGCTATCAGCACCAAGATCAGCATAGATTAACTCCAAGGTTAACATCAGACCAACAATCAAGTAAACAATACTTCAATCAAGAAACTGCCAAAGAAGCCAACAGCCCAACCAAAATCTCTCTAAGACCACACCCACCAATACTGGCAGGGCAAGCCACTAGAATATAAACTGACAGCAAACTACACTCCTTACTAACATTGTTGATGTTACCTAGGACTAGGTAATGGGTAATGAAACTTCTGCAAAAAAACCAAAAACAAACCCCAAGCAAGCTCAGGGAGCACCAAGGAGCCTTCATTTAGTAGTTTTCTTTTATGACCACATATATCTTGCCATGATTTGTCTCCAGAAAAGATACAAAGTCCTGGTTATCATATTTAAAGACCTATATGACTTGGACTAGATTACCTGAAAGAATTCCTTTTTCTAAAGTTCCTTTGAGTAGATCTGCACTTCACAGCAAATCTGGATTTAACTTTCTCTATTGCTACCCCAGGTCCTTCAAATCGTTTAACTTCTTTGGATACTTTTCAAAAAGCCTAAAGACATATTTTGGACAGGCATATCTGATGATAATTTTAATTCATTGTTCATATTTTATTATAACCATTTAGATGATAGTTCTAATAAAAAAATCTTTTGGAGACATACTATATGAATTAAAATTACATCCAATTTTTGTTGGACTTAAGGAAATAATTATATATCCACCAAAGGTATCTGGTTAAAAATATCATGTAATAAGGCACATTTTAGAACAGGATTTGCTGTAAAGTAAGAACTGAGTGCATCATTTGAAAATCTACACCATAATGAACTGCTTCCACAACATGGTTCAGTGGTGCCAGCTCTGTTTACTTTGGCTGCAACAAGGAAGTGAAAAGGCGAGGGACAGAGCAGAACTCTCAGACAGAAGGCATCACTGTGTTGCCAGAGCAGAATTAACTGAGTGTTTATTAGCATATGAGCTTGTCAGATGCACTTAGAAAACCTGAAGTATACAGCAGAACCCAGAATTTCTCTATAAAGGGTCATTTCAAGATAAATGCAGGAATAGATAATAAAAGCAAAGTCAGGAGTTGACCACTATATATACATAATGATAATCCTACTTACTTTTCTACTTATTAGAAATGAGGAAATGAGAAGAAGGGAGCAAAAGAAACATAAGGACAGAAGTTACTTCCAAATAAAAAGCTTCCAATGCTGCCAAACAAAAGGAATTGTATAGCTATTCTGTTGACTAGTGGAAAAGGGATACATTATTAGGAGAATGTAGTGGCTGGAATATTGGTTTCAGATAGAGAAAATTCACTCAAGGCAATTCTGCATTGCACATTCAAACACATTCAATTTTAAAATCATCTACATCTAATCCACAAATTCCAATCCAGATTGCAATGGGTGCTTGGCTGGTGTCAGTATGGATTTATTTTATTTGTATGGCTGCACATCTCAAATTTATGACTCTGGGTGACTAATGCCAGTGAAAAACATCATAAAACACAACTATAAAAACAACATACAGAGAATCAGCAGCTAAGATAAAAAACAACCATACAGAACCACCAAGAAAAAAATCCATATAATTATTGCACAGGCTCTGCCACACATCAAAATCCGAGAATATAGTTTATAAAACCATAGAGTTAAGTTTTTTGCAAAAGACCAGCAGCATTGGAGCCAATCTAATGTCTGAGGACCTGATGTTCCAGTGGATGGCTACCACATCAGAAAGGACTCTTTTCTTGGTCTTGACAGATGACTTCCCACCATAGACAGGACAAGAGCATGCCTGTCTTTCTAGACCAGGTGAGATGGGCAGTTGTAACAGGAGACAGGTGGATTTGTCATGTCCCTTTTTGCTTTTCCCATCCTGCAAGGAAGACAAGCCTCACTTACCTACCAATAAGGCACTTTAGTTACTTAGTCCTTGTCCAACCCACTATTAATGACAGACAGTTGTTTGATGTCAAGATTAGATGCAGAAGAGTTGAACTGGTTTCAATGTACTTTACTTTAAATTTCCAAACAATCTTTGACTATAGTTTCATGTTGTTAGGACATCCAAGCTTAATTTCCACTCTGCAATAAATCCTGAAATACTGTTAGTTAAGGTAAGTGTAGATAACATCAGTTCAGAGAACTTGGAATTTTTAAAGCACAAGGTATTTTAAAAACTCTGAATTAATACAATTCTGAAGAATAGTATAAGAAATATATGTAGAATAGAAAATAAATACCTCATTGAAAGAGCTGTAATCTAAATCAAGGGTTTGGATTTTTTTTTGCCTGAAGGTTATACATTAGGTATTTGTAAGAGCTTTTTAGTGCATTAGATTTTAATCTGAAGGGTGAGCTAGGGATATTTTTCTCTTTTACACTGAGATTTAATCAGTAGGGGGAAAAATGTCCTTTGCAAATCATCTAGAAAACCTATGCACTTATAAACAGAATGTTATCGTAAATAACGTTAATTTTATGTCCCCACTAATGGAAAACATATTATGGAAGTTTCCTGTCATAATTTCCAAATCACTTAGAACCGGCATGGTGCTTGAGGTAGAGTGCTAAACCAGAATGCCAAGAAGGGGAAAAGAAAAACAGCTATTAGACCCTGTGAGCTGTGAAACTCAACTGGGTGCCTTGGCAAATCATCACTTCACAGAAAAATTTAGTTCTTCAGGGAGCTAAGAAGCTAAATTATAACTGAGCAACTAGAAGCCAGGCAGAATATCCGTGTACATAAATATATAAGGTTAGAAATTCTATGTAGTTAAATATTTGAATATGCTTTTTTGTATGATCTAAAATTCTAAAAGATGTACAGATGCTAACTGGACAGATGAGGATATAATTAGGTTAGAATCCTAGATAGACTGCACATTCTTTAAGTAGAACTTAATGCAGTGTCAGCTTTTTGATATCTGCACCAGAGATTATGATAAAGAAATTAAGAATCTCAGAAGCAAACCTTGTCTCTGGAATTTTAATAAAGTTTTCTCCAGTTCTAGGCCAGTTAGTCCTGAGTCTGATATCTTTGAGATGTATTGGCTTTCAGGACTCAAAATTCTCAGTCTACATGATTCATTTTAGACATTTCACATTTTAGACTTTTTGCCCTTCAAATCTTGGAAAATGTATAAGCTTTTTGGAAATTTGTGGATCATCACAAAATCCTACTGTGAATTAGAGGCCCATACAAGGAGAATCTTACCAGAGAAAGGCAAAATATTTGGAATAAATTAAAATGTCAACAAATTGGTTAAAATTTGTGGAAAAATAATCTTAAATATCAATGATTTGTTTTATGTAAATAATTGTAATTTAGGAAATGCTTTCAAATAATATATACATTTACTGTTGTGCAACCCTGCTGAAAAACTGTATAAACAACACTGTTTGGGTGGTACTTTATATATATATAGTCGTGGCACTTAAAGCAGTAAACTAGCAAACACCACAAAAGCAAACTGAGAGCACATCCAATTTGAAAATACTATGAAAGAGAAGTTAGCTGATCAAATTGGAATTAATACCTTTAAACATTGTTGCAGTTGAAAAGTTTGAGCCTGTAGCAGTTACACATTGCTGATTTTAAGACTTCGACTAGGGATGTAAATAAGTTTATGGGGTATTTTATAGGAAGAATGGAGAAAGAGAATGTTAGATATGTTTGTGTGAAAAAAAAAGTCAAGATGGCATCTGCCAGTATGTCATTGAAGTCCCACCCCTTTTATATACAGGCATTAGCGATAGCTATTAGACTGTATACCGCTTCACAGTACTTTACAGCCCTCTCTAAGTGGTTTACAGAGTCAGCACATTGCCCCAAACAACCTGGGCCCTCATTTTACCAACCTCGGAAAGATGGAATGCTGAGTCAACCTTGAGCTAATCAGGATCGAACTGTTGGCAGTCGGCAGAATTACCCTGCAATACTGCATTCTAACCACTGCGCAACTCGTCTCATTAAGCAGTTATTTGGTGGAATATTAAGCACAGGTATTGTGTTTCTTCTTCATTTAATCAACACCAATGTTAAGAGTAGTACTAAACGTGGTGTGGAAAAAGTGTATACATTAATATATGTAAACTGTTTTCAAGCTTCAGTATATATCAGTTTCTTGCTAGTATTTAAAGATCCACTTATATTAAAGAAGGAGTCTCTTTGGTCTAATGATTAAAGCACCAGGCCAAAAATCAGGAGACTGTGAATGCTAGTTCCTCCTTAGGTATGGAAGCTGGCTAGGTATAATGGCCAATCACTCTTTCTTTCAGTCTACAATGTCAGGCTCAGGTGACAAGCTGAGCAGCCAGTTCCTGCCAC
Organism: Naja naja; assembly: GCA_009733165.1. Taxonomy (NCBI): domain Eukaryota; kingdom Metazoa; phylum Chordata; class Lepidosauria; order Squamata; family Elapidae; genus Naja; species Naja naja. The sequence continues at coordinate 253,566,523 of CM019149.1, read as the reverse complement.
AACCAACTCTTGATTTTTTTAAAAAAAGGTGGACCCTGTTCTTGAAGGAAAATGCTGGGAAGAAGAAAAAACCTGTCATATTTTGCTTGGGAGTAAATGATTTCGTGGAAGAATTTTATATGTTGCAAGACAGTATTATCTAGATATTGTCAGAAGTTTTTTGCCCAACCCATACTAAAATGGTAAATTTTCTCTCTATGAGTAGCAGCTGGTAAAATGAACCTTCAAATTAATGAGATTGGCTACAATCCCTTAAGCAAACATCAGTGTTCTAACTGGAGTTTATTCATGATTCAGCTGTGATGCTGGCAATAGGTTGTTCTTTTATGCTTTGATTTGAATATAAATGTGAATGTTAGAGTGCTTGTGTAGAGCTATCTGATACTAGGTGGGACTTGCATTCTTTGCCAGCCAATATATTTCAAACTGTTGATGGTAAACATTCAGAGTTTGGGACAAACATATATGAAGAACTGCCTATTTCCAAGCAGCTAGCCAGCCAGAGACATAAGAAAGCTTCAGAAGATATTCTTTAGGTATCTTGAAATCCTAAGAAATTGTGTTCTCAAAACTCAATAATACTTCTCAAGATGAGAAAGGGTATTTGTTTGTTGGTTTGTTTCTTAGCTGTCTATTAGGGACTAAAACTTTTGGATAATTTTGGGGGTATGGGAATGGAGTTGCAACTGTTGTGTAATCTTTTTCTTCTTGTAAAATATATATAAAACAATTATATTGTTTCATTGCTGCAGATATTTGATTATATTATTACTATATGCCATTTTATAAGGCTTCAAGTCTACATCCATATATTGATCAGCAAGCTCATTTCACTCAGTGGGAGTTACTGCTAAGTAGACAGGTACAGAATTACACAGTTAATTTTGCTTCTTCAGTTCTGATTCAACTCTGTAGTCTTCCTTGTATTGTCATTTGTTGAGTTCTTTTAAAGGAGAAAAAGCATATAAAGTTCCAAACAGATAACAATTGATATGCATTGTACTCTGAAATGCCTACTTTGATCAAATCTATTTGCTCATTGTCAGTCCAGGAGGAACTGGGATAGCTACTAACACATCATTAGAGACAGGCACAAAGCATCCCTCCCAAAGAGGACAAAGGAGTGATTTTCACAAAGCTAGCCTATGCTAATTTATATGTATAAATGCAAATCTGGAAATACAATGAATACAGTTAACTAGAATATAATATAGCTTACTGTCATAGAGAGGTAGTCTGGTCTCCATGTCCCAATTTCTGATAGAACATTTCCTTTTCTGCCCTTTTCATTAATGATTTTTAAAACAGACTTGATTGGATAGTTCTTGATAAACAGTATCCTTTCAAGTTAAAATCTGTCAATAAAATAGGAAGCAGGTCCCTCTCCATATTGAAGACAGTTATGATTCAAGGCTTGGAAATTCCATTATTATAACACATAACAATATGTAATAAGACCTTCCAGTTCTTTAGCTGGCAATAAGTTTGATATGCATCAAGTTTATTTATTTGATTTATTTGCTACCTAGCTCATCTCAAGGCAACTCTGGGTGGCTTACCAATAAAAATATTACAACAATAAACATTCATATAACAGTAATATTTTTTTTAATTACATTTATATGCCGCCCTTCTCTGAAGTCTCAGGGCGGCTTACAATTTAGAATTAAAAAGGTGGGAAGGGAGCAGGATGGGCAGGGGGGGGAAGTGGGTCTTGTCTTAATCCATCAGCCACCTCCAATGTGATGTACCCCCTTTGAAACCCTAAGTCAACTGGCAAAGCCAGCTATTCAGGCCCTTATGGAGGATCAGAAGGGTGGGAGTGGATCTCACCTTGGGAGCAAGATATTCCAAAGGGTAGAAGCCAAGTCAGAAGGGACTCTTCTCCTGGACCTTAGCAGATGAAATTCCTTGATGTATGGGGTCTGCATCATGCCCCTTCTGCTGGCATGGGTGAGACAAGCCAAAGAGTTTTCCCAAGAACCTAGGATGTTGTAAAATATCAGCATAGTATAGTGAGGACCAGGCAGTGTGGCCTTTTGTAACTGACAGATGGAAATTTTGTCAATGTGCAGATTTTCAAAGTGCTGTCCAAGTTTTTTAGTAGTATGCATATAACCACTGGGACAACCATGGCTGATTTATGCCATAATCTTTCAACTTTGATTTTCAGAATCTTGATACCTTGTGATCTTCTCCAATTCTTTGCCTTCTGTTCTATTATCCCCTGGTATTGTGCCACATCAATTATCACACTTTCTTCTTTTCAACCATAGTTAAATCTGGTGTGTAATGAGTCAAGATTTTACCAGTTTGTATTTGGAAAACACACAATATTTCAATCTGCTCATTTTTGACTCTGTGTTTCCACCAGTTTTTCATTAGTGGCAGATGATAACGGATGGGACCTTGGTGCCGGCAAAAAAACAGCCAAGATCATAGAGCATCAAAGACACCTCATTTCAATCTTGAGATGATAATTCTTACAGATATTCCAGAAGTTATTATCACCAGCCTCTACACCAAGTACTCTCTCTCTTTTTGCTTTGCTGTGGTTGCAGTCACTCATTTATTTGTCTCTTTGTAAGCCTAATGTATACATAGGAAAAGAGATGAATAGACATGAATGACCCAGCCTTGGTGGTGCTCGTCTTGGTTGTTAGCCTCATTAGTTGCTCAATGATTCTTAAGATTGTTTTGATATAAAACATTCTGCATTCCCAAAGGAAAAAAAAGTAACTCTATATACAGATTGTGAAGCTTTATCCCTACATACCACAGGGACATCAGAACTGCTATTATCCAGTGGATAAAAGGGTTTTTTGTAACCCCCCCAGTTTATGAGCAGATACAGCCATCCTCATAAAAAATCATGGTGGGAGCATTAGACACAGAATCCCATATATGTCTTCCTATAATTTTCTCCAGGCTCCTGCTATTTTCACCCATTTCTGACTTCTTTTTAAACACATGCACATTTCTAAATATAGCACTGAGTTACTGCAAATATCTGTTGCTCAGGTATAGGATAAGGGTGAAGGTTTGTTCTCCAAGCTTGTGGGCTGGTTTCCAAATGTTTCATTACAAGGCTAGCTGTAACATCTTCAGCAGAGTTTAGGGGATGTCAGTGTCAGTGTTCTTATGTTTATAAGGGCTTCAGGTGCATGTATTAAGTGAGGATCTTGTGATGGGTCTTGTGATAAGGAAATTACATCAGGTCAGGGTCCTTGGGAGGTGCTTGTGAAGGGGTTGCATGGGTTGCTTGAGGGTCAGTGCTATCTCTGGTTGGCTGTGCGGTTGATTTGGATTTTGAGGGGTTCATAGATCATGTCTGATTGTGGATCGTCATGGTTGTAGATCATGTCTGTTGATGGAATTGCTTGTGGAATGACAGGCTTCAATGAACTCACGTTACTGTTCCTTTACTTTTAAGAATCTCTCTGGGATATATGCAAGGTCCAGAGCCATTTTTATTAATAAAGATTATGTTTAAGACTGGAAGTTGCAGTATTTTTTTTTCAAAATTAAAACTTCTAAATAAAATAAAGATAGATGCTACATGGCATCTAATGGATTCAAAGGAAGTATTTTTGGACCTCTTAATACTCCCCAGCTACATATTGGGAACCCAGGCTATACAGAATCACAGAGGAAGTTAAAACATATAAAGAATGGTTGCAGAAATTGGGAATGTCTAGTTTAATGAAAAGAAGATCTAAGGGTGACATGATAGCAGTTCCAATATTTGAGGGGCTGTCATAAACAAGAGGGGATCAACCTGTTCTCCAAAGCACTAGAAGGTAGGACAAGAAGCAATGGATAGAAACTAATCAAGGAGAGAAGCAACTTCAGAACTAAGGAGAAATTTACTGCTTATAAGAACAATCAGTTGAAAAGTTTACCTTCAGAACTTATGGGTGCTTCATTACTGGAAGTTTTGAAGAAGATACTGGACAACCATTTGTCTGAAATGGTATAGGGTCCCCTGCTTGGAAGACCCCTGGACTGGAAGACCTTCAAAGTCCCTTCCAACTCTGGTATTCTGTTATTCTTTTCACCCACTTCAGTTCAGAAGCAGCAGCAGCAGCAGAAATCACAAGGCTCTTAAGGAAGAAGAATGTGGAAGTATCTGTTTTCCTACATGGTATGCAGTAAGATGGATTTTGGTAGCTTGTTTTCTATAGCTGTATTGAAGATTGACATGTTTTATTAATTCTGAAAATGCACTGTTTGGCATTATTTATATGACTGGTAATTGGCCTTTAAACATATGAATTATACATGAAAAGACTTGCTTTCTCTTTTATTTGTGTCCTTCCTTGGATACTGTTTTGTGATTGCATCTTGTTTTTGGCAGGTCAATATGGAAAAGTAAGGAAATAACTCTTGGGGAAGGCCACAATAAAATTTTAAACCATGTCCAGAGGCTTGTGGATTTGGAACTCTATCAGCTCAATCTTGCACTCAGTATCTGGTGTGTATTGCTTATCTCTTAGCCTCAGTGATATTTCTTTTATGAAAGAAAGAATTTGTATGACCCACACTGCTTTAATAGCTGAGAGAAGCAAACAGAAACAAGTTAAAGCAAAAGTGTAATTTAAAACAAATATTAAAATATTATTAAACCAATAAGCAACTTCATAAAATAAATATTGAAACAATTGAAAGTGACAGTTTTTGTTTTAGAAAATAGTATTTTGAATGCCCTTCTGAATTGAATAAGAAGGGAACTTACTCATTTTCCTCTAGTAGGTTGCCCTTTGATGGTCTAAGAGTACAGGGAGCATTGTATGGGAGTAAGTAGTCTTGGTTAGTTCTAATCTGTTTAAAGGCTTGAAAGATAAAATCAGATGCAAAGAAACCCAAAGCCAGATAGATTAAAATTTCAGTTCTGTAGATTCAACTGCCCACACTCTTCAGAGAAGAAACCAGCTATTAGGATGCAGAGATGGAAAAAAATGTTAAGATTTGAACCTGGGGAGAGGCATGGCTTGAGCTAATAGCAATAGAACTTAGACTTATGTACTGATTTACAGTGCTTTACAGCCCTCTCTCTAAGCAGTTTACAGAATCAGCATATTGCTCCCAACAATTTGGGTCCTCATTTTACCCACCTTGAAAGGATGGAAGGCTGAGTCAATCTTGAGTCTGGTGAAATTCGAATTGCCAAATTGCAGTCAGCCGGCAGTCAGCTGAAGTAGTCTGCAGTACTGCACTCTAACCACTGCACCATGGCGAGTTATATTTAGCAAGTTCTGGTTGTTTTCTGCTCTAATTAGATAGTGTCTAAAATGTATAGTATCAATAGATTATCAAAGACATGTGTTGTTGAATCATTCTCTATCAGCCTTAAACTTGAAGTAATGGTCCAATGAAATCCAACAATATTATGAATATTTTGCATTGATTCAGAAGGAAGTTGGTAAGGTGGCACCTCCAGACCTCAACTCCATCAAGTCCTCAAGAAGATAGCATGATTAATGGGGCTGAATGGGGCTATTGAGAGATCCAGGAGTAACACAGCTGCATTGTCTAATCTAGAGACTATTTGTCATTCTTGAATATTCAGATAGTCCTCAACTTACAACAGTTCATTTAGTGATCAAAGTTATAACGGCACTGAAAGAAGTGCCTTATGACTTTTTTCATACTTATGACCTTTGTAGCATCCCCATGACAATGTAATCAAAATTCAGATGTTTGGCAACTGGTTCATACTTATGACTGTTGCTGTGTCCCAAGGTCATGTGATCATCTATTGCTATCTTTTGACAAACAAAATCAATGAGGAAGCCAGATTCACTTAACAACCATGTTACTCACTTATCAACTACAGTGATTTACTTAATAACTGTGGCAGGAAAGGTCATAAAATGGGGCAAAACTCACTTAATAAATGTCTCACTTAACAACAGAAATGTTGGGCTCAATTGTGGCCATAAGTTGAAAACTACTTTTAATTGGGTGTCTCTATAGAGTGAGATTAGAGAACAGCACAGTTGACCATGGATTGTTCCTTGTACAAACTGTGGAACCACTATGCAGGGTCAAATATTTGTTTAACAAGAATCAAACACATGAGCTCAGTTTTGGTGTGTTTTCAGCACTGTGAATAAGTACACACATCAAAATAGGCTGATTTAATTTTTTTTCTTAAACTCTGAATGATAAAACTGAGCAATTCTTATGCTACTAATGAGAATTACTTTTTTACATCTTTTATTTTATGCTCACCTGTTGTTTTTGGACAAGAACTGTAATTTCTCTGGAATGTAGGAGAAACAGGTGCGATTCACATCATATTTAAAACTAGCTGTCAGTAGATTGTTTGCACCCTAAAATATTCCTGCTGAGACTTACACTTCTGGAAGGAAAATGGTTTCATGATGAAAACTCTACCTATTATGGGTGGCACATATTAATATGGAGATAAAAAAACTGGCTAACAACAATCAGGATAATGAAAATGTTACAGACATTTTTTAAAGTTTCTATGCCCATGATAGATTTATATTGCTAATTAAAGTGACAGAGCAAAAATCCATGGACATTGCCTCTTTCACCCCCATCAAAAATCAGTACATTCTCCTTATTAATTAAATTAAATTAAATATAGAACAATCTCCATTGCTCAGTTTTTATTCCACTCATTTCATACTATAACAATTCATACATACTAATGAGGATGAGTCTCTGGAGCTTGTGGAGTTGAAATCATTTATTCAGTAGCAGGAATAAAAGATAACTCAGGTTTTATACTCACACACACACATACATACCCCGCTGACTTTACACACAGTTTGGAAAGATTTATACTGGACTACACATAAGTAACAATATATTAAAGAACAGGCTTGTCACTGGAAAATTCACAAGCTTCTTCTTGTTTCTCTTCCATGAGAAGGCTTGGAAGGGGGATTAGGGAAAACTGGCTCTACTATTTAAACTTCTTCCTTTTGTGCTACATCCACTGATTCAAAAAGATCGTCTCCAGACAGAAACTAGGACAAAGTTCTCATCAATCATTAAAAGCGCTCAGCAATTATCAACCAGCAGATGCACAATGTATCCTTACAATTTGCACTAAAGCACAATGCTCTATACTTAGGGGGGCTTCCTAACAATGTGTGGCATGACATCGTCTGCATGCTAAGCAAAGACCCACACCTGTCTTCCTCCTGTTCCCCTCCAAATCCTATGAGAAACAAATCCCACACACATCTTGTGCAAATAGAGGCTCCATTGGCAAGTTCCTTTCAGTCCAGTGAATCTCATGTTGGGTTAATTACAAGGCGAAGGAGCTGAAGAATAATTCAGACAAAATCAAGCATACTTTAAAGCCCTGTGGTTTTAGTGGCAACATGAAGCCAATGTTTCAAAATTCTCTTTTACTGAGATCAGGGAGGCTTGAAACTTTTTTTTTTAATTACATTTATATGCTGCCCTTCTCCGAAGACTCAGGGCGGCTTACAATTTTTTGGGATACAACCCAGTGTGCTCAGCAATAGCCTTCCTTCCATTGTATATGCCTGCTTATTACTAAGCGGCATTTTTACAAAGTCAGCTTATTGCCCCCAACAATCTTGGGTCCTCAATTTACCTACCCTGAGAGGATGGAAGGCTGAGTCAACCTTGAGCCTGGTTGGATTCGAGCCTACAGTAATTGTAGGCAGCTGGAACCTGAATGCAGGCATTTAACAGCCTGAGCCACCAAGGCCCCATATTATATATTATAATTAACATATTATAAATGTGTCATTTTCTTGATCTTCAGAGATTACATATTTTATGTAATGCTGCATATTTCATTGGGGCTTGAACTATAAAGTACAAAGCAGTTCAGGAGCAGACAACCTACAAGAGGTATGGATTACAGTTGTCACAGTGCCTTTTCCTCACCATCCTGGTTGAGAATAATCAGAGTTATAATACAAATATGCCACTACAGCAGTATAGGCATCCAATGTTATAATGTGAACAGAGAATAAGATCATATGTATTCAATCTTATAGTTGGTCTAGCAGGCTAGCGGTAAGATGGTGAATTAGGAGCAAGGAATCTATGACTTGTAGTCCTTAGGCACAAAGCCAACTTGGTGATTTTGGCCAGTCATTTTCTCTCAGCCCTAGGCAGAAAGCAAATCCCTTCCAAAAATGTTACCAAGAAACTGCATGGACTTGTCCTTGGAGCTGCTGGGAATCAAGAGTGACTTGAAAGTAAAATACATTAGTTTACTAAATTGAGGAAATTGATGGCATTAAAAAAAACTCTTTCCAAATTATGTTAAGAAAAAAGTGGTCTCTCTTTCTTCTCAAGATAATACCTTAAAGGCTTAACTTTTAATTCTGCAAGGATTGTACATTTCCTAAATCACTCCTTTCATGATTAATAAATCTCACTCGAGGAATAAAATGTGCAGATTCAACTCAGATTTTCCATCATGATTTATTGTACACATCAAGTTAAAATTCTGTTTCTGGAAGTGGAGTAGCATTTAAGATTAAAAAAAAACAGGATCTAAATTTAATAAATGATTCAATAGCAAATGTTGAGATATGGCCAGTCATAGAAAACATTGGAAAATACTGCAATCTCTTCATTTCAAGTGTGTGAAACTTTCCTGGGCATATATCTTCAGGAGATCAATGGTCTTGAGAAACCCAGTAGGTGTCTCTGTAAATATTGACTCAAATTAGATCTCATGCTGAAGCTCAAGAAATGTGTCTGTAACTAGATTAAATATCAGAATTGATAAACTATGATTAGTACTGATTACTAAGTCAGAAACAATGACTTGAGCTTCCAGTGTTAAATAGCCTTAACAATGATTATCAGAATAAACCGTGCCGCCTATTGTTTCATTCCTTTGTATGAATGTTTAGCAACCTAAGAAGGGGAGAGTTTTGTATTTTATATAATAGCTAACCACATGAAATAAACTAAAATTATAGGCCAGTATTAAATCTGGATTTGTTGGTAACATAAATCTTGGCTTGTATAACTTAGTCAAACAATTGTAACCTCACTTTTGGATGTCACATAAAGTTCTGTTTCTCCTGTTTAGCTGCTCATCCAAAGGAGGAATGATGGAGTTCTATTTCTTACACCCATACGTTCCCTTTCCTTCAAGAACTGATAACACTATCTTTTCTTTACAACCAAGTATATGCTGTAGAAGTAATATCAGAATTTTCCAAATTTAACATTGTGACCATGAAAGTGACAAAACAATATGGAGAGAAATGCTGGGGAATGATTTTCTCCTAGTGATCTGGTCCATCAAGAAACTAATGCGAGTACTAGAATAGCAGCAACACAGTCCACATAAAAGAATACCTGGTTAGAAGATCACAGAAAGACCTAAAACAAAGTAGGTTTGCAAGTGCTGGTTATAGCTAAAGCATCTATCACTCTTATATCTCCAGATGAACAGCAGAAAAAAAATGAACCAGATGCCTTTGCTTGGATCACTATGTAAAGCCTTTCCTTCCCCTTTCCTTTCCTTTTCTCACTATCTGTGAAGGAAGAAGTTTCTGTTAACAATAACGATCTGCTAATAATAACAGTCCTATAAAATAGGTTTGGCTGTAAGACAGTAGCCCACATCAGGCAATGAGCTTTCTTTGCTGAGGATTTACTTGAACCTGAGTCTTCCTGAACTTAGTCCAGCATTCTAGTCACTGTAGCATGGATTTCATTATGTATCAAGTTCATTCACTTTCTCTATGGGTTTTTTTTTAATGTCAAGATTTCTGTACTGGCATGCTAATTATGACTTGACTTGAATCTGATAACTAGAATTAAAGCTGTAATTCTAGTTTTTGGAGGCCTCAATACTTAGGCTTGAGTGAAAAAAAAAACAAATTATCTTAAACTATAGCTTGCCAATGTATTATACAGATGCATTATACTCCTTTTTTAAGGATATATCCTTTCTTAAATCCTTTATGTAACACATACATATATAGTACTTCCTTTTAGGAGACTTGGTAGTTGCCTATATCAAACAATAAATAGATCTATAATTTGAATGCAACTTTAATTGATTAAAAGAAACAAATGAAGCAGTGTTCAGACTCAAGACATGAGTATGATATTTTTAAAAGTTTTTTTTTTTAAAAAGACTTTGTACTGGTATGACTAATACAGACCATGAATTTTATATTGCAGTGGGAAAGTGGGAAAGTTGGACTGTAACAACTTGCAACAAGCCCCGTGATCTAGTGGGCCAAAAATCTTAAACTGAATAATTAAATTAAATCTGCAATTGAATATACCTACACCTAGAACTATATGTACAACATCAGTAGCTCTTGTTCCTGAATACTGACTAAATAGATCATGGGTGTCAAACTTGTGATGTCATGTTGCCATCACGTGAAGTTTCACAATTTTTTTCCCTTCATGAAGCTGTGGTGGGCGTGGCCTGTGTGTGACACATGTGGCCTGCAGTGTGATGACCCAGAGTGTACCACAAACGTAACAAAATCCAAAACATAAATAAATGTCCTTTAATGCCTCCAACTTGGCCCTACTGTTCAATAATACTCCGTTGGAGATAAAACATACTCAAAAATAGTCTTCAAAAGAAAGCAATACAGTCTGAACTTAATGAGCAGATAGAGGTGAAATAAAAAACCAAACTACAATGATGAAATTTCCACAATGGAACAGGAGAAGTATTTACCAAATTCAAGGAGATAACATGGCACAGTCTGTTGGAAGGATCCCCAGACCAATCTCTTTATGCTGCGTCACCTCTAAAGTCATGGAATCAATTATTAACCAATCCATTATCCTCCACTTAGAGACAAACAACCTACTCTCTAACAAACAATATGGTTTCAGAAAAAAACTATCCTGTAATCTGCAACTCTTACACTGCAAAAACATATGGATTACACAACTCGATCAGGGCAAAGCAATAGACACAATCTACATAGACTTCTGTAAAGCCTTCGATTCAGTGGTACACGACAAACTACTATTAAAACTAAAATCTTATGGTATCTCTGGACAAATGCATAACTGGATAGAAGCTGTTAAGTTTGCATGAAGAGTCAGACGCGAAGAGCTTCAGTGAAGAGTTTATTAGTGACTACAGCTCGAATGGACCCAACTTGGCTGGGCTACGGCTGCTACTTATAGCCAGCAGCTGTAGTTGCCAGCCAATCAGAGTGCAGGGTTTTCCCGCACTTTTTAAACCAATCCTATTTGACATTTTACAAGAACAATTCAAACTAAACCAATGATATTCAAACCTACATACATAACACCCCTCCCCACTAGGCTCAGTCCATACCAAACCCCAACCTTTCTAATGTATTCTTTTAAATAGGTGGGGCTCTTACGTGTACGTTGAGACCTTCGTGGTTCAGAAGTTTTAACATTCTCACCCAGTGAAAGAGGAAATGTGTCTGCTGACATTTCCCCACTGGGACTTCCTGTGAAAGAAGACCCTAATTGATTGTTAGAATCTGGTCTCTCCTCCCAACCCATTTCCAGCCCAATGTCAGCACCCAAGTCAGGTAGTGATGTACGATCTTCCACTCCTAAGGATGGATTTTGGCATTGTGACAGGTTTTGGAATGGTTCCTGTCATAATGGCTGGTTACACATGGGGTGGATTCTTGCTTGCTGATTATCCTCCTGTTCCTCCCCTTCCCCCCTAGAATTGACATCAGGTGAGGGAACTAGAGAGGAACAAGTGCGATGTTCCTGAGGTAACCTGGATCTAAGCTGATCAATGTGCCTGCTCCAGAGGACTCCATCCTCTGTTTGTACCCTGTAAGAACGAGGGCCTGTGATTTGAGTTATTTCAGCAGGAATCCATGAAGGTTCACCCATAAGGTTCTTAGCATAAACAAAATCACCCACACTGAACGTGCGAACTTTGCTAGTGGAATCAAGTGGTGCGTTGGGTGCGTAAGTGGGATGAAGGCAGTCAAGGGGAGACCTAAGTTTCCTACCCATCAACAACTCTGCTGGGGATAAGTTAGTTGATGGGTTAGGAGTGATGTGCTGAACACTAAGAAGTTTTTCAACTTTCTCAGTGATGTCCCCAGGACCCAATTGCTGAAGTTTTTCCTTGGTAAAACATACCATGCGTTCAACCCGGCCATTAGCCGAAGGGTGCCCAAGGGCAGTCAGGGCATGTCTGATACCCTGTTGTGCTAGATAGGATTCAAAAAGGTTGGATGTAAATTGAGGGCCAATTTACAGAGACAAGAACATCAAGTAACCCGTGGGTTACAAAAAGCTTTTTGAGCTGCTTGATGACAGCATCAGTTGTGGTGGATGCCATAGGGATGACCTCTAGCCATTTAGAATATGCATCTACTATAATAAGGAAGGTGTGCCCTCTGGTAGGGCCAGCGAAATTAATGTGAATCCTAGACCATGGGCCCCTAGGACATTCCCATTCCTGTTTGGGGGTGAGAGGTGGGGCAGGCCTGACTACCTGACAGTTGGGACAAGATGCAACCCAGTTTTCAACCATTTTGTCAATACCTGGCCACCATACATAACTCCTGGCCAATCCCTTCATCCTTACAATACCAGGATGACCCTCATGTAACATTTCCAAAACCTCCCTTTGCAGTTTTGCAGGAATAACCACCCTGTTACCCCACAAAATACATCCTCTTAATACAGATAATTCAGTTTGCCTGGACTTAAAAGGTTGGACAGGTAGATCTTGAAGAGGCCAACCTTTCTTAATCCAGCCTATAATAGGAGCCAATAAAGTGTCTTTGGCAGTCTCTCTGGCAATTTCAGCAGTGTGTACTGGAAGCTTAGCAACAGTTTCTAGGAAAAAGGTGTGTGCCTCAGCTTCAAAGTCCTCCTTGTGACAAGGAAGTGGGCAACGACTCAGTGCATCAGCATGTCCAATGTCCTTGCCAGGCTTGTGGATAAGTTTGTATGAATAAGCAGCAAGAAATTCAGTCCACCTCAGCATTCTTGGTGACAAGATAGTGGGTGTAGGTTTGTCTCCTGCCACAATGCCTAACAAAGGTTTGTGATCTGTGACAATGGTAAATGTTCTCCCATATAAATACTCATGAAATTTCTTGATAGCTGCAACAATTGCCAATGCTTCCTTGTCCAATTGGCTGTAATTCCTCTCTGCTTTGGTCAATGTGTGAGAGTAAAATGCAATAGAGGCTTCCCTCCTGCTGGGAAGCCTGTGGCTCAAACCCCCCACTCCAAAGGGGGATGCATCACAAGTCAGTACAACAGGTAAATTCTCAGAGAACTGTATAAGACTAATCAGACGTGATTAGTCTTTTAATACTGTTAAATGCTGATTGTTCTTTCCTGCCCCAGACCCAAACAGACTTTTTGTCAAGCAATCTGTGTAATGGTTCTGCAATGGTTGCCTTCTGAGGTAGGAACATGTGGTAAAAGTTAATAAGTCCAAGGAAGGCTTGCAAATCTGTTTTGCATTTTGGTCTAGGGGCTTCTTTGATTGCTTGAACCTTGGCATCTGTAGGGTGGATGCCATGCTTGTCAATCATAAAGCCCAAGAACTCAACCTTGTCAGTTCTAAGAGTGCATTTTTCTTCCTTGACTTTTAACCCCGCTTTCTTGAATCTGGTAAGGACTTCTCTGAGTCTCTCTTGTAATTGAGTGTCATTTTCAGCAGAGATTAACACATCATCGAAGTAAGGCACTACCCCTGGCAGTCCTTGGAGCATCCTTTCCATAAGGCTTTGGAAGATGCCTGGTGCCACGCTTACTCCAAACTGTAACCTTTTACATTTGAAGGCACCTCTATGAGTCACCATGGTTTGGGCCTCTGCAGTGGCATCATCAACTGTTAATTGTTGATATGCCTGGGCCAGATCCAATTTGGCAAAGACTGTACCCCTGCCAAGTGAATGTAATAAATGATGCACCACTGGAACTGGATATGCGCTCTGCTGAAGTGCATGGTTCAATGTCCCCTTATAGTCTCCACAGATTCTCACTGACCCATCAGTCTTGACTAGTGTGACTATGAGTGTCTCCCATCTGGAGTGGTCAGTGGGCTCTAAAACTCCTTGAGCTATTAGTTTATCTAATTGTGCATCAATTTTTCCTTTAAGGCAAATGGGACCCTTCTGGGCTTTAAACGAATTGGGGGCACCTTGGGATCTAGGTTGAAAGTGATAGGGGTCCCCATATACTTGCCCAATCCGTCGCTGAAGACCTCTGGAAATTCAGACTTCAAGGCCTCCTCCCATTCAGTGTTGCTCACATGATTGATGCCAGTCACCTCAATGCCTAGTGGATTGAACCATTCAAGTCCCAGCAAGCTTGGGCGGTCTTTGTCCACAATGGTCAGGGGCAAACGTTTGGTGTGGCCTTTGAACTTCACGTTGAATTCTCTTGTTCTCTTGTCTCCCATCTGGAGTGGCCAGTGGGCTCTAAAACCCCTTGAGCTATTAATTTATCTAATTGTGCATCAATTTTTTCCTTTAAGGCAAATGGGACCCTTCTGGGCATTCAAACAATGCCCCTTCTGGGCATTCAAACAATTCAAACAATTCAAACTAAACCAATGACATTTAAACCTACATACATAACAGAAGCATTCCTGTCAAACAGACAACAAATGGTCAAAATTGGGACCGTCTTATCAAATTCTGTACCTGTCAACAGTGGTGTCCCACAAGACAGTGTTCTAGGACCAACTCTCTTCACACTACATAAATGACCTCTGTGATCATATTAAGAGCAACTGCGTTCTCTTCGCTGATGATGTAAAGCTATTCAACACCACAGACAATACTGCTACCCTTCAAAAAGACCTCGACTATGTATCAGAATGGTCAAACAAATGGCAACTTCAAATCTCAACAAATAAATGCTCTGTCTTACATATTGGCGAAAAGAATCAGAAAATAAAATACAAACTGAATAGTCAAGACCTTGTTGATGATCCAAACTCCACCAAGGACATTGGAATACTCATCTCAAATGATCTAAGTTCTAGAGCTCACTGTAACTACATAGCCAAAAAGGCATTAAGAGTTGTTAACCTAATCCTACATAGCTTTTTCTCTGGTAATAACACACTTCTAACTAGGGCATACAAAACATTTGCTAGACTAATACTCGAATACAGCTCATCAGTCTGGAACCCACATCACATATCTGATATTAACACAGTTGAGAAAGTCCAGAAATATTTTACAAGAAGAGTTCTACACTCCTCTACTCATTGCAGAATACCTTATGCCACCAGACTTGAAATTCTAGACCTAGAAAACCTAGAACTACGCTGCCTTCAGTCTGATCTAAGAATAGAATATAAAATCATGCATTGCAATGTCCTTCCAGTCAATCAATACTTCAGCTTCAACCATAACAATACAAGAGCACACAATAGATACAAACTCAAAGTTAACCACACCAAACTTGATTGCAGGAAATACGACTTCAGCAACAGAGTGGTCAATGTCTGGAATACTCTACCTGATTCTGTGGTTTCTTCCCCAACCCCAAAAATTTTAACCTTAGACTGTCTACTATTGACCTCACCACTTTCCTAAGAGGTCTGTAGGGGGCATGCATAAGTGCACCAACGTGCCTACCGTCCCTGTCCTATTGTTTCTTTTACTTTTCTTATATGTATTCATTTCATTTATTTACAACTATGTTTATCCTTGTAAGCGATTGACAAAATAAATAAATAAAAATTACATTAAAACTTGAGACCAAAATAAAACACACTTTGTTTCCAGCATTTGCCAGTGCGCAGGTCCAAACTCTTATGCAGTTCTCACACCTGCAGCCCATGAAGAGGATCAAGGCCCTCTCTTCCCGAGTAGACCACGTCTCTCCCTTATCCTCTCCTCCCTGCGCCCTAGGATGGATAGGGAATGGGCCTGGGTCCTCCTCCAACTGCTCAGCTGGCCTCTGCCCTTCCCCAGCCTCCTCCACAACCTCTGAAGCCACATTTCCACTCCTTGTTGGCTGTTCCTCCTCTCCCTCAGAGTCAGTCTCCAGTTTGACACCCCTGAAATAGATGGTCAGTTTAGTCACTACTATTTTGCAAGAATCTTTTTCCTTCTTAGCTTCTAGAGTGTGTTGCTGCTTGGACAGAATTCTTCACTTACATTAACATTCAACCTGTTCACCTGTCTGTGAAATGGAGCTGATAACTTAAACTTCAAGGTGAGGACTTTAAGTTATTGCTTTTCTCTGTTTCCCCAAAAGGCAAGCTAGCTCCTCTATAGAATTCTAAACATTAGAGAATGAAGTAAGATAGTTGCTAGGCAGATTTCTTGACTTTTCTAGGTAATTGCTTGAAAAAGTCACTGTGTTTAAAAGAAAACTGAAAAGAAGATGTGAGCAAAGGAATGTCTTCTTGTCTTCTCCTGTCTTCTGCCTCCTGATCCCATAGGACAGTAAATTGTTACTGAAGGGCAGGATGTTTTGGCTCTGTGTATTCAGGATTTTGTTAAATGCTTCTGAATGTTTGTCATTCGGATGATAATTGGATTAAAAACCAACAGGAACAAATTATAGGTTTAGTTTCACAGGGATTCATTTTTTTCCCTTGTAGGAAATGTGCAGAGACAGAAATTCATGTTGTTGTACAATCAAACAGTCACACTGAACTCTAGAGGCTTCTGTGTCCTAGTTTACAATGTTGGTTATGCTTCTTTCTTTGAAATAGGGTCTCAGATCTTGGTTTTAACATTCAGTTCAGCCTTTTCCAACACAATGACTGGATCTATACAGCAGTTCAACATTTTGTAAAGCTGAGGGAAATGCTAACCTTAGCTATGAGCACTATGATAAAAGCTGCATTCTTGCCGCTCTCCCTGCAGAATAACAGGACTCTCTCAAAGGTTTTTGTGGGCATTAGGCTACTTTTAGGATTTTCTTTGACAATTTTTTATCTGGCATTCCAAATATTCAAGTTAATTAATGGTACTTTTTAATATAAGCCAAAGTAGAAATCTACTTGGCTTTTGGTGAAGAAGTTACATATTGTATACTTTACTTCTGGGAAGCAATTATTGTGGTTTAATATTTTGTGTGAATATTGTTAATGGCAGTATATTAAATACAATTAAGCAATTCATGGCTTAGTGTGGCATGCAATACCAGCCTGCCTTTATAAATACTGTTTGTGTTTGGAAATGTGGCTGTGTGCTAAAACAACAAGTATTTGTCTCTCTCCCCTATTATATCCATGTGGCCCACCAGGATGAAATGGCAAGTTATGTTATGGATCCCATCAATTATGGATGTACATGGATGTACAATTATGGATGTACATTTTGTGACACCACAAAAAAGGGCCTTCTCAGTAGTGGGCCCTTCTCTATGAAACATCATTTTCCCTGAGGTATGGTTGCCTCCCACATCCCAGAAAACTGTTTTTGTGAGGGTGCCCGGAAACTACACATGGAGATACAGAAAATCAAATGGTGGATTTCAGTCCATTATTGCTGCCAGGTTGTGTATAAGTTATAGGTTTTTATGTGTGAGTTGGAGGCCATATACTTTTTAAAATAAATAAATCCTTAAAATAAATAATCCTTTTATAAAAGGGAACTTGTAACAATATACACACTTTTCTATATAGCATTGTGTGCCTCTTTTGGAAAATCACAGAACATGCTTAGAACTGGAATTAAGCCTGGTTAAAGTTTATGTGATTAATTTTGTTCCATTCTTATCACATAAAAACAAAGGTAAAACATAGTAATCAATATTTCTTTTCAACTATTTATTTTAATTCTGAACTCTCACATAGCCATACAGACTGTGATAACAGTTACAGTATTATAAAAGCAAACCATGAAAACAATCTTAGTAGAAATGGCAAGACTAAATAGCGACCGATTATAATTCACCATCTGCATTTCAACTATAAAGTTTCTTGTAACACTTTTGACACTTGAGAGTTTGGGAGCATCTGCTGTACCCAGAGGATACACAATAACAGCCACATAATCATTTTTTTTAAGATGGTGGCATTTTCTTTTAAAGCTGACAGGTGTATAACTACAACATCTATTTAAACTGAGAAGAAAAGTTGATAGATGTTTGTTTAAATAAAAATCCTAACTGTGACACTGGCAACTGAATCTTTATGCCAAATTCAGATACATTTGAGCAAACTGCTCATCTTTTCCTTAATGCAGAAGTAAAGTTGAATAAATATTTTAGATTTCAAAAGTGTGATAATGATAATGATAATGATAATGATAATGATAATGATAATGATCTGTCATGGCCCCTGACCTCTGGAACCAACTGCCCCTGGTGCTCCGCCTGGCCCCTGACCTCCGCACCTTCCGCCATGATTTGAGGACCTGGTTGTTCGACCAATCCGGGCTGTGACCCCTCCTTGGGGGGGGGAATGGGTTTCTTAATTATTTTAACCACTGTAAATTTTAGTTTTTGTATTTTTGGGCTTGTGAAATTAGTTTAATTTCTTTTTAAGTATTTATTGTTGTTGTTTTTAGTTGTGCGCCGCCCCGAGTCTTCAGAGATGGGGCGGCATACAAGTCCAATAAATAAATAAATAAATAAATAAATAAATAAATAAATAACTTCTGGATAGAGTGGTCAAAGTATTCTGCTGCTGAAGAATGCATTCCACAATGAAGCTGTAATATTTATAAACAAGATGTATTTCAGGATGAACAATATAATATACTCACCTCTTGTAGTAAAATATGCCACTGCTGTTAATATTACTTTCTGCATGTTTTGCTTGGACTGTTCCAGTTATGGTAAGATCTTTTTAAAATATCACATAGAAAAATGTTTTTTCAAATTTGGAAACTTGAAGACATCTAGATATCAATTCCCAGAATTCCCCAGCCAGTATGTTGGATAGAAAATTTTGGGAGTTGAAGTCCACACATCTTAAAGTTGCCAAGTTTGTAAAGCCCTGACATAGAACATTTAATTCTGATTCTCATGTGTCATATCTCCCTCCCTCCTTCCCTCCCTCCTTCCCTCTCTCTGTCTCATATTCGTACTGTCCATCTCATAGGAAAGTGATTCTGGGTGATGCACCATACCACACTTAATCTTTTGAAACAGGGTCTCAGATCTTGGTTTTAACATTTAGTTCAGCCTTTCCCAACACAATGACTGGATCTATACAGCAGTTCAACATTTTGTAAAGCTGAGGGAAATGCTAACCTGGGTGATACACCATACCACACTTAATCAAAAAAATAAATACTTAGAAAATGTAGTTAAAAATGACTATAAAAAGGCACATATTAACCACAGTAATGGAGCTATCACAAAATCTTCCTGAATCTCTGGGACCAGATTGTGAGAGACTTGTTGAGAGGGATGGAACTACGGTAATCTCACTTCTGGGTGGGGGAGAGATTTCACAAGTTGGGTGCCATAGCAGAGAAGTCCCACCTCCTGGGACCAGCCATATGTAATTCCTTGGCAAATGGGATCTGCAGCATGTCTTATGTTTCAGTAATAGATAGTGCAAAGAGATTACTTTTTTATGAAGTAGTAGTTTTGTTATACTTTCATATGCTTCTCTATTTAATCCTGAAAGTCAGAGGTGGTATTCAGCAGGTTATGACCAGTTCTGGAGAACTGGAAGTTTTGACTAGTTCAGAGAACCGGCAAATACCCACTTCTGACTGCCTCCAACTATTTTCTGCCTCTCGAGTCCCAGCTGATTGGCTGGGTCTTCTTTTGTTGCCCTGCACAGGAGAATGGAGTGGAAAGTAGGTTAGTGGGTGGAGTGGGAATGGAGATTTTATGGTATCCTACCCCTGTCACGTCCACCAAGCCATGCCTACCAAGCCATGCCACTCCACCAAGCCATGCCATGCCACCAAGCCATGCCCACAGAACCAGTAGTAAAATTTTTCAACACTGCTGAAAGTGGAATTTTTACAAGTTCTTCAGAACTCCCAAGCCCCATCCTTTCTATGTGAAAGAGGTTAGAACTGCAGTGGTAGTGGATCAAACTGGAATTTACCAGCAAGGAGGTAATATGCAGGATGGCTTTGATTTACCTTAATTGTCTGTTCCATCTATTTCAAGTGCCAGAGACTACATGTGGAGACTGAAAAAAAAAGAAAAGAAAAGCAGAACAAATGAAGCAATATGTGGCCATTTCCTTTCACTCTTAAAAATGAACGAGACATGCTGCTCCACAAAGCAATCTCAAGAGGGTGTTTGTATATCTCTACTTATAACTATAAGGTAAATAAATTGGTTCTAGATTTGAACCTTCACAGATAGAAGTGTTTCATACATTTATACATGTATCATTAGTCTGAATTATTTCTAAAGGAATTTGTATTGAGCTAAATTGAAGCTGTTTCCCAAAATATTAATGTACTGTATGTGTAGGGTTCCTGCTAGAGTCAAATTCTAACTGAAGAAAATTTATCCAAACATTATTTATATATGTGATACTCTTCCTTTTTTATTTATTCTTTTGTTAGAAAATACTTAACAAGAAAAAAACAGAATAATAGAAAAGAAACCAATAATGAATTTGGTAAAAGAGTTCCCCAAAAGATTGTGGAACTTTTGTTGCACATTGATTAAAGAAAATCTGTTTTCCAACTTCTCAAGGAAGCAAATAGCAAGATCATTCCTTTTTTTCTTCTCCTTTGTATAGGTCCAGAAGAATGAAGAAACATACATTTTGACATCATGATGAAGACTCCATGATTTGCATTCTTGCAACTGTGTCAGAACATTGATCTAAAAGGAAAGTGGTGGCATTGTGCTATGGTAGCATTTCTTATTTACTATATTTACTATATTTACCTATGAGGGCCTCTTTAACTTTCTGCATCCTTCACCAGAAGATCAACTTAAACTTCACTTACACCTTTCAGAACTGAATTTATCTTATTGTCAGGCTTAATATTGTAAAAATTATGAACAGCTTTCAAAGGCTATTAAAATGCAGGCTCATGTTAAAACAAGATGCAGTTGATGCAGTTGATGCAGTTCAACCTTGTAAACCCTTCACAAAAATGCCTTAGCAAACATCCTTTTTTAGTTGTGTGCTCCTAATATTATCATCATCTTATTCCCAGCCAATAAATAAGACATACCTAAGGGGTCCTTAGCTTTTATTGCTGTTAAAACAGTATTTCCCCTTTATTACAATACTGTCCAAAAGTAAATTCTGGTGTGTAAAATCTATTAGCCTTTGCTACTCATTATTTGGAAAAAAGTCTGTTGACTGGCAATGACTGGGAATAAAAGCATGAGTAATAGGATGGGGTGGGCAGTAGTGCCCCCAAAATTTGTGCCAAGGTAGTTTTCTCCCGATTCAAGGATAAGTGCATAGCAGTATATATGCATAGTGATGAAATTACAATTATTTGTAATTGTTCAGTTACAAATTCATGGCAAAATTAATTTTACTTCCACTTACATCATCTTCCAATTCAGTGAGTGGTAAGTTTAACGATCAACAATATCTGGACTCAATTGATTTACAGAAGGGAAAATTAAGATCCAGTGCACATTTCTCATTGGAAGAATGATTGAAAATTCTCATTGACCCAACCTCCTCTGTAGGCTGAATGTTATCTTACCCTTTGTATCTCAACCTTCCAGAACAGATTTTCAAGAGGACAGAGAAGTTTACTGAAAGTCATCTCTCTCCTTCACTTGTGGCATTTCCCCCTCAGACTTTTGCTCTACATATTTGTGAATTCAATTCATAGCTCTTGCAGAGAGGCAGCTATGGGGGGAAAACCAGGATCTCTTTCTGACTTACCTCTATTTTTACCCAGCTCCTTTTCCATCTGTCTAGCAAGCTTCAGCTACAGTGCAAATTCGTATTTAAAGCTACGATTAACTGCCTTCAAAAAAGTATTGCTAAAATTAATCCACACAAAAATTTCCAATTGAAATACGTATCAGCACAAAGGAGTTTTATAAAGTGATATACGGCAGTGACAAATGGTATTTAATATGTAGCAAGGTTATATTTTAAGAGCAGGAAGAAAGTCGCTTCCTGAGTGGGAGTAGAATGTTGAAATTATTAAACACTGAAAACTAATTTTATCTAGGAGACAAATGTTTTATTAATCTTAGCAGAAGAAAAGAGAGTACAGGATTTAAAAATAATCAGAAATAAAGAAAAAGTGATGTTAGGGTATAATTTAAACTTTGATTAATGAATATGATATAATTTCTAAAAAACCAAATCACAGCTTTATTTTAGTCTAAAAATATATTGTAAAAAAATCATAACAACCATCAACATAGAAAAACTGCTAAACACAGAGACAAATATAGAAAAGTGCCAATGAAAGAAAATGTCACTAATTCAAATACTGAGGTAATGCATTAAAGTGAAATATGGTTTCCTAATAGATGTTTCTGACTAAAAATTCAACTGTTGAAAAATATTTAATGCTATAATAAGCACTATTTTAAAAGACATAAAAACATATGTCCAAAAATGAAATAACGCTTACTAGACTACTTGAAATAAATATGATATTGGAAAACAATTCAAAATATCAAATTAAAGTGAGTTTTTTAAATTATCTTTTTTGTTGAAATTCAGTATTTTAATATAAAAAAAAATCATGCAAAGGAACATCCTAATTCAGCTTAATTAGAGGAAAACTTTTGAAGGCTTTCTTAGGAATTACCAAGAAATAATATATTCATTTTATTTATTAATTAAACATAAAGGCTGTCTAACTTAAAATGACCTGGAGTATTTTACATTTTAAGAGTAGGAAACAAACAAGAATGAATTTGAATTTTGAAGCATGTCATAACAATAATTTATAATGAAATAAGAGCTAATTCCAAATATTTGCTGATCCTCTGCACATGTTAGATTTCAGCTTCTGTGCTAGCGATCATTTACACAATTCATGCCTAGATAAAGGAAATAATTGACTTCATCTATAGGAAAAATATGAAAAGGTACATAAATATTTGGGAATCACATGCAGACATATTTAGTAAAGAGTGAAGGGATAAGCAAATAAGTACTTTGACCATGAGTGCATTTCTACTTGTGGGAGATAAATATTTTTTTGAATAAACTAAATACGTTGAAGTAAAATATTGTCAGCCTTGGATATAGCCCCAAGAACGGCTCCAACATTTTCCTAGATTATAATTCTAAATATGAATTATTGAATACTTAAAAAATAATTCTGTTGTGTTTTATTTAATTTGTAATTACACTTGTATTTAATTGTTTTGCTTGAGAATCTCAGTAAACTAGAGGTTCCCAGTCTTTTTTGGCTCCATGGAACAGCAGTGATGGCAGGGGTGGATGGGTGGGGGTGGAGAGAAGAGGAAGGAAATGATTTTGCAAGCAGAATCTGGATCTCACACATACACAAGTGAAACTTTGCATGCCCACATACCATTTCTATAGCATGGCTTCCAAGAGGCTTTAGATCACTACCGCAGGGACCCCTGCAATAGACAATTGGCCCCATCATGCATTCTCAAAAGGTGAATCTTTTTTTTCCTTACAGATTTAACATAGTCATACATTGCTTATAGAATATTGTATTAACAACATAAACATTTGTTGAAGTCAAGTTAAACCACGGAAAAGGAAATATTTAAAAGGAAATCAAGGAGACATAAGCAAGTATTGACTTACAGGTAATGATGCATATTCATCTTTGAATAAGCCCTACTGAGCAAAACATGTTGCATGTATAAGTACACATACATGGGAATTGTGTTATAAAAACCTTCCATAAATAAATAAATAAATAAATAAATAAATAAATAAATAAATAAACAAATAAATAAATACCAGTATGAGGTCATCAACATTTCCTTGCATTCTCACAACACCCTAAGATTCACTTGAAGATGCACTATCAGCCCAGCTTCTGCATCAGAAAACCCCTTGCAAACATGGTTTTGCAATGTTTTCTCTAGAGCTCCAGAATTCCCATCACATATGTTCTTGTGGCTCCTGGGATTCCTTCCTGTCATCTGTAACTCTACTCCTTATTCCCTTTACTCTTTTACTCTTAATCCCAACACTAACTTTGCCATTCCCTTTGCACATTGATCATTTGAAGATGTTTATCTTCTTTCTCACTCTCTCTTCCCCATCCATCATCTATGAAAGGCAAACATAGTGAGAGCAGGGATGGGATCTGACCGATATAACTACCGGTTCTGTCGCTCTGCATTGTGCCAGTACAATTTATGACCTGCTGAGCTGCCTGGACAGCTGAGCAGTGCTGCGTGCAAGTGCGCAGCGGTTGGAAAATCTCTTTTTTCCTGCTTTTTCAACCGCAGCTGTGTCGCGCAAAGCAGCTGCAGTTGAAAACACAGGAAATAAAGGTCAGGTAACAGCCCAGGCGGGCGGTTGGGCCAAAACAGCAGCAAACATAGAACCAGTTCTATGTATGCTCTCTGTTTGCTGCTCTTCAGAGCAACCGGTTCTACAGAAGTGGACAGAACCAGTAGAATCCCACCCCTAGGTGAGAGCAAGGGTGGATAGTGGCCAGTTGCTGTTTTTTGCACCATTCTGCTAGACAGCTGAAGGAATTGGTAGCTGGTGGCATGGGAGAATGGAATCCAATGACAAAAACTTATTATTTTAAGGAAACCACATTAATAAAACCAAACTTTGGATATTTCAAATGAAACTAAGATAAATACTTCAAAAATTGTTTTAAATTCAATATTTCAAGAAATTATTTAAAAACTATTGTTTTTAATCATTTAAATATTTTATTATTACATTTATATCCTGCCTTTCCACTTATATAAGGACTCCAAGAAGCTTGTGAAATAGAACATAATGCATGCTACAAGGCAACAATAAAATTGATACAGTCAAAATCAAAATTAAAAACTTGTTCCATAAAATTACTCTAGCAACCCACCTAAACATCAGCAAGACAAAGGAGATGGTATTAGACTTCTGGAAGAAGAGAGAGGAACCTGCCCCACTTTACATTGAGGAGGGCTGTGTGGAGAGAATTTCCTCTTTTTTGTCAGAAAGTAGAACTTTCTGGAGTTACTATGCAGTTTACAAATTAGTAGAGTTTGATGGGGTGATCAAACCTACCAATGACAGGGTGGCATTGAGCACCTCACTGTGATACTGTAGGACATGCCTCTAAATATAAAAGGGGCTGTCAACTGTCATTTTCAATGAGAGAAAGAAAATGAGGAGATTCTAAGGAGATTGGAGATACTGAGAAGATCCAAGACTCTGAGGAGATATTAGGATCTGACAGACTGAGATCTGTCTATGAGAAGATATAGCAAAGAGATGTGAGAGAAGATCTATAACCTAAAGAGAAAGGGACTTGCTAAAAAGGTTAGCTATATCTAAGAAGAGGTTATGAGAGAAAGAACTGTGAATCTCTCATAGTAACTTCTAGTTCCTTGAAGGACTGTTTAAGAGGAACGAAAGAAGAAAAGACTCTGTATATATTTAAGAATAATATATTTATTGATTGTTCTGTTATAAATAAATCTGTTTTGATCTGACACAACTTGACATTGCAATTTATTGAATGACTCTGTGAAATAGATATAGGTTTAAAGATCCAGGCAAAACTCAATTAATATTATTTAACAATTTGGTAGCAGTGGGTGGTTAGTTAAACCTATCTATCTTCAAGTCATTCAAAAATGCCAACTCTAAAAACTACTAGAAAAAGTGCCAGGGTGATGGCCAGAGCCAAAGCAAGGCTCCTGGCATTACAAAATAGAACAGAAACAGAGTCTGAGACAGCAAGCAACGTGGAAAGGAACCTGAAAGCTGTCAAAACCTCTCACTCACTCATGGCTCTGCAATCCAGCCCACCAGATTGCACCGGAGGAAGCAGTCAGGGCCAGGACTGAGGCCCATGAAGACAGCAGACTGGTAAGGGTCACCCAGTCCTGCCCTGAAACCCCCTTAGCTGCTGGCATGACAAGTGCAGAAAGCCAAAAGCACTCTCTTTCGGATTTCCCACCCAACAAAATGGCCGCCCAAAGGCAGGAGATTCAAAAATCTCACTTTAAAATGGCACCTGCCACCTTCCTAGCTGAGGAACAGACCCTGCCTAGCCAGCATGGCTACAGCTTAAGAGCTACTCTCCTGGCAGCGCCTACCACTGCAGCAGCCCACAATAGCAAGCCAGCCCAAAGGCTGACCCCACCAGCAATGACAGCCCAGCAATAAGCAGAAAACAGCTCACCTACTGAGGAAGAAATCCAAAAGGCCTTAAAAACTCTAAACACGGCCTTTGGAACAAATTTCCTACACCCCCCAGCCACCTGGTCTACTCCAAGCTACCCAGAGAGGCCCTGGTCTACTTGCAGCTGAGATGGGACCTGTTCTACCTAGATGAGCCCCAGGCTACCACGACCTGCAAGGAAGGCTCCCAGCACACTGCTCCCTATGCTGCCAACCCCTGGCCTACCCAGGCACCACCCCTGGCTTGCTTACCTGGCCCGAGGTTTTCTGGAGAAGCCCCAGCGAAGAACCCCTTCTCCAGCATCGTTCCTCTTCAAATGGCATCTGCACATGCCCAGTTGGAACCTCCCAGGGCAGGCCAGAGGCCTACCTCAGAAGCTCAACCGATGAGCTCCTTCCTCTGCGAAGGCCAAGCAGAATGAGCTCTGCACATGTGCAAAAGGTTTTGCTCCCCTCCCATCTGGGAGGAGCAATTGCTCATGTCTAGGCCAATGGGGAACAGGCCTGCTGCTACCATACCCCTCCCTTATTGTGCTGACAGGGAATACCAACACAATAGATACAAAAGTAACTCTTTTACAGAGGGAAATGCTAACTTGTTGCCTTTAAGTTTTAATAAGCTGTCTGTTTCTGGGAGAAACTTGCATGAATGGGCCAGGGAGATCCAGGTGATACTAATGAGGGAAAATGGGCTTGATTTACTAATAAATCCTCCTCACAAGCCCTGGTCTATGGAAGTAGACATGCTTCACCATAAGATTTTTTGTCTGATTCTCCTTTCAATTGATCCAGCACTTTACACTAGCATCCCCCATGGTCTCACTGTATGTGAGCTTTGGGAAATTTTATTTAACATGTTTAATTCTAAGAATTATAATGCCACAGCCAGAATTTCCTGAGAATTCAATTCATCCAAATTAAGGGCTGGAATGGATATCAATGAGCACCTCTGTAATTTAAAGAGGATGAGGGAGGAATTAAATTCAAGGGGGGAACCCGTCTCTGAATGGAGTTTGATAAGTATCATTATTAATTCCTTGGATGCCAGTTGGGACAATTTTATTTCCCAATTGGATAACTCAACTATAATGGTATATCCCTGGAAGTTCTGACTGGCAAGCTCATTGCAGAATTTAATTTCAGGAAGGATAGGGCAGCCTTCCATAAAGAAAAGGGGATAACTAGAGGGACTGGAAGTCCCAGTAAAGTAAACACAATTGGTGAGTGCTATGGTTGTGGATCAATGGGACATTTTAGGAGGGATTGTCCTAAAGTTGTGGGCCCAAGGACAAATCAAAGGGATGCTCAAACAGTAGAAACAGAAAGAGGTCACCCACTTCTAAAAGGAACCCCCCAAACAAAACCTGTCAACCAGAGAAGGGGTAAAGGGGGCTATGTAAGCAACAAAAAGAACCAGTACAAGCAAAATGACTTCACAAGTATATCTGAGACGAGTTACCCCAGGCTCACCAAGCAGAAACGTGAGCAATTATGGTTGCTGGACAGTGGTGCTAGCAAGCACATGGTTTGTAACAAGCTGTTGTTGAATGACCTGGTTGACCATGATAGCATTGTAACAGTGGCTAATGGCCTGAGAACAGAGGCCACAGGTATAGGGAATGTAAGTATACATGGGCTTGGTAACATTGACAATGTGTTATATGTTCCAAAGCTGGAACATAACCTTCTCAGTATTTTAAAACTTATTGAAAAACGTAATGTAAAAGTGATCTTCTCAGAAGGAGAAGCCATGGTAACGAAGGATGGCAATATGGTGGGAAAGGTTATTAGAATCAGTAACCCACCATATCACTCCCCCATTACAAAGCTTGAGGAGTCTGGTACCAGCAACCAGGTCAATGCTGGTGATCCAGATGGTGACTCCCAAGCAGAGCCTGAGGTTGACCATGAGGGATATACACAAGAGAAGGGGAAAACTAATTGTAATGTAAATAAAACCAAACATGTAAGGTTTGTCACAGAGCACAGTGATGAACAGTCTAAGGGTGCCAAAACCTTGACCATTGGCAAACACCTGCACGATGAGTGTGCCCATCTCCTACATAGGAGGATAGGTCACCTCAGTTTCCCGATTGTGCAGAGTGCTCTAGGGGGTTGAATGTAAAAAGCTGTAATGTATTCATGGATTGCTCTGTTTGCAGGGGAGCCAAGTCCAGGGTGAAGCCAGCGCCCAGAAAATCCCAGAGGCAATCCAAACACATTTTTGAGCTGGTGCATATGGACCTGGTGGGTCCATTGAAACCCTCCCTCGGTAAGAACATCTACTTTCTCACCATAGTGGATGACCATAGTAGATATGGGTTTGTGTACCCCCTCAAATCCAAGGATCAGACCTTTTCAAAATTCAGGGAATTTTATAATTTGATCCTAAACCAGCACAAAATCAAGATTCAGAGAATCTTGACAGACAGAGGTACCGAGTTCAATTCTAACAACTTCTCTGTCTGGTTGAAGGAGCGGGGGATAGTCCACCTTAGGACAGCTCCTTAATCTGCCTTCCAGAACAGGGTTTCAGAAAAGAGAAACGGGGTTCTCCAATCAATGATGAGATGCGCCCTTGAGGATGCTGGCCTAAATTTTGCATATTGGGCGGAGGCCATATTGTATGCCAACTACACTCTCAACAGAGTATGGCCAAGTGTTGTAGAGAAAACCCCCTATGAGATGGTCTATGGGTGTAAACCTAGTTTAAGACATCTGCATGTATTTGGGGTGATGGCCGATGTGCATGTCCCCAAGGGGTTAAGGAAGAAAGGGGACAGGAGGTCGATCAATTTTTTTTTATTGGACTTATATGCCGCCCCATCTCTGAAGACTTGAGGTGGCTCACAGTTAAAACATACAAATACAATAAATAATTAAAAAGAAATTAAATCACTATAAGGTCCAATAAAACCGAATTAAAAATTAAAACTGTCCCATGCCCCCGGTAAGGTAATGACAGCCCGACTTGGTCAAATAGCCAGGTCTTCAAATCGCAGCGGAAGGTGCAGAGGTCAGGGGCCAGGCGGAGGTCCAGAGGCAGTTGATTCCATAAGTCGGGGGCTGCCACAGAGTAGGCTCGCCGCCAGGGGACTGCCAGCCAACATTGGCTTGCCGACAGGACCCCGAGGAGCCCCTGCCTGTGTGCCCATACAGGGCGGTTTGTCCCCGATATCGGTAGGAGGCGCTCCCTTAAATATTGCAGACCCATGTCGTGTAGGACTTTGAATGTTAAAGCCAAAACCTTGAACCTCACCTGGAGTTCAACCGGCAACCAATGCAAGCCGCGCAGGAGGGGGGTAATATGGGACAATCGGGTAACTCTCATCACAACCCGCGTGGCAGCATTCTGCACCAGCTGTAACCTCCAGATGGTGTGCAAGGGCAGTCCTAAATAGAGAGCGTTGCAGTAGTCGAGTCGCGAGGTAACAAGGGCATGAGTGACTGTACGCAGGGCATCTCCGTCCAGAAACGGGCGAAGCTGGCGAACCTGCCGGACCTGGGCAAAGGCCCCCCTGGTGACGGCCCCCACCTGCTCCTCCAATTGGAGCCGCGCGTCCAGGAGGACCCCCAGGTTCCGTGCCCTATCCACAGGGGGCAACACCACTCCCCCTATGGTCAACGATGGACACTCTTGACTGGACTGAGATGCCGGTATGTACAGCCACTCAGTCTTGGCCGGGTTGAGCCGAAGCATGTTTCCGTCCATCCAGATCCGTACCACATCCAGAAAGTGAGTCATCACGGAGAGGGCATCACTGATTTGGTTTGGGGTGGATATGTATAACTGGGTATCATCAGCATACTGGTGATACCTCACCCCAAAACCACGAATGATCTCACCCAGCGGTTTCATGTAGATATTAAATAAAAGGGGGGAGAGGACCAACCCCTGAGGGACCCCACAAGTGAGCACCCTCGGGGCCGACCTCTGTCTCCCTGTCAACACCAATTGCGACCGCCCAGAGAGGTAGGAGGAGAGCCACCGAAGCCCTCGAGGCGTTGCAGAAAGATACCATGGTCGATGGTATCGAAAGCCGCTGAGAGGTCTAATAGGACCAGGACAGAGGAAAAACCCCTGTCCTGGGCCCTCCAGAGATCATCCATCAGTGCGACCAATGCCGTCTCCATGCTGAAACCAGGCCGGAAGCCCGATTGGTACGGATCTAGGTAGTCTGCTTCATCCAGGAAAAGTGGAAACTGCTGAGCCACCACACTCTTAACAACCTTCGCCAAAAAACGAAGGTTGGAGACTGGACGGAAGTTGTCTAACATGGTTGGGTCCAGGGCAGGCTTCTTCAGGAGGGGCCTCACCACTGCCTCTTTCAAGGCGGAGGGAAAGACACCCTCCTTTAATGAAGCATTGACCACTGCCCGGAGCCAACTGCACGTGACCTCCCTGGCAGCATAAGCCAGCCAGGAAGGGCACGGGTCCATCAAACATGTGGTGGAACTCAGATGCCACATAATCCTGTCCACTTCATCCTCAGAAACAGGGTCGAACTCAGCCCAGATCACATCAGCCAGACTACTTGCACCACGATCTTCAGACCACTGCAAGGTGGAGCACAACCCGCCCTGAATCCGTGCGATCTTATCCGACAGATATTGACCAAATTCCTCAGCCCTTCCCCAGAGAGGGTCCACCACCTCCCTCAGATGTAAGAGGGAGCGGGTGGCCCTAAACAGGGTGGTTATCTGCGGACGCTATGAGGGTGGAGAGATAAGACCTTCTTGCCACCCCCATAGCTACCAGGTAAGTCCTTATATGGGCTCTTAACTGGGCTCGATCGGCTTGGGAGTGGGTGGCCCTCCACCTGCTCTCTAAACCCCTCCGATGGCGCTTCATCTCCTGGAGCTCCTCAGTATACCAAGGAGCTACCCGGGATCCACGACGTGTGAGGGGACGCATAGGGACAACCCTGTCGAGGGCAGCCTCAGCAGCCTGCTGCCAAGCAGCTGCCAGGTCCTCAGCAGAGTTGTGGGCAAGGGAAATGGGGAAAAACCCCAGTTCCACCTGGAACCTTTCAGGGTCCATTAGGCGTCTGGGGCGGAACCATCTAAGTGGCTCCTCATCCCAGCAGTGGGGGGCTGCCTGTTGGAAGACCAGCCACAGGAGATAGTGATCAGTGGAACAGGCATGTCATAAAATCACTACGCCACTGTTCGAGACAAAACCAGGTCGAGAGTGTTTCCCCTTGTGAGTCAGGCCTTGAATTAACTGGGTCAGGCCCATGGTCCCCATGGAGTCCATGAATTCCTGGCCAAACCCGATGCCCCCAAGGGAAGGCAGATTGAAATCACCCAGGACCATAAGCCCGGAGATCCACCGCCACCGAAACGCCGAGAAACCCAGGCAGGGTTGCTGCCACACAGCTGGGGAAAGGTATGTCAGCAGCAAACCCACCCGACCACTAGGCCCCACCTCAGGAAGAGGGTCTCACTTCTGCCTATCTCAGGAACAGCGACCTCCCTTGGAATCAGGGTCTCCTGAATAACCACAGCCACTCCACCACCCCTCCCTGAGCCCGTGCCAGGTGCAAAATCCAGAAACCTGGGGGCATAAATCAACCAGAGGGACTCCTCTCTGGGCCCAACCAGGTCTTGGTGATGCAAGCCAGGTCCGCAGCCTCCTCCTCAATCACCTGGGAGGAGGGAAGACTTATTAGCCATGGACCTGGCATTAAAATACACCAGCTTGAGCCCAGGGTCCCCATTGCCCCAGGGGAGGAGGTCATAGGGTGGCGCCAGCACGCTGAATAGCGAGGGCATGCTCCCAACATGATCTGGTCCTATGCCTCGTGTCTCCCACCGATCCCAACCACCCTAGGGATGCGTCCCGGCCCAGGCCCTGGCCCCCCCCCTGCCCCCCACGAGCGGGCTGCAATCCACCCCGACATCATTTCCCACCCTCCTCCCTAGCCTACTTAAAATTTAATTAAAATTTAATTAAAGGGGCCCTAGTGACCCTCTTTTTGCCTTCTTAGAACCCCAACCCCAACCCAACTCCCGCCATGCCATCTCTCCGGGTTCCATAACCCATCCTCGAGGTAGGCGGTGATAGTGTAGCAGGCCATGTCCTGGAGGGAGGGAGCCTCCTGAAGGCCTGAAGCTCTGCTGCTGTAAAGTTCCAATATTACAGATCCAGGGATGTCAAGGAACCGGCACAAGGTCTGTAGGTGGAAACAATAAAGTCGAATATAGGAACTTGGTAAAGTCCTAGGTACTGCCGCCCGGGGGTCCAGGAACCAGCTGCCCTCTCACAACAGACCTGTGGTTGATGTTTAAGACCCTCCTCCGGATCAAGTCCGCACTCTCACCGGGTATCCCCATGGGCACCAATTGGACAGTTGGTAAACAGATGTTAATGGCTATCTAGAGAGAAGTGAGTCCCCACTGCTGTTCTCTCACCACGGCTAGGGAAACAACAAAATCTGGTAGCCATAAATCAAGTTCAAGGGTGTACAGTCGGCACTGGGAATCCAGGACCAGGTCACTAGGGTGTCCAAGCTCATCCCTCCGTGGCCTATGGCAGTATAGATGGTTCAGTCCCAGTAATTAGAGTACCT
The DNA here is from genome assembly GCA_009733165.1 of Naja naja. Taxonomy (NCBI): domain Eukaryota; kingdom Metazoa; phylum Chordata; class Lepidosauria; order Squamata; family Elapidae; genus Naja; species Naja naja. Next base: position 253,533,787 of record CM019149.1, on the reverse strand, counting down.
TGTAATTGGCGAAGATGGAGCAGATGGTATAAGTGGAAGCAGTAACATAGGTGAGGCCAAATGACCAAACACAATGGTCGATGGAAAAGTCCAGAGTCAGGCCATAAGAAACAGCAGGAAAAGGGCGTCACCACCATCACCTCCAACGCCATAGATGGAAACATCGCAGCCCTTAGCATCCCTTGGACGGGACCAGGGCCTCCGCCCATAACAGCTGACCCAGGACTGGTTATGCTTCCTGCTGTATTCCAGGCCATACCTGGGACAGCCCCAGTGTCACATTGGCCCTCTAAACAAAATAAAGGCCAGGGGCTAGCCACAAATAGCGCCATTCTCGCCACCATCGCCGCCATCCCTCCCGACGCCACCATCACTCCAGATCTTCCTGGCGTCTAGAGGGCTGACCCTCCCAGATCAGCTGTAGCCTCAGAACCGCGCCCCAGTTGATCCAGAAGGGGGGGACATCGTCGGGCTCGCACACCGCACCTGGAGCCACTGCTGCACCACCCAGCACTTTGCAGGCTCCAATGCAAAAACGGGGGGGGGGGGATGCCACTGAACCCCAGCTCGACCCAAAGCCCAACGAGTCCCGAGCTGACGGTCTCATCCGAGGTCCCCCAGGAGGAAAACACCGCCGGGCTTGTTGTCAATGCGCCCGGAGCCGCCCGGAGCCACCTGGAGCCGCCCAGAGCCACCCGGAGCCACTGCTATGCCACGCCGACACCTCCACAGCTCCGCACACACAGAAACTGGGGGGGGGATGACACAAATCCCTTCTCGCTCCAGAGCCCAGCAAATCCCCCACCGAGGGTCTCGTTCGGCTCCCCAAGCCCACCAGCGACAATGCCAGGTACCGGGGCTATAAAAAACCCCTCCAAACACCCTCTCGGACCGTTCAAGCCTTCCGCCTCACTCCGAGACTCAGCAGAAACCACCCATGTTAGTCAGGCATGCCTGATTAAGGCATGAACCTTAAGAAATTAAGGTTCATAGGGTATGAGCCTGGGTCCAAGGCTTACAAATTTTGTGGAAATGACAAAAGGATTGTCATCTCAAGATTGGCCACCTTCTATGAGAGCACAAACTGGAGCAGAATCCACGCCAATGAGATTCTGGCTCCCAAACAGGCCCATGATTCAGGCAGCAAAGATAAAAATGTGTTGAAAACCCCATCTAGTGATGGTAACACATCTGGCTCAGAGGATTGTGGAGAAAGGGCAATCTCCAGACCCCTTAAGGGAATCCTCAAAAGGCAAATGGGAGTGACCCGGGAGAAGGGGCATCCCAAAGTTAAAACTGGCAAAATTAATAGTGATGAAGTCAGTGACAATTTGGATAATCTGGATGATTCAAATTGTGAACAGGAACCAGTTAGTAGACCAATCCGGACTACTAGAAATAAGAAACCTGAAAGGTTTAGTGACTTCATCACTAATGTAAATTTGGCATCGACCACTCCTCAAAGATAGGATGTTTTAAAGCTATCTCCAAAAGAGCAGGGAAATTGGCATGCTGCTATGGATTTGGAGATGAACAGCCTCAGGAAGCTGGAGGTGTTCACACCTGCTAAATTGCCAAAAGATAAGAAAGCAATTGGCACAAGATGGGTTTATAAGAAGAAGCCACTGGATGATGGGAACTTCTTATACAAGGCGAGATTGGTGGCACAGGGATTCTCGCCTTCTCACCCACAGTATGCCCTGAGAGTGTAAAGACAGCTCTCACCATAGCGCCATACATGGGAGAGTGTTCTGCAGTTTGATGTACAAACGGCCTATTTGCAAGCCAAATTGGACAAGGAAATCTATGTAAGGGCACCTCTGGGCGTAGATGATAGAGAAGATGAAATCTGGCTTCTTAACAAAAGTCTCTATGGTCTGAAGCAGTCTGGGAGAAGGTGGTATGAATGCCTTACTGAGTGTCTAAGGCAAATAGGTTTCACCGCCTCACCAGCTGATGAATGTTTTCATCAGGCAACAAGATGGTATCAAGGAGACTGTCCTTGTATACGTTGATGACATTTTGTACATCAGCAAATCAGAGGAGAGGAGTAAATCCTTCTCTGATCAGGTAAGTAGAAAGTTTGCACTGAAGCCTCTAGGCCAGATTGACAAATTTCTGGGGGTTCAGTTCACAAAAACTGAGAAAGGATTTGAGCTTTCTCAGTGGGATAAAATCTTAGATTTGATTGACAGGTGCAACATGGCAGAGGCCAAGCCCTGTGACACTCCAATGCAAACAGATTTCCCAAGAAACATGTATAGTGATAGTGAGGATTTTGTACATAAAACTATGTACAAATCCGTATTGGGCTCACTCTTGTATATAGCAGGTTGGACTAGGCCTGACATCAGCCTATCTATAAATATCCTAGCTAGGCATTCTGAAAATCCCAAACAAATACATTGGACTGGTATCAAGAGGGTTCTTAGATACCTTAAGGGCACAGCGAATCTCTCACTCTTACTTGAGCCTTACATTTCAGAAATTCCTCAACTCTACACCTACTCTGATGCTGATTGGGCAGGTGATACCAAATCGAGGAAGAGTACTTCAGGTTATATTGTATACCTTAATAACTGTCCAGTACATTGGTACTCGGTAAGCAAAGGTTAATTTCCACCTCAACAGCTGAGGCTGAGTACGCATGCTTGTCTAAAGTCTCCAACAACCTAGTATGGTTCGATGAACTTCTGAAGAGTTTATGGGGAGAACCAGAATACCCTATAATTATCCACGAGGATAATCTTGCAGCAATTGAAATTTCAAAAGCTGAAGCATAGGCCACAGATCATGGCACATAGACATAAAATATAAGCATGTTAGACAGTTGTCTAAAATAGGTTTCATAAAGACAATATATACTGAAACGAAGGAACAGATTGCTGACATTTTCACCAAGCCCTTACCTAGAGAACAACACATGTACCTGCTAGAAAAATTACCTTTAACTATGTAAGTATAATTATTCCAATGGTTGTAAATAGAGTGTGTATATATATAGCCCAATATATATATGTGTAAAAATTCTGTAAATACATAGAGAAGGGATTGTCAGAAAGTAGAACTTTCTGGAGTTACTATGCAGTTTACAAATTAGTAGAGTTTGATGGGTGATCAAACCTACCAATGACAGGGTGGCATTGAGCACCTCACTGTGATACTGTAGGACACGCCCTAAATATAAAAGGGCTGTCAACTGTCATTTTCAAAAGAGAAAGAAAATGAGGAGATTCTAAGGAGATTCTGTGGAGACTCATTTTGTCTGAGGGAGATTGGAGATACTGAGAAGATCCAAGACTCTGAGGAGATATTAGGATCTGACAGACTGAGGTCTGTGTATGAGAAGATATAGCAAAGAGATCTGAGAGAAGATCTATAACCTAAAGAGAAAGGGACTTTCTAAAGAGGTTAGCTATATCTAAGAAGAGGTTATGAGAGGAAGAACTGTGAATCTCTCATAGTAACTTCTAGTTCCTTGAAGGACTGTTTAAGAGGAACGAAAGAAGAAAAGACTCTGTATATATTTAAGAATAATATATTTATTGATTATTCTGTTATAATAAATCTGTTTTGATCTGACACAACTTGACATTGCAATTTATTGAATGACTCTGTGAAATAGATATAGGTTTAAAGATCCAGGCCAAACTCAATTAATATTATTATTTAACACCCTTGCACAAGATCAATAGAGATATATTTGATACAACTGTTTTTCATTTAATCTTATAGGAACCTCAGTCTTGCTTTTGTTGAAGTAATATGTGTGTCAATGGCAAAACATGCAATAATGTATTGCTTGAAGCTACTTATTATAAACAGGACAAAAAATACCTACCTTTTTCATTGTTTGAAGGATTACCGTAAAAAATTCATCTCAGTCAAAAATGTTTTCAATAGATCTCAGTCATTAAAATGCTTCTAATGTTATTGAAAAAAGACTATGTAAAAGTATTAAAGATTTGTTTTATCATTGTTTTGACAATTGGTACAGCTTTTAAGTGCTTTTTCAACATTTCTGTATATTGAATGAAACTGATGTTCATTAACTGACTCCACGATTGCTATTTATTGGCTTATTCACAACTTGATTAATGATTTGAAGCAATAGCTTTTTGAGTTTAAACAGAAGGGTTAGGAAATGTTATGAAGTGGGATTTTACCTGAGGTTCCCTGGATCATCAACAGAGAGATATTTTGAGAATGAGGTTTAGAATAGCATATAATACTAAGAGACAGGGGAATTCTTTCTCTCTTGTATGTGCACTTAGTTTTTCTAGATGGGGAATAATCAGTAATTACCTAGACAAGTTTACAAGAGCAAAAATAAATAATAAAATGTAACAGCAGGTGGACAAAACCATTAAAATGAACAGAAGAATAATGATCTAATATTTGTCAAGCACATATTTCAAAGCAGAATTACATGCCAAGTTTCCAATGGGGATAAGAAAGATGCTTGTACAGTTTCAGTCTTCACACTGGAAGACTTCAAAACTGTCTTTGCAGATAAGTTGTAAGAGCAGGTATTCATGGAGAGGTAGGGGAGCAACAAGAAGGTAAAAGGAGTAAAGCCAGGAAGAGGTCATCAGTGTTTTTTTAAAGTAAGATCTAAGATTTGACAATTTAAGTACTGGAAAAACATTAAAACCAGACCGTCTTAAAACAGAAGGAATTATTGAAATAAAATATTGGATAGCAAGCTAGATATTTTAGCAAGCTAAAATATTGGATAGCAAGCTAGATGAACACTTGATAGGGTTTTTGTTCGTGTGTGTCCACTTCATTTGTTTTTATTTTGTTTCTGTTTTTACAATGAAAGGGTACCATTCAAAGTACTACATATGAAAATTCAAAGAAAGTTCTTCCATAAGATGGTTAAGTTCAGGGCCTAGGTTTACTTAGCTAACTCAGCAGGCTTGAACTCAAATAAGTAATTAAACCTAAAGTAGCCAACCCATCTGGCTTTTAGCAAATTACTTTCTCAGCCTTTGCTTAGCCTTTTTACAGGCTTGCTATCACCAAAAATGCCTCCCTGGAGGAAGAGAGGAATAGAAATGTAAACATAAATAAATAAAGATGTATAAACTGTTTTCTATGAAATCAGTTCATATAAATATTTTGAAGGCCTATATTTCAATTGAATTGCTGATAATGTAGGATTGTCAAATTGGTGTTTCTTTGTTATAATTACATTGTGGGAAGAAAGGTATTTTAAAAAAAATAGAATTAGTTTAGAACCAGAATGTGCCAAGAGGCAAGAAAGGTCGATGAACATGCGTGAGAACGAATAGTCCATTATGATACAATGCTGAATAGTCAAGTGAAATTGCCAAACAGGATGCATGCAATACAGGCTTGGAAAGGTATCAGGGCATGTGTATGAAGATACTTTTTGTACTCACTTGACTTTTTTTCTTCACATAAGGACATACTAGCCACACAAACAGGAAAGCCAGAGAGTGAGTTACAGTAGGACAAACTGTGCATCATCTGCCTTCTTAGATATTTTGGATTATTTCACATTTATTTTTGTAGCTGTAAGGCAAAAAAGCTTACTAATAACAGAGCGATGGAACATTAACTATACTAGACATTTGTAAATCTCCCCTCTGGTAGTTTTAGAACCCCAAGGATCTGAAAGTAGGGCAAATGAGTTTCCTTCATAGAAACTTATGGGGTAAAAATAGAACATTCCTAATTTTATTTATTTTCATTGTAAACGTATGTGATCTTCAATGGTTCACTTCTGTGTATACTTATTTGGGAATCATGCCAAGAGTATAGTAGGTTTTCTTTTGAATAAATATGCATGGGATTGTTCCAGCCTACCTGGAATAGAGAAAAGTGACTATAATCCTAAGGAAAGGATGGGAGCAAGAGACGAGAGACTCTCTACTTACTTCCACTTCTCCTTTAGCTAATGCTTTAGCTGCAAAGTAGGACTGCCATTAATCCAAATTTTTATTTATATTGTGAATATGAAAAAAGAACGGGTTTCAGTAACATTATGTCAAGGTTCTGTAAACAAACTAAGATGGTAGTTTATGTACAGGTGGACAAGAGGCCAGGCAGAGGGATGATGGCAAAGGAGCCAGAGACAAGTGTATGAAAGATTGATGGGCCAGAAATAGATATTTAAAAGAAAAATCAAAGAATTTAGAGGTCTTAATAAAAAACATCAGCAAGAATGATGTTGACTGATCACATTTAGCATAACGAGTTAGGAAAGTTAAGAATTCCTGCCCTCTAGGAAGATAGAAGACTAGGTACAGGTTGTCCTCAACTTACAGCCACAAATTTATGTTAAGTGAGGAATTTGTTAAGTGAGGTTTGACTTCCTACATTTCTTAAATGAATCACTTAAATTAATTAAATTAGTAACATGGTTAAGAGAATCTGGTTTTCTCATTGACTTTGCTTGTCAGAAGGTCACAAAAGGCAATCACATGACTCCAAGACATTGCAAGCATCATAAAGATGAGTCAGTTGTCAAGCATGTAAATCATGTGAACGTGGGGATGCTACAATGGTCGTAAGTGTGAAAAATGGCCATAAGTCACTTTTTAAAAAACTGATCTTGTAACTTTGAACGGTCATTAAATGAGCTGTTGTAAGTTGAGGAATATCTGATTAAGGAAGCAGGGTTTCTCAATGGATATCCTATTCTAGGCACTAACTTGTTACCCAAACCTGGGTGTTCCCCTTATCCTTGCTTTCAGGAAAATGATCCTTTCATCATTCCTCTGCAGCTTAAGCTTTTTCTTTCTAGTTTTAGATCTTTTAACTTAGGGGTGTCAAATGTGCGGTATCACGGCAGCATCATGTGATGTATCATGACTTTCCCCCCTTGGCTAAACCGGGCATGGGTGTAGCCAGTGCAGGACACATCCAGACATGGGCAGCCCTGTTTCAAATCATTGCTATTGTTGTAAGCATTGTAACTATTTTTATTTCCCTTTTTTCTTTCTTTTTCACTTTTTACATGTTAAATCATTTGAATCGGAAGGAAGGAAGGAAGGAAGGAAGGAAGGAAGGAAGGAAGGAAGGAAGGAAGGGAGGGAGGGAGGAAGGAAATCTGGTGAATTCCAATTGACTTTAAGACAAAAATGTATAATGTTCAAGCTGGAAGATCAACTAATCCTATTTCGAAACCTAGATAGTCTTCTTTCATGTACAGTGAGATTCTCCAATATTTCATCCTCCATATATATTGGGACTGCAAATTTCAGAATTCTCAAACAGCAGCAGGCTTATCATAGAGACTCTCTGAGAAGCCATAATGCTTTTGATTCAAAGAAGATGCTAATTTCCAGAAGCCTTAGTTGAAGATCCTGTCATCTATTATCTCATAATGAATATTTTAGTATAAATTGTCTGTTCACAAAAATAAAATGATGCCTCTAGGTACATCAGAACAAATCTAGTTCTCTAAAGAAAAGAATAAAAAAGAGTTTTTATATATCAAAGATGATTTAATCTTCATCATAGACGCTTTCTTCAATACTGATTGTGGGACAACTGCTCCTAAAAGACAGCAGACAAACTGGAAAGGCAAAGAACAGACCAATAATTCACAATTCCCTGCTATAGAAGTATGTCCATCTAAGGAAACTAACTGATTTGGTAATGGTACAACTATCCTGTGTTTATGTAGAAGAAAGGTCCTTACCAAACGTAAGTCAGAATTAACAAGGATACATTATTCTTTTTTGTTTTTCAGTGACAATTTCCAGGTGTATAAAACATGAGACTTCATATGAAGTATATTTAAGCCAGGCTAAAAAAAAAAAGAACTATGGCCCACAATTGTTTTATTTTCCTTTTTTATTCCTAGTTTCTGAAGCTAAATGAAACACTATGCTGGGTGAAAGCATAAGGTTTGGTCATGGCATTTGTGCTGCATCAGTTGACTCCATCAATTTTTGAACAGTAACGCAGCTGGCCATGAGGGTATACCCTGCAGCCAGCATGCTCATTAGGATCCGGATGCTAAGCACAGGCAAAAGAGCCTTAAAAGATCATACAGTGTCTCTGCTTATCCTCTGGAAATTACTTCCTGAATGGGAGGTTTTATTGTAATGACTCAGCTACTGTGACAGCTGATGGCATCCACAGGATTTCAGCACTAGCAGGCAAAAGCGGGTTCTATATAGGTGTGCAAATCTACTGACAACTGACATCTCTGTCCTGGAAACATTTAAGACATTTTTTTTCAATTGGCAGATTGAAAGATTCCCCTCCACCACCACCCTATAAAACATCAGTGGAATTTTGTACAACTCAGCTCAGACCTAAGCCTCACTAATTTCAATGTAGCTTTTTCCAGGATAAGAGAATATTGTATTAATGCTAAAGGAAGCTACCCTGAGTTCCCAGAGAGGATTGTTGAAAGCCCATGATAGCACGAATTTCTGTCTGTTATAAGAAGTCCTCAACTTGCAACCATAATTGAGCCCATAATTATGATCATAAGCCACAAGAGGGCTGTTAAGGGCTGTAACCATGTGACCACACCTGATTTTACTACTTTTTTTGCAGCAGTTATTAAGTAAAGACAGCAGTTGTTAAATGAATTCATTATAGTCAATGGATTTTTTTTGCTGGAAACTGGCAAAAATAAATGCCAGAAACTTAAAAAAAAACTCATGAGACTGCAGGATACTACAAATGACCAGTTGCCAAGCATCCAAAATGAGATCATGTGACTACAGAGATGTGTACAGCCATCAGAACTTCAAAATTGGGTTATAAGTACCTTTTGGGGGGTCCATTGTAACTTTAAATGGTCATTAAGTGACTGGTTGTTAAGAGAGAAGTACCTATAATGAAGAGCAAGAGCCATAGTCACAGAGGCAGATCTTCAGTTGTAAACCTCTTCAGTGTGGTAGAAAGTTCTGCTTGCTATTACTGAGCTGCCAGATCAACTCTTCAGATGGAAACATTTATGGTGGGGATAGTCCACGGTGGCCTCTGTATATTGAATATCCAGATTCAAGACCAATTAGGCTAACAAAGCACATCCTTCCTTTAGTTACTAAAAACCTATTAACATAAATGGGACATACTTAAAGAAGAGTGTTCAAAGAAGTTTTCAAGGGAGAGTGTTCAAAGAAGTTTTCAAGGACTCACATCTCATGTTAATGTGTATGTATTTATTGCAACATATATCACCTTCTCCAAACCCTTAAGAAAAAACATGGAGCATTTTTCTAAGTTCTTAGCTCTTGCCTCTGAGTAGATATACAGAGAACTTCACTATTAATTACTGATATGTGGAGACTGAAATAATTATATGAGCAACTGTCAAATCGCAACACTTTCATGTCAATACATCAAAAGCAGATATGTAATTGAACTTATTTCACATTCAGTTGCTATACTATTTCAACAATACATTTTGCTCACATAAAAGTTCCATGCTAACTACAGAAAATAAAACTAACCTGTCAAAGAAAACATCAAGCAAACAAATGATGCTTTTGGAAACTGTAGCCACAGACCACATAATTTTGAGCAAGTTGTATGTTATAGGACTATCAGTGAACTGCAGCTTTTCAAACTCTAAATACATTTCTGCAAAGTGGTATTCTTCAAGTCTCATGGGATGACTTGAATTCCAAAATTCACATCAAGAATGTTCTAGCTAGTGTGCTTTCAACATATCTGGAAGGCACCAAGCTAGAGGAAAAAAAACTACTTGAGATATTAGATAAAACAAGATAATAATAAGAAATAACTGAAATAGAAAAAATGTTTTTCACAATAGACGGAAGAGTACATAATTGCGACTATAATCAGAATTATTGAGTACTAACCTGTAATATTTTAATGCAATCTTAGCCCTTTTAAAAGAACTTTGTAATTCTTTGGGCTGAGGGAATACTATTCCAAATTATAGAGTCTTACCCTTTAACTTCAGTAAATTCAAAGAATCATTAAACCTATACAGATGAAATGATAGGATAAGGCATCCTAAAACAACAATGTCAATAATTAGCATCTTCCACGTTAAGAAGGAAATTTTGCTGGCAAATATTCTGATCTACAGAAGATTCAGTGCTTAAGAGATGTCCATTATGCTATCATGGAATTCCTCAACCTCACAAGATGCCCTGAGTTGTTATGAGTCATGCTCTGATGTTGTCTAAGGCAAAAAAAAAAGTTTCAAGATGATGAATCAAAATAGAAGAGGTTTTTCCAAGAATTTCCACTAGTGCAGGACTTGTAATCCATCCTATTTGATGGGCATCAGACTGAGGAAGGTGCTTTGGATAATATTGGATGAAAGTGATTCTATTTAGTCAAGGCAGGAAGAGTTGACTGGGTACACAGTACTTGCATGTAGCTATTCTACTCAAAAGACAAAAACTCTGAGGGAGGAAACAGGAAAAGGATACAAATCTTCTGCACACACTGCATAGGCAGTGCCTTGAGCACAGCAATGCTTTTGATCTAGTTTGCAATCCCTGAACCCCTTCTAGGCACTCCCCAGTGTCCTCTCTGAAATCCAGCAGTGTGATTGACTGAAAATAATTTTATCCTAGAATGCAGAATATGTCAGAATTGTTGACAACTTTTACAGCTTTCCCTCTGGTGGACTCATCTCTCATCTCTTCTGTATCTTGTTTATTGCTTTAGTCAGAGTAGGAAATTGCTTTTAGGTCTTTTCCTTCCCTTTTTTTCCTCACTCCCTCGCATAAGGTAAGTCACAGTTTAGATAAAAATACATAAAAACAAAGAAAGCAAACCCATCTGTTCTTCCCCTACCAATCATGTCTTTCAGGCAAAGCAGCAACGGGGGCTGGAGCTCTTTACAGCCTGAGTGTATAAATGCCACCATGTTTACACGTTGGTTCTGATCATCCTTCCCAGCAATTCCAAAAATGATTTGGAAATGAAAGGAGGAGGAATGTGTGAGTTCAACCTAGTTAAACAGAGAAGCATCAAATGCGTCAGCATGCCAGTGTTAATAAATGCTGTATATCCCCATACATCAGCAAAATATGGAGTATATTGCAATTTGCTAGCCTGCCAGATATCTCTGACAGTGAATTCTCATTACTGTTCTGAAATGATAGTGCAAATACTCTACACTATCACACTTTTAAAAAATATATCTTTTTTTTACTCTACTTAAATACCACTGAAACAGAGGTGGTATTCAGCAGGTTCTGACCAGTTTTAGAGAACTGAAACTTTGAATAATTCAGAGAACCAGCAAATACCACCTCTGACTGGAGATTTTACAGTATCCTTCCCGCCACACCCACCAAGCCATGCCCACACAACTAGTAGTAAAAAAAAATTGAATCCCACCACTGCACTGAACAATAAAAAACTTGTTGGTTTATAACCATACAAATAAACAACTTTAAAAGTTAAATTAATAAGTACCATTTTTATGAATAATAGCAATCATTAATAAAAGTATACATCCAGGGTAAAACAACAAAACAAATCAATTCATTTGTTTTAAATAAATGATAAAAGGACAAAAATAGGTTAAGTTAATAATAGCCAAGAAATCTCCAAACTCCATGGAAATGTTCACTCTTAACCATTTCTGGAATGCAAAAAGCATTAGGCAAGCCTTAATTGAAGATTGTTCCATAAGACTGGAGTCTCCACTAAGAAATAGCTTCTCCTGGCTTCCACTACTCTTATTTATCCAAAGTGAGGTACAACCAAAAACCTCTTCCAAAAGTATGTACTGGACAAGCCTATTCAAGTAGAGAAAGGCAGCCCAACAGGTATCTAGATGTCAAACCATGTTAAATATAGATACCTTCAAAATCACCTTCTTTTATATATATTCCCCATAAATTGCAGTCAGTATCTGAATTATTGTTTTAGATGCCTTTGTAAAATAAAATACAGTACTTAGCTACTAAGGACATATATATTTTTGGTAATGAACATGAAATGTGAGGTGGCCTCTACAAGATTTTTTCTGGTTTTGGAACTTGATTCTTTTAGGTGTCTAGTTAAATTACTGTAGATTTCAGGAATTAAGATTGAATATTTGCTATTCCATTGGCAGATGGTAGCACTTGGCCAATCTTGTTTGGACTCAGAAGCTAAGGAGGATCAGAGGTGGTTGATTCTTACTAGGAAGCCTCCAGGGAATATCTGGGTTGGAGGTGAAAAATCATTCCTGACAAGTCAAAGAAAAAAAAACCTAGATTAGGGCAATTGCAAATCATATTGCTGACCAAAACAAAACAAAAATTACAGACCTATCTGTGATGTTATCAGAAAGCAAGCTCAGTGTGGGGGGAAAAACTTTATCTTAATTATCTTCATACTTACACCTTCTGCAACTAAGAATTATTAAACAATTAACATTATGTTCTGAATGTTATATTTGTGTACACAGGGAAGTGTTATTGATTTTAGTATGATCCAACCTCACTTGACTATATAGGTAATAAAAAAACAGAATACACATTACTAAAATAATTTCTGCCAAGGTTGCTATGCTACACATTCTCTGTCCAGCTTAGTTATACAAGTTCTTGATTCACCTTTACCCAGTTTAATATATATTTCAAAGGTTTTCAGGAGGGATACTGTATAGATCGGAGTTAGCTGAAACCTGAATTGAATTGAATCTGATCATGGAAATTTTATAATTCTCCAAAAATGAAGCAAATTTTACTTTAAAATTATTAGGTCAAATATTTTTTTTTTCTTTAATTGTGTCAAATTCTTGGACCCTGCCTGGACAACTCCTATAGTTTTCTTGACAAGGTTCTTCAGAAGTGATTTGGCATTATCTCCTTCATAAAGCTGAGAGAAAGTGAGAGGCCCAAGATCACCCAGCTGGCTTTATGCCTAAAGCAGTACTAAAATTCATGGTATCCTAGCTTCCTAGTTTCTTGCCTGATGCCTTAATTTTCCCCAAACTGTGCAAGGTTTCCAGAAAAGGTTGGGGAAGTGATTGGAGAGGGAGAATACTAGTTTGCATTTGCAAATATGGAAACTATTGGTATGAAGAGTTACAATTCTTTGGAATGGAGGATGGCTCATATTAGACTCCAACACAACTAGGGAAACTTTGTTAAATTAGTTAATTAGTAGAACATGCAACTTTGCCTAATCGCCATCTTTTCCAATTAGATTCCTATGAATCAAGAGGCTGGCAGAGGTGCATCCCTAGGGAATGAAAATAATTCAGATGCAGAGTAGGGAAAAATAAGGGGCACCATTAGTTTAAAGTATGATGCTATTAATTGTCCCTGTATAAATCTTCCATCAGCATTACCCTCCAGATATGCTTACAAGTCCCAGGGTTGCTAGCTAGGAAATTGAGGTAGGCTGCTTCACAGAGAAAGCTAGATCAATATAAATGGCTACCTTTCACCTGCAGTTATACTGTCCCCATGATGATAATAATCCTGAGTTATGCTCTGACAGAAAATGTGACTTTGATGTTAGAATGGCTGTGTTTAAAATTGATGTCAAATAATTTGCCCAACTGCTAGTTTTCCTGGGAGCATTCATATAGCTCTTTAATTGTGCAGCTCATCACAACATTAGGAACAGCAATAGGTCCCTTAGATCAGACTTCTAAGGTCAAGCCTCCCAGACTCTTCTACATCTGTTGTAACTGACTGGAAAAAAAAACCTGCTTCATCTTGGGGTAACCGTAGAAACTAGAAATAGATGACAGACTTGGTAATATTTTCCAGAAAAGTGTTCATTCTCTTCATTCTCCAAGTTTTACTTGCTGCAGCTGTTACCCATTACTCATGAGTCATGACTAATGTCATACACATTTTGTCTCTTTACCACAATTGGAGGGGGTACAGAATAGGCCCCAAAGCAACGAAGGAAAGTTCTATCTATTTTGCTGTGGGACGCAGACCACACACACAGAGGCCTTTTTGCTGACCATTTAAAGACAGCTGCTCCTCTGTGGGGTTGCCATCATTTGCTTGTGACTTTTCAAGCTGCTTTGTACAAAGCAATGCACCAGCTGTAACAGGTTAGGGTGCAATGATTTAAAAAATTGTTCTGATTGCTCCCCTATCTGTTCATTACAATCTTTTCCTATTTCAGCTGATTCTCTGAATAAGTTTTTTTAAAAGCAGGGGCATCTCTTTTTAGTTGCCAACAATATGTCCTGTATACTGGCATGGAATCTGATTCCCTTCCTCTCTTGGTTGCTTCCCAAATGACAAATAGCGGTTGTTTTCTCATGTTTTTTCCAAAATTCAAAAATCTACTGGTATTAGTGCATTGGGAAACTCAGATGTTTTTCTGTAGGCAACAGGTCAGATCTGTTTTTATTCAGATATATGATTCATTGACTTTTTAATAATAAATTATCTAAAATATCTAATAAGTTACAAATAGTACGGTAGTAGGATGTTTGGAAGTAAAGGTTCAGTGATTACTCCTTCTTTATCTCCTTTTCTTAGTCTATCCACATCTTTCTCTCTAAGGAAGCACAGAACTACAGTAACACTGGCAGAAGAAATCATATTTAGTTTTAGATAGCAGGAACAATATCTTTTGCTATTATTAATGTGAAGGGGAGAAGGCAAGCAGCTCTTTAAGAAACCCTTTGCCATTTCTACTAAGGTAACATCACAGTTTTACAAATAAATTTATAATAGTTTATAGAAAAAACAAAGCAGAAGACTTTTAGTACCATTAAGAGATACTAATGTGCAGGAAGTTCAATTTTGAAGTAAGATTCTTCCTTTTATTCTTGGAGCATCCGAAAGCTAAAGCACATAAAATCTGTTTGTTTTTGTTTAATACTTTGCAGGAAATCAGACTGGTTCCGTGACTTGAACAAAGGTAACAAGATAAGGCGCAGTGGCAGAAATTGCAAATTCCATATGTCATCAGGTTATTGCTGAATCTTTGCAACTACATACTTAAGACTTCTTTAAGTGATCTGTCTCCAGCCTGGTCCTTCAAGTCTTTCAATGTGGCACCCATCACTGAGATCATTGAGTCCATTCACCTTGCTTCTGGTTGCCCTCTCTTCCTTTCTCCCTCCCCCACCTGTCTCAGTAGCATAGATTTCTCCAGAGAGCTAAGACTTGCTCAATGTGTCCAAAATAGAATTCATTTGTGGTGAAAGGCTCTGTGCAAGTGCTTAGTATATACATGACCCTTACTCTACCTTTCTCATCAATTAGTAATATCCCATTTATTCATTACAATGGGAAAGAGCACCCTGTGTCCCTTCAAACAGTATTCTTCAAAAAGGAAACTTGCTGTTCTGTAATTATAGTCAACATAAAAGCACTCAGAAAAGAGCTAACAAGCAAGAATGAGTGAATTGCAAGCTTCTTGTATTTTTTAAAAAGCTCATTATAAGTTGTCCTTTAGTGTCTGCTTTTCTTTATGCATGTTATTGTGCTGCCTGATAGGTTTCTAGGATTTCTTCTCCTGCCTCCCCCCCCCACTTCACAGCAGCAGATACGATAATTGCAAGATGAGCCATAGGAATTTGGCATTTATCTGTTTGCCTTAATTTCATTTTACTACGTCTTCCTTCAAGAAACCAAATCATAGATAGAAGCCATAAACTACCAACTTGTGAAGCTTTCCTAGTCCTGAAAGGTGAAATGATTTACATTTCCAATCAAATAGAAAGAAAATAAAACATTCAGCAGAACTCCAGTGGAAGCAATAACAGCACCCAGGTGGATTGGATTCCTTCTCTAATCTTTACAAATCCATTATTAAATATTAAATTACAGCCTGTAAAGAGTTTCCTGCACAATCCAAAATTAGATCAGGTCAGTGGCATTAGATCTCATATTGCAGCATGTGCAAAGGGTTTTGTTTTTATTTATTATTTTTCCTTTCCTTCCAAATCTCCGATGAAAAATTAAACAGAGTGTATCAACCTTGGCAACTTTAAGCTGTGTTTGCTAGGGAATTCTGGGAATTGATGTTCACACATCTTTGCCAAGTTGCCAAGGATGAGAAACTCTGCTTTAGATTGTAGCAATGTGATAATGTTTATTTGCAAGAAACAAAAAGTTGATGGCATTTTAGACAGATGATAATGAATATCATTAACATAGTTCTGTAATATTCTTCCAATGTTCTGAAAGATTCTTCCCCAGTAAAGATAAATTTTTATTTCTCTATTTCTCATGGTTCTTTTAAAATTCTTTCATGTTTCATGGTGATAAAAAGTGCTAACAATGATGCTTTTTTCTGCCACTTACCTTTCTATGTCCTGATTTGGACAGAAGAAGCCAAGATAGGCCATTGATAAGTCACTGATCTCTGCAGGGGTAAGACAAGTTTATAAGAGACACAAGCATTACTTTAACTTTGAAGAACACAATCAGAATTTCATTCTTCCTTCTCTCTGATTGAGTCCATATCTGTGATAGCTTGTGCCAAAAATATAAAATAAAAATAAGTTTCTTTTCTGTATAAAAATAAATACTCTGAACATTCAGCATTTGTTAAGAAGTAGTCATTTGGCATCCTAGGCTGTAAGGATTGCTTCAGGAAATCCCAAATGATATTTGGTTTAATCAGATTAAACAAAAGATTAGTAGGATTGGCATTGATCTCTTTGTTATTTATCTTCCAGGGATATGACATCAGCATTTCACTGCATTGAACAAAGATTATGGGATAAGTCAGTACAAGAATAAATGGCTGAACCCAAAGTTTCACATTCACCTGTAACTTTTGGAATCAATTACAAATATACTTTTCAGCTCCCTAAATATCTGAATAGTTTATATTTAAGTAAGTACAAAATAGCCTTGTCAAAAGTCACATATGCTACATGGTAGATTTAAAACAATTCCCATCTCTCAAAGATTTTGTCCTTATAATGTTCTTGACCTTGAAATGGTAGATCAGATTTAATTGTACTATGAATTTTATAAGAGTTTTCAATACCTGGTCTATATTAAAGGCTAAATCAGGAAGAGAGACTTCTGGGTATGTTAAAATTTTACTTGCAGATAAAAATCCCAAAACAATAAAAATATTCAAAATAAATATTCACAGCAGTCAAGATACTTGGCCAGCTAATAATAAAGCCAAGATATAGCATGGATTTATTCAGCACTCCGGGCTCAGTAATACAGCTAGGTTTTTAGAGCCTTGTGGAACGCTAGTAGGATTGGGCCATTCTAATCTCTGAGGAGAGGATATGCTACAGAATAGTATTTTCTTATTGCAATTTTAGCTTTTCTGTTCCTACTTTCTTTTTTTTACCTTTTCCTGATTTGCTTTAGTGGAGTTGTTGTTCTTAAGACTTTTAATAAATATCATATTAAAAAATAATAAAAAACTGGAGAGGGCAGATCCAAAAAATGAGGGAAGCCAATACAAAACTTTAATTTGATTTAACTTAATGGGAATGTAATTAATATAGTTAATACTATTATTACTTCATATTTTATGTTAAGTTCAAATTTTCAGCTTTTGAAAATGCAAGTCACGGATTCATTTTCAGGACTTTGGTCAGGGAAATCCATTTCTGGAATGACACTTCTGATTTAAATATTATTTTGTCAATAACTGCACCTGACCCTGAGTTAAAATGGAGTTTATAGAATCATCAGACAAGGGCATTCAGTTTTCATCTTCATTTGCAAATGTCAGGGGAAAATTCAATTGAGTGAAATAATTTTTAATATATCTCCAAGTAAACATTTACCTTTATATGCCAAAAGCATATAAAGTAGAATTTGCCTATGCAAAGCAAATGTATTTGATATTGAAGTGCAAGTCCTTAAATGATTTTTAATTAGTTAAAGGAATTATAAAGAAAACTTTCTCCTTGTACTTGCTTCTATCAGCTGTAAGCCTTTCAGATGGCTGAGGGATTAAATAGTTGAAGATCAATAAAGACAACAGTTCTTCATAAAGCTGATGCTTTGCTTTTGTTTTAGGTTATCCCACTGAAAATGCCTTGAGTGGATTACTTTACTTCTGGATAAAACCATTCTGAAGCAAAGCATTTAAGAAAAGATTGATTGAACTGATCTGTTTTAGGGCCTTCCTAGAAAATACCTGACTCCAGTACCTTTCAGAATTTAAGAGGCTAATGCTTCATCATTCAAATCACTACTTTGCTTTCCATTTGTAAATACTGTATACCTGCAATTATACTATATTGCAATCCCTGTGGATTGACTCTCATATGAGATAATGCTATAAACTATTGGCATGCCTTGGCGTCACCAGACAGAATGTTGCTGCAGCAGATTGTAAAAGAAAAAGATACTCTTTAAAAAAAATACCCATTACCTATTTATGTATATAGTTATGTCTATATACGGGATGTAATCCCAGCCAATGGCATACAAAAGCAATATTCTTTATACTGGTCTAATTCCCACTGCATGTCTCCAGCAATGTGCCACACTTCCTTTCCAGACACCCAGCTTTATATCCTTATCACTGTCCAAAGCAAGTAGCAAATACAGTGTGCAAGCCACAGAACTGAATGATATAGATGAAGCATTGTCTGAACCCTAGAAAGACATTAAAATAGAATTCCTCTTTACTCACTCCACCCCCACTATTCCCACCATTTGCACAATTTTGCAGTTAGCAATGTTTCCACGCTGTGCCTACTCAACACAGAGCAATAAATGTCATGAGAAATCAGTTACAAAAGAGGAGATGGTAGGAAGGTGCCTTTCAAATGTCCACACTGCTCTTCTAATAAATTGAGAACACTGTGATTCTTCATTCTGATAGATCCCCATGAATCAGATGGAACTTTGATAAATACTGAACCCATTACTTTCCTGCGGATAACCCCAAACCAATTTTGCATAGTATGATTGTTTAGTTTCTATTATCTATGTGGAGTGTTGCATTAGTTCCTCATCCTCAGACATAAATAGTTAACGCAGAAGGAAGATGCTGCTTTATTGTATTCTAGGGTTTTCTATCTCTGTTTTAAAAACACTCCATTGATCATGCACTTTGTGGGACTGAAAAACCACCTGCAGCCCACAAGAATTCAGAGAAATAACAGAGACTGAAAAAGGATGTCCCTAGTAATATAAAGAATGAAAATTACAGTATGTATCTGGAAACAAAAACTACTACTACTACTACTACTACTACTACTTCTCCTCCTCCTCCTCCTCCTCTTCCTCCTCCCTTGAAAATTTGGATTGCATTACAATCTGTGGTACAGGACATGCAGAAAAATTTGATATTTCTTGGTTCAAGATGTAAATTTTAGAATCATTCTAATTATGACTAAAAATAATATATGGAAAATCCACTTTGAGAAAAGTCAAGTAATATGTTAGGAAACAATTATGATGTAATTCTCAGTTCACAGTGGAACGGGGCCTGGAGTTCTTCAAACTCATAATTCACCATTCAGTGTACAGAACAGTTAAAAGATATAAAATGTTTAAAACACCATAAAACCAACAGAAAAGGCAATATAAACATCAGAATCAGCACTAATAATGACTATAAATACAATATGAAGTTACAACAATAAAAGTGGCTATAAAACAAAAGACCAAAGGGGCCATAATGTAGGTGCATTGAGAAGGGCATTCCATTGACAAAACTTCAACTTTGAAGAAATACTTTATGTTTCTATAGGTAGAGGTTAAATTTAAAAAAACATTTTGATCTACTACATGTTAGCTTGTGTTTAATATTCATTAAACTGGAGCTGCTAGTGTCATATTTTTCAATGATTCTTCCTAACTGCCAATCTCATGAAGATAGCTAGGAAATGTTCCCAGAAGATGAAAAGGAATTCTGGAGAAACCATCCTATATTGTATCATTAAACTTTGAAAATATCGTTCTGTGTAGTAGTGCTGTACATAAATACACCCAGACTATAATTAAACAGCAGCTGTTATTTCATGTTCCTATGAAACTAAGTGTTAATTTACTTGGGATTATACAATAATTCTGTGTAAATTCCATGTGACCTGTATTTTGCAGAAGGTGGCTTGATGGTAGCCAGCAATTAAATATGTGATCCCACTGGATTCAAATCTGCAATCCACACATCAGCTGAACAGTATTTTACCGAACAAATTGTAACATTTAACTTAACATATCAGGTTATGTAGTAAGTCAATCTTTGACATAAATCATGATTCCCAAAACAAGACAGAAAATATGTTCTAGTCATTTTATATAACATTCTTAACAAAAGGAAAGGAGGATTCTAGAGTTTAACTCATCTGCTTTTATCATGCAGTGTTTTATCACAATGCACACACATACACACAAACACAGAGGGAGGGAGGAGAGAGAAGTTGCTTGTTAGAGACAATCTGATAGATGAGGCATAGGACCAGTGCATGAGGCATAGGACCAGTGCATCAGGCATTGCCTCCCATAGATCTCATGACCCATTGAAAACTCATGGTTCAGAATGTTCATTCTACACTACACATTTTAGATGAAATTTGCCTTTCCAGTTTAACCATAAAGAGCCATGATTTTATTTAAAATTACCCAAACCATGCATAACCTTCAGAATCAAAGAACAATTGAAATATACTTCAGTAAAAGCAACAAATAAGTACAGGAAGCAACAAAACCTCCATTGTCTTCACTTTGAATACTGAAAGAAGAAAAATAATTTAATTTTGCATCTGTAGTAATAATTTAAAATAGTAGGGATGTTTGTAATGTGTAAAAAAAACTTGGGGTACTTGACTAGGGTGAAGGATCGAACCAATTGTCTGCCTAATCCAGCATTTTTGTTCCATAGTCAGATATCTCCTATAAGGGTTTATAATCTGTTCAAACTGATGGCCATATCATTGCTTTTTGAGGAATTAATATTACAAAGTTATTTGTCCTGAATCTCCCACACTTGGGCTTTATTGGCTCATCCAGACTTTTAGTCTTTTCATATCTTAAGCACCATGACATTTACAATCACCAAAACCAAAGCTTCCTTAATATCACGAAACATATATAATTTCATTGAGGAAGTCATCCTAGATAGAAATGATAGATGTGTTTCTGTCACACTTGATAGATATTGATATGATCATCTGAGATATAGTTGTTATTCTTCAACAGGGAATGTTATCTGTTTTGCATCCTAAGATGTTTAAAGTTGCTTTTGATCATCATGGACTTTCTTTGGAGGAAGTGACTTCTTTGTTGCTAATTGTAACATTTCTGTGGCAACATCATGACATCTATCATCACTTTATTTTATCTATCCATTTCATCCAGTTCTGATTCACTATGGCTTGTAAGAATCCTAAAAAGAATCATCTCAAATAATTCTGTCTTCCTTAGCATCAATAAACTTGAGAAACCCCTTCTATTTTATTAGAATTTTATTTGCATTTCCCTGAGTCAGGTCCTGCTTCTCAGCTTGATGAACACTACCCCCAAGTATGGGTATGACAGACATGCTAATAATAATCTGCACTAGAATGACTACTCTCTCTAGCAGCAGCTTATCTGTTAAAAATATTTAATGATGTGATGAAAACTTAGAGTACTCCTTCAACAAATTCCCAGAGGGTGGACCATCAACAAGTTAGCTTTACATTTTGCTGCTGAATTTCTGGTTAAACCAGAATCATTACAAAACACATACTGTCGAGGTCTCTCACAAAGGCTTTTGTAGGTAAGACATTTGAGACATCCAGGAGTCAATCAATCAAACTTCTCTCAAGTTGTCAGCTGGCAGCCTAGGGCAATTTCAGTGCCAGTTCCATTTTGATACTGTTCCCAAACTGGATAGTCATGCACCATTGCTGCTTTGTGAAAAAGCAAAGTCATACCCCTGTGTTTTTAAGATCCCAAATGAAATGAGCACAGAATAGGGTATATTTGGAACAGTTATAAAACACTATCCATGTTGAGATTCAGCAGGTTGCATTTGGTCATTTTAAACATCTTAGGATTTGGAGAGCATTTAAATATTATTTTATACTATTTTATTTTTACTATTCTGTTTACATTATAGATAATCTAATTGCATTTGTGTTAGGTGATTTATAAATATATTTTTTAAAAATAATAATAATAATAATAATAATGCTTTGGTTCCTAAGCCAGCTATTGTGATCTGTTGTGATCCCATGCTGGGAAATCCCTTAGTATCCTTCAGCCTTTATAGTGTGCTGGCTGATTGTCAGGTATCCTGATATTTGTAGTTTAAAGCTCATATTGAGAACACAGGTGGTCAATATCATCTTCAGATCTCCAACTTATAGTATATCCTAGAACTAAGGCTGGTATGAACTGGTCGGGGACACATTGAATGAAATTGACACTTAGATCAAAAGCAAATGAAGATCTCCTGGTTAGCTTTCCCTCAGCTGTCCCCAATATTGCACACAGCTGAAAACATAAATCACTTGGTAAATCTGCATCTCGCGACTCCACAAAGCTTTACTAGTGAACCAGTAATACAGAACTGTTTTGCTCAACTTAAAGCTCACATGAACACCTCTGACCACAATTATGCTACCTAGTTTAAAGTAATTATTAGGGAAATCTTTGTCCCACAGACTTGAATAACACCAATTGTTCCATTCGAGAAAGAATGAAATCTGAAATGAATTAAACAGGGCATGTGTTTTTCTAACCCTAAGTCGGTCTGTCTGTCTGTCTGTCTGTCTGTCTGTCTGTCTGTCTGTCTCTCTCTCTCTCCATTCTCATGCATAAATAAAGAAGAAATAATGGAGAGAAAAAATCTTGCCAAAACATCTACAGGAATTTATCAGGTAATCTCTGAGAATTGGATGAAATTGAATGGAATTTTTTACAAAAAAATACTTTCTTAGCTAGACATGTGTGGTCTAGGATCTTGCTTGCTGAACATTGGATTTCAAGTATGATCAAATATATGTTTTACTTAATCCTTGTGTCTTATTATATATAGAAGAAAATGATAGTTGGAGGTTATAAATTGTTCGCTGGGAGAAGCAATGACCCCAGCCTCATATAAAGAAAACATTGATGGTCTCAGAAGATCTGCATAATTATAGGGTGGTAGTTACTATCTGCTTCCCAAGGTAGATGGTTAAGTTTGTGATGGCCTACCAGACCCAGTCAATGTTGGATGAAATTTATTTTTAAGGTCCATTTCAATCAGGGTTTATGTATGACAGTATATAAACCAATTATTTTAAAAAATCAAGCCAACTAAACTGGCATCTGTAACTACTAACAATAGTTCTTACATGTTACGGGCTCTGTTGTTTTTCCCTTCATGCTGTTTAATATCTGACAAAACTGCTGAATGAGATCTCCAGAAAGTTTAGAGAAAATGTCACCAGTATGCTGATGACACCAGCAATCTTTTCATCAAATCCAAGTGAGCCAGAAAAATTACTGAATCATTGCCTGGCTTCAGAAATGGATGAGGGCCTACAAATTTAAACATAGTTCAGACATAATGTTTATGCATGGATTACTTTTAGGTTCAACATATCTTGGATGGAATTATACCTTCCTTAAAGATCAAGTTTCTAGCTTGGAATTACTTCCGGATCCATTTTTGACACTATAGATGTTAAGTGGTCACTGCAGTATAAAATGACCAGTACTAACTGAGTCTGGTTACCAGTTATGGCCTATTCAGACAGAGATTGGTAATGGGTCATTTAGATTACTTCAATGTATTATACATGGGACTATCCCTGAATCATAGTTCAGAGGCATCATCTAGAACAAAATACAGTGGAAAGACTACTGCCAGACATTAGACATTATACACAAGCATCATCTTCACTGAATCACAATTCATTTCTGGCCCCAATTCAAGGTGCCTACTTTAACTTATAAAGTCTTTCATGGCTTAGGATCCCAATGCCTACCCATACCTTAATATCATCTTCATGCACTCCATGTATCATGACCCCATATTGAGGAATGACAACTGGCTACAATGGATTTTTCACAGATAGTTGCTCTATTAGTAGGTTGGGTTTTGTCCTTTTTCAGCATTAGGCAAAGACATTTTTATTTTCCCAGGTTATTGGGTTATTTCTGCTTTTATTTTTATTGCTATGTTAATATCTGTCCTATTGATTTCATTTTATATTTTTGGGTTGTATTTTATAAAAGTATCTTATTTTCAATTTTTATTGTTTTAATCTGCATTTTTAAATTAGGTTGATAATGTTTAATAGACAACCTCTTTGAGATTTTTTTTAAATGGTAAATAGTATGGAATGCTTGAAATAAAAAGTGAATAAATAAATATAGGGTGACCATGTTAAGTGCAATTAATCTTTCTTTGTCTGCTACAACAATTCTGACTGCTTAGAAAAGTTGTAATGATACAGTTCATTACACATAAGCACAGGGAACCACTTGGAAGTATCTCCTTTTAGTAATTGGTTGAAATGTTAGCTCTCAGTCTTTGATGCTTCATGTTGTCCTTTCTGTTTATGAATTCTGGGTGGTGTGGTTACATATGCACAGGGGTAGGATAATGAAAGTCAGTTTGGTGTAGTGGTTAAGGCATCCAATTAATACCAGGAGACTGTGACTTCTAGTCCTCCTTAGGCAGAAAGCCAGCTGGATGACTGGGCCAGTCACTCTCTCTCAGACTTAGGAATGACACAATGGCAAACCATCGTGCCAAGAAAACTGCAGGGAATTGTCCAGGTTGTCTCCAAAAATCAGATACAATCAAACATTTTTTTAAAAGGGTAAAGCTTTCCTCACTTCACATACTGTCTTCCTGATCTTGTGTTAGCATGCTAATAGTGCTTTGAATGGAGCAGGAAATCTCCAACAGAAACCTTGGGAAAATTGGAGCTTTTCTGCCTGCTAGCATCTTGTATTGACATAAATCTTGGAATAACTTCCAGAAATGGGCCTCTTTCACTGACATGTATAACAATATTTTCAGCATAATCCTCACCTGAATGTATGCTAAGCCAAGAGCCAGGAATTCATTCACTAATGGAAACACTTTCCTGGAAAAGAGATGGATACTTCAATATGCAATGTGCCTGCACCAAGGCAAACTTCCATTTATTTGAATAGGATCATGGTGTGTTTAAATAAATAATGGACAAAAGTCTGGAAAAGCTACTATTTTTAAGTGAATCAAAATGATATGGTTACATAAAGGGCTTCTCCAAGCAGGACAGAAAGATGTGATAGATTTCTCAGATGGAGATAGAATGGTGACCATTACTAAGGAGGCTAGGAGTGCTGAAGGCCAGTGAATCTGGAAAACAGCAGGAGGCAGCTGGTTCTGAACCTAGGGAAAAACAACTGAATATGTCATCATACAGGATGCATGTGGAGAACTGAATGCTGTATGCTATGCATGTGTTTGTGTTGGCAGTTCACACAATAACATTTCAACATGCATTTGATATTTTTGTGTGCTTAGGGACCTGAGAAAAGGCTCTATTCACTCAGTAAGTTTCTCTAGACAAATGTTTAACTTGCAAGGGATTGTCTAGAAATTCATGTAAATGCCTTGTCTTTTCTATCTGTCTGTGACCATCCACAAGGTTATTTGCTTAGGAAATATTGATCATATAATTTGGTAAAACATACCTGATTCCTGCCTTCTTTATACCTCAACCATTGCAGCATTGGTTTTCACAGGGTGGCAGGGTTCAAGTACATGCACCCTTTAAGGGAACAACACTTGCTTTCCAGTGAGAGATGAAAACATGTATTACATAAACTTAAGTGTAATTATATTTTTGGGTTTTTTTGCAGGTGTTATAAATCCACCTTTTCTCTCTCCTTTTTCTTCTTTCCTTATTTAATTACACAAAATTCCTCATTTCAATCTGATATGAAGCCAAGATTTTGATCTGTTTTAATTGCATGGAAGATTTCATGTTCTGACACATGTATTAAGTATTGCCTTTTGGCAGAAAAGTAGGCTAAAAACTGAATAATTAAACAACAAAATAATACCTGAATGAAATATAAAAATGATATTGTCCTATAGGAGTATTTTGTCTTTATTTGTTTAGTTTGAACATCTAAACTCATGCACCTGCATATATATTGGGCAGTTCTCATTCAATTTTTTTCAACTCTGTCATAGATAGATAGATAGATAGATAGATAGATAGATAGATAGATAGATGATAGACAGACAGACAGACACAAAGAAATATTCTTAAAATAGGGATGGTCAAGAAAATAAGTATAGTAATTAATAAGAAAACCTCATATTTCCTCTTTCCATTCAGCTGCAAAAATTACTTCATTTTCTTTCCTTCAGTGAATATAAACTAGTTCATAGCAGGTTTTTTCCCCATCATCACTCAAACATATGGGCATGACATAACTAATAATCACTGAAAACTATGGATAATTGAAGAGGATTAATTTGCTATGGTTACCAGATCTGAGCTGCAGAAAATCCAGTAGATGGCAGGAAAGAGATACTGTAGAGTTTTCTTTGTGTCTTTGCTGCCATCTAATGATCATCTGTGTTTTGGCAGTCCAGATTTCATTGACCTACATTGGTAGTCCTCAACTTACCACCACAATTGAGCCCAAAATTTATGTTGCTAAGTGAGACATTTGTTAAGTGAGTTTTGTCCCATTTTATGACCTTTCTTGCCACAGTTGTTAAGTGAATCACTGCAGTTGTTAAATTAGTAACATGGTTGTTAAGTGAATCTGGCTTCCCCATTGGCATTGCTTGTCAACAAGTCACAGAAGGTGATCACATGACCCTGCAACACTGCAACCATCATAAATGTGAGTCAGTTGCCAAGCATCTGAATTTTGATCATGTGACTATGGTAGTGCTGCAATAGTTGTAAGTATAAAAAATGGTCATGAATCACTTTTTTCAGTGTCATAAGTTTGAACAGTCACTAAATGAACTGTAATAAGTTGAGGACAACCTGTATTTGAAGGGCTATCAAAAGTCTTTCCACACCTACTGTATTCATCTTAATAACATATGACTCATCAAGAAACCATGTTTGTCCATTAGTTAGCAATCAAGTTGTTTAAAAGATGGTTTCTACTCTACTTGGCATCTCATGAGAATTTCCAGACTAACGTTTGCTTATGCTGCACTTTTACAAACTGGATTCTTGGTTTCACATTCAAAACTATTCTTTTCTGAATCTGCAACTCTGAAGTCCTTTCTCTAAAACCATTCAGATTGTTTTTAGTTTTACTTTTCCATGTGTGAATCACATGAAAAACATAAAACATGCAACCCTCCCCAATAAACATAGCACAGTTTCAAAAGGGAGGGTGCACATCCTCTAAACCAGGAAAAAACCTGAACAAAACCCTTGGTTCTGCCCAGTCAATCTGTGTCATAACAATCTCAAATCTCAGAAAGTAAGACAATCTTTAAGAGGATCCCCATCTTAATGTACTGATTTTAACATCCAAACAGGTTCTTATTGAGAAAAGTGGTTCCTTAGATAGTCCTGCTAAAAGTAGTTTACAATGTTAGTTTAAACTGCAGGGGTGTCAAACTGACAGCCCATAGGCTGGATGCGTCATGCGCAGGCCATGCTCACCCCAGCTCCATGAATGAGAAAAACACAAAACATCACATGACAGCAATGTGACACCCCGAGTTTGATACCCATGATTTAAAACAAACATTTCTCACCCCAAAACAGCTATTTCTGAATTTTGAGCTCACTCTCAGGGAAAGCTTATCATATTCTAAATTTCTAAATTTCCTAAGAAAGTTTAGCCACCTTAAAGCAATAATTTAAAAGGTTACAAAATAATAATCAATAGTTAAAAGTAGGAAAGCCAGTTTTTAAATATTGGCTTTACTACTTTATTTAATGATTATTATTTATCAGCAGAAATTCTGAAAATACACAAAATACACTTTATGAAGATTCTCTCAGAAATAGCATCAGATGAAAATCTTTATAATAGATATAAGAGCCAAAATGGTTTCCATCCTTGCAACAACAATGGTAACACTTACCTGAACTAGCCTGACAAAGCATTACAAGATTGTTTTTGTTCTGATAAATGATTTCCCTAAAAGCAGTAGTGAAGCTTGCCAGTAGATAGTGAACTTTCTCCCATCTGATACATTCAACTAGGCAATCTGTTTGCATAGCTAATGATTACATTCATTGTAGCTTTTCTAGGACAGCATCTGTGTATATCTTCCTAGACTCCCATTTTGTTATGACTGTGAATGCTGACTTACTTGTTCTCAAATTACCCTTTATCCACTGAATCACATTTTCTGAAGTCAGGTACCTCATATACAAGAATCAGCAGATGTATTCATGACTCAGTGCTAGCTGTAAAAAAAAAGGCAAGATCAAATTTGAGCATACTAAGTAAATGAAAATGGTATTTTAATAGCTTATGGAATATGGGAACTTTTTAAAATGTGCTAACTCTGCTCTCCTCTCCCCCCTCCCCAATTGTTGTCTCTTTCAGACATCATGAACTTATAAAAAAAAATTTCGGTAAAGACTGCATTACTAAAATAATTCTGCTTCAAGGAGATGTTCAAGTGAAAAATACCTTGCCAGCATGTGAAGTAATTTGGGGAGGTGGGAGAGTCCTTCCTTTCAATATATCTGATGCTCAGGGACTGCCTGGACAAATCCCTGCAATTCTTTTGGCAATTTTATTTTCCAGAAATGGTTTGCCATTGCCTCCTTCCTAGGACAGAAAAAGATTGACTGGTCTAAGGTCACCCAGCTGCTTTGTACGTAAGGTGGAAGCAGAACTAATGATGTCCTGGTCTCTGGCCTGATTCCTTAACCAATATACTGTATACCAGTTCTCACCTATTTGCTAGAACCGGGTGTTAACATTCTAAGCAGTTCGGAGAACCGGTTGTTAGAAGAAATTACTGGTCTAATCCTGTAAGGAAGGCAGGAAGGAAACATTCTGGTGTTGCTTACAGAAACTGCCTCTCGGTTAACCCTTATTAAATTCTTGGCAGGACTAGACTTCCTGTCTCAGGAACGACTCTGGAGTTTTCCCCTCCTTTGCTGGTACTTTGTTTGTGTGGAGTGACCATTCAAAGTTACAGTGGCATTGGAAAAAGTGACTTATGACCATTTTTCACACTTACCACTGTTGCAACATCCTCACAGTCTTGAAAGTCCAGGTGAGGAGATGCGTGCCTCGATGTGAGTGATATTGAGTTGGCCACATCCAGCCAATAACATGACCACCAAGCCATGTCCACCCAGTCACATGACCACCTAAGCCATGCCCACCACCTAAGCCACGCCCACAGAACCAGTTGTTAAAATTTTTGAATCCCATCCCTGGATAGATAGATAGATAGATAGATAGATAGATAGATAGATAGATAGACAGACAGACAGACAGACAGATGATAGATAGATAGACAGATAGTAGATAGATAGATAATTTCTAGAAATTATTTAATAGGATCTATTTTATAAGATCTATTTATCTTTTAAGTTTAATTATCCTAAAAACTATTAAGGGAACCAACAATGAAGAAATATGCTGCAGACTACTAGAATTTGGTATAGTAAAAGGGAAAATGTTCAAAAAAGTATTCATGACATGTCTGTACCTATAACTATTAGAATCGTGCAGGCAGTGGTTTTCTTTCTGATATTCTTGAAGAAGCAAGATAGAAAAATTATTAACATTTTTGTACATTGATTCTGGAGAAGACTCCTGAAAATAACATAGATAGACAAGAAATAAATGGATCATAGAACAAATCAATGCACAAATGACCATGCTCAAATTATTATATTTTGGACACAGGAAAGACCTATGCTCCTGAGAAATTCATAAGGCTTGGAAAGATAGAAGGAAAGAGATTATGAAGATAGCCAACAGTAAAAAGCAGATTACAACAATAGTGAATGCACTGTTATTTACAATAAAATATCAAATGATATCTTATACTTTGGGATAAGAGAGCATGATCTTCCAAACAATATTGATTGCTAGTATCATTACTCCCTCTCTTGTTCCTATCGCTAAACCAGTGCAAAAATCTGGATTGCAAAAATCCAGGCAGCCATTAGATGGCAGCAGAAAGATATCTCCTTTCTCTTATCTAGTCTTCATCTGGATTTTTGTAGCCTAGATCTAGCAACACTAGCCTTTGGTGATGGGCATTGGAATATATATCTGAAGTTGCTGCCTGTAGGCCTTTTCCCCTCTAGCAAATTGTAATGCCATCCATTCACCTTTGAGTCAGCCAAAAAGGATACTGTCATGAAATCGTATTATCCTTATTGTTGATCCCTATCTTATCTTGATTTGACAGCATTGGAATAAGACAGAAAATACTATAACATCAGTACAAGTAAAAATCCTTCTCACTCTTGGATAAAGCCACAAAAGAAAAAGAGATGTCCTTACGTAATTAGCAAATTATTCATGTTCCTCCATGACTATCCAATTATGTAAGACTTCTGCATTTTAACAGAAGATTGTGCCAGCCCAATCTACTTCCCTCCCCTTTCTCTAGTTTCCCATTTTTTTAAAAAAATTCTCAGTACCCTCCAAATTGTCATGGTTCCATGGGGCAAGGGGAAAAAATCAAATATATTACTTTGGCTTTTCAAATAACAAAATATATTTCATCCAAAGCATTTAAGGTATATCCAAAATAGCTTTGGATGCACATTTCATTCTCCTGTCTGCAACTGTATCAATGCTGGCATTTATCCCAAGGATTCAAAAGGATGGTACGTGTTTGGAGGCTCAAAGGCAGGGCTTTGCACTTCATCACTTGGTGTCTTTCTTGAGCAAATGCTTCTGCTGCTGCACAGCATCCGATAGGAGGAAAATACTGCTGACAGAACTTAAACTCAAAGTAGCAGCCTTAGAATATCATGCTAATCTTAAGAGAACTGGGATGGCTGTTTATCAAATTGAGTTTGAAATTACTCAAATAACTTCTGTGGTTGGAGTATTCTTTGGGGCCAATGAATGCTCATTTGATTTATTTGTCCAAAATATTTTTATACCACCATTCATTTTCTGATACAAAAGCAGTTTGCAAGCTATAACAAAAACAAACTAGGTAATAAATGACAAAAATCGCATACAAGAAGCAGAAATATACAGTTTCATAAACAAGTTAAATGTCTGAAGAAACAAACTGATTTTGATCTAATGCCCATAAGTAAGTAATATCGGTGCCTGTCATGCCTCCAAGGAGAATTTTTTTCCCCCAATTGGAGTGCCCCAGTCAAAAAGGGCCTTTTATATATTATAATAATTTATTGCTCATATTCTGAGAAGAGACTTTTTGATTGTGTTAAAACTTCACAAGGAGTTATTTGGACCTCCAGCTTGTGAAGGCTTTAAAGATATGCATTAGCCCTATGGATCGGACCAAAATAAATGAATAATAAATGAGTAAATAAGCAGTCAATGCAGCTATTTTAGACTCAGTACAGTCTGACTGTCATTGGCTATACAAACTGCAATCCTAATAGATGTCTCTTGTGGTATATAAAATTCTGTGATCTTTAAGGGCAGACAAAAATATTACAAAAATATAGATGGGAAATTAGAGAGTATTGACTATTGTAAATCATTTATCTTGATCTAGGAATGTCATAGCAAAGCTAATTAAAGCCTTTCCTAAGCACTTCAGCATAGTAACTTAGTGTTCATTCTGAGATTTGCCCACTTTCATCCTGGCTGCTTCATAGCCTGAATCCCTAAGAAAACCAGGGAACTTACCAGTGTCATTAGACAAGAAAATGCCCTGGGGAGCTCTCATGTCAATAGCCAGTTCTTTTTTTCAGAACATAGGGATTCAGTGGGAGATTTCAAAGAGAATTTCATAGTCTCTTGGATTCTATTAATCTCCTGAGGTGGATAGTCTTGATTTCACCATAGACTATTCTGACCATCTCTTCTGCTGAAGCATATACTGTACCATAGATTTCCTGCCTTTCACTAAATGTGGCTGATCAAATATTCCTAGCTTAAATATATGATCTGTGTATATCCAAGTATCCAAGTTATAGATTCTACACAGTCTTTCTTTCAATCCCTATTTGACTTTGAGATGTGGCAAAAGACATTGTCTTCTATTGTCACTGTTGAAGTATAAAGATCATTTGTCTTGGCTTCTGGTAAAGTGAGCCTTGAGAGCCAGTTTGGTGCAGGGGTTAAGGCATCAAGCTGGAAACCAGGAGATTGTGAGTTCCAGTCCTGCCTTAGGCACAAAGCCAGCTGAGTCACCGGGGCCAGTCACTTACTCTCAGCCCTAGAAAGGAGGTGTTGGCAAACCACTTTTAAAGATTAAAAAAAATTGTCAAGAAAATTGCAGGGACTCATTCCAGCTGTCTTCAAGAAGCAGAGACTATTAAATGGAAGAAAATTAAAAGCTGAGCCTCAGATTTTCACCATTTAATTCTGTGACACACGTTCCCCAGGATGTTGTATTCAGATTTATTTTGCAGACCTGAATAAGATATAAATAAATTTCTAATCTTCCACTTTATTTATTTATTACATTTATATGCTGCCTATCTCGCTAGCAAACTTTACCTTTTCCCTTTTGCAGCAAAATGATTTATGCCAAGGATAACCTAAACCAGAGGTCTCCAAACTTGGCAACTTTAAGACTTGTGGATTCAACTCCCAGTTCTGGAAGTTGAAGTCCACAAGTCTTAAAGCTGCCAAGTTTGGAGACCTCTGGCCTAAACAGTGGCAGTTGTAGCCATAGAAAAAACAACAGACTCAGAAGAACCAAAACGTTTGCAGAAATATAAGAAAGCAGAGAGACAGACAGACAGACAGACAGACAGACAGACAGACTCCTTTACAGAGTAAAAGAGACAGAAAAAGGGGAGGGAGGGGAGAGAGAAAGGTTTTGAAAAGGGTCTGCAACTCAACTCAAGAATGCAGTATGCTAAGTGGCTATGGAATAATTTTTATTTTTGGTAGGAGAATGAAAGGAATCGCATTTTGGAATACTGTGAACTACTATGAAAACAATTCATTTCATGAGGAAACTGGCTTCGCTGAAAATTTCCTGCTGTCCAAATTAACTGACTGAGAATTATATCCGTTTCTCATTTGTCAAGTAAAAAAATTGGATTGGCAGATCTGTAAGATATAGTGTATTCTAATGAGATACTTTGTGGAGTGATATACTATAAGATCAAATGGTAAAAGTGTGAGGCACGACCTACCAATGACTAATTTTCACAAACTGCAGTATAAGTTGCTTGGAGTTTTGCAAGAACATGACTACTCTTTAAATAAATGCTTTTATTTTTTAATAGCAGTTCTACATTTATGGTCTTACTTTATTTTCAGGCAGTAACTCACATGCAGTTAAGACCGGACACTATTATACCCACCAAGATATTCATCACCTCCTAAAACAGTATCTGCTGCTTTCAGAAATTTCACAGCCTTCTGAGAACCTGAAAAACAACAGCATGAAGTTAATGAAATCTAATAAAACTTCATGACCTTTAGAGATTTGGGTGATATTTTTCAGGGGATGTCCAGGCACATGATGGAAGTAGCTGAAGAGCTGAAAAGGTATTTCTTTCTTTCTCTACAAGGCCTTGGATATTAATTAATGACTTCCCTAAATTATCTCTTTATGTTTGTATAGCAAATTGATTTGTTTTTTATATTATATGTTAGTTCAGTAATTTATTTTTATTCACTTATTAGATTTTTTTATCCCACCTTACTTTATAAGTAACTCAAAATGGCAAATATACATAATATTCCTTATTTTCCCTCAACAACAATCCTGTGAAGTGGGTTTGGCTAAGAAAGAGAGTGACTGGCCCAAAATCATCCAGTCCTAAAGTGGGCCTAGAACTCACAGTCTTCTAGTTTCTATGCCAAAACTATAACAATTACACAATACTGGAGGCTTGGCTATGCTGGGCTATGCTGGGCTGGGCTGGGCTGGGCTAGGATAGGATAGGATAGGATAGGATAGGATAGGATAGGATAGGATAGGATCACGCTAAAAATTATAATTAGAATTGGGGAAATGAAAAGTAAATCTGTAAATTGATAATCAAAAACAAGATTGATTACAGCTCATTAGTATAAGTCTTGTTTGAAAACAGAACTATGTCTTTTCTTATGAGGAAAGGAAAGGAAAGGAAAGGAAAGGAAAGGAAAGAAGGAAGGGAAGGGAAGGAAGGAAAGGAAAGGAAAGGAAAGGAAAGGAAAGGAAAGGAAAGGAAAGGAAAGGAAAGGAAAGGAAAGGAAAGGAAAGGAAAGGAACCATCATCTTGTATATTGGACGGATAAAAAGAAAATCTTGTCTGGCTTCCATTATAAACAGAACAGATTCCACTGACATGTAAAAGGACCTTGTAAAGGTCATGTCAGGCCATGAAAGAATAAATAATTT
The DNA here is from genome assembly GCA_009733165.1 of Naja naja. NCBI lineage: Eukaryota > Metazoa > Chordata > Lepidosauria > Squamata > Elapidae > Naja > Naja naja. The sequence continues at coordinate 253,499,506 of CM019149.1, read as the reverse complement.
ATTAAAAGACAATAGGTTAAAAAAACTTTAACTTTTATATAGCCTGGTAGTTATTATCCCCTTATTCTTATGAAGGCTAGATTTTGGTTCAGTTTGGTTTTCTTTTTTCTTCAAATTAAAATGATAGTTTGATTTCATTCCCATTCTCAGCACCATAACTTTTAAGGCAGATACGAGCTGGATTTGTTTGTTCTATGAAGTTACTCTGCCAAATACCATCATGCCTATACAATACAGGTTTGTTGCTAAACAGGACTTCAGACACTGGTCCCTTTCTGTATTCAGGTATTACAAAAGAGATTTCACTCACCTTGAATGTGGTGATGAGTATAATGTGATGCCCTGCAGTATATGATGTAATGTGATATTAATTCAGACCAAAAATCTGCTTTTAGAGAATGGATCTCTGTACAAACTGTACAAACATTGGTTTCTGCCTGAGCCCAAAACTTGTACTATCACTGTTTCATCTTGCATAGAAGCAAGTGTATAAATACATGCATTCTTTAAGCACAGATATCTCTGATACACACACACATACACACACACACAATTCCCTTGCATTATTTGAAACATTTTAAATTACCTTTGTACTAGAATCTGTAATTTGCAATAGATTTGTAATTACCAAACACATAAAAATTAATTAACTAAAATCCATCCCTAAAATAAGGTTGGCAATCCTGCCAGTCCACGGAGATTGTGCAGGCAATTGTTCTTGAAATATCTTAGAAATTAATAGATAATGTCATGGAAAATCTAAGAAATATTTAGTCTAACTTGATAAGGCCAACAAAAACTAGCTCATTAGCTTAATAATAACACACTGCTGTCCTCAGTTAGCTGGCTTGGATACGATTAATCAAAGAAATAAAAGGAGTATTTAATTTTGTCATTAAATTTAATCATCAACTAAGAGCCTTTCTTGGAATTCATATCAAGCATACCTCAAATCATGAAAATTAATAGGAGAAATCTATGAATGCAATCCTGGAGTCAATTACTTTGCTTAAAGGCCTTTGAAGTTAGTGAGATTAAAGCAGTCTAAATATGAGTAGGAAGTCCATCACTTTAGCATATTAAAACTACTTCATTGTTAGAAAAATAAAATGCCTAGGCTCCAGCTACTCCCAGGACTGTTTGCAAAAGTATTTCTGTCTTCTCTGGTGTCAGTATAGGTATCATAAGGATATCATAGCAGTATTGCCTCTGACTTCAAATTGCCCAGCATCTATTCTCTTTCACATTAGACTAGTCTAAATTTTGCTAAGCTGATTGAAGACAATTTGTTGTAAAGAGACTATAAGCCTACCTAAAGAATTCCAGTTACCCAGGATTAAAACCATAGTCCTGAGAATTATGCCAGGAAAAATACAAAGACATGCAGCACATAAGGTTTTATGCATCCATGAAGTGGAATAAATGTGGTAAAAGAAAAAAACTGTATGAGAAAAAAAAAGTTGTGGCCACTTCCTAGGCATCTAGCCAGTCAGAAAGCAGCATAATTTTCAAAAGAGGACTTTTGCATCTCTGCTTTATCTATAAATTCACATAGCCAGTTCAACCGTGAAGCAGTATTTCATAGATTTCAGATAATCAAAACCAAAAGACAATGAAATCAGAACCCAGGGATCTCTGACAATGAGCAGAGAAGAATTAATCATTAACTCATAGGCTATAGAAAAGTTTATCATTAACAGATAATCTCAAATACAGACTCACAGACATGCAAGCTCACACATAAATCACTCTTATGGCTTCTAAAATTCATATAAATGAAATACACTTACTAAGCAACTCAAGTGTCACAAAAGTGTGCAGACTTAAAACAAACTCCAAATCGCATTATCTAAAAATAATGTAAATGAAGAGATGTACAGAGCCTAAAGGAAGTTACATCAATTCAGTAAGACTGATTTACTCTTATTAATTCAGCTAACTATAGGTATTGAGCTAAATATACTAATTCTATCTCCAGCACCAAGTGACTCCATTTATGTCTTCACACCCTGCTATATTACTAATATTGATATTACAGATGAAGAATACTATCTTTAAAGCGATACAGAAACTACATAAATAATTACTTGTACCTTAAAAATAATAATTGCATGGGAAGCACTGTATTATATGGGACAGCAAAACATTGGTGTTTTTTTCTCACCATTTCCTGACTGTGCATACATCAGCTATTGCTTGGCAACAAACTGGCAAGCAACCAGAGCACTTGGCAGTACAAGGCATTACAATTAATGCAACCTTAAGTTCTTTGTTGTTGCTGCTTGGGTTTTTGGCTTTTAAAAAAACCTATTTAGTAAAATGCAGTATTCCCCACCCCCCTTTCTTTTTTTTAACTAATAACCCACTTTGTCCCCTTGAAATTTTGGAACTCTTCCATAAATCATACCTAGGTTCACAGCAAAGTTAAATAAACTTTCCTATGATTTCCCCACAGTTGTAAACCCACTCTTGAAAGAAATGTCCATCTGGGTTCAGTTCCAGGTGAGGAGAAAGTCACTGGAAACATGGAGACTGCTGGGAAAGATGGTTTAATGGTGGACGGGATCACATGGGTTTTTTGGGTCCTAGACAAAATTGAGCATATGGGTGTGAGAGAGACAGATTTATACCCTCTCTTGGACTTTGAATTTGCTTCCTGTTCCTGTGAAAGAAATGTATTTTGATTGGTTGTCAGGCTCCCATGAGGCCATGCAGGGGTAACTTTGTAGGTTGTCCCAGGCTTGGTTGAATCTTGCTGGGTGATGTAATCTTCCCAGGTGCCATGTGGTGAGATGGGTAGAGGGCTAATCCTATCATGTCCTGAGGCCCATGTCTTAATCCCATCACCCTGGAGCTGAAGGGGGGGCAGGGAGCTGCAGGGAGCTGCTTGGTCTTTAAAAACATGTTTCTCCTTTTCTCATCCAGGAAAATATAATATTCTACCTTTTTAATATTTCCTAGAATATTTCATTCTTCTAGGAGAGGGGTGAGTGCTAACTTTCTACACCACCCACAAAAATATTAGGATGTGGAAATCTTCCTGGATTAAAATCTATTGCTTGATTTTCAGATGGTGGCTGTGGTCAGGAGATCTTCACCCATCTTTGGATAATGCACCAGTTGCAGTCATATCTGGAGTGGAACAAAAACCCACTAGTCCTTAACTGGACTAGGTTATTTCAATGAAACGCTGGCAGATAACAACCACAACAGCCATATTGCAACTGTATTACAGGTGGTGCATTGGCTTTAACAAGTTGCAGTCCAAAGTGCTGAATTTTACCATGGCTTTGTTCACAGCTAGTTTCCAGGTGAAAAATAGCCCTCTGCTTCTTCCAGGTGGAGTGGGCTTATCTGATATGCTAGTTCTTGGTATGGATGCTCAAAGTTTGCCATTTACAGTAATTAAGAGGAGTGCAGGTATGTCTCTATGGTAGCCTCATGGTGGAACAGAAGCCTTCTTGCTATACAGGTGTCCAAAGGCAGCTAAATGAAACTGTTATGTATGCAGGTTTAAAGTCATTGGTTTAGTTTGAACTGTTCTTGTAAAATGTTAGAAATGATTGGTTTAAAAAGTGCGGGAAAACCCTGAACTCTGATTGGCTGGCAACTGCGGCTGCTGGCTATAAGTAGCAGCCGCAGCCCAGCCAAAGTGGGTTCGTTCTGAGCTGTAGTCACTAATAAACAAAGAGCTTGAAGCACTCCGCGTCTGTCTCTTCATGCAAACTTAATAGAAACTCTTCTAGAAGAAGTTTAATTTGTTGCCAAGTTATCCAAAATTAGTACCATATATACCATTGCTATTATTTTATTATCCTGATTATATTGTTATTTCTTTTATTAATCTTATGTACTTAATATTTTTAGGGTTATCTGTACTGTAAACAACAATGAGTAAGTTCAATTTGGTGGTATATAATCATGATAGATGATAGATAGATAGATAGATAGATAGATAGATAGATAGATGATAGATAGATAGATAGATAGATAGATAGATAGTAGAAGAAAGGAAAGAGACTCAGAGAAAGAATGAGAGGGAGGGAGAAGTCTATTTAATATAACTTATTTTTTTCTGAAAAACCTCTGATATTTGAGAATATTGGTTTTGATTTATTTTTTAACCAGACAAACATGTATTCAAACATAAACATTTAGGTAACACTGTTAGGAACAGAAATCTGATATGTCTAAAAAACATTAGATGTAGAAGCCTGCTCAGAAATAATGATGGAAGGATACTTTATTCCTAATATGGGCGGATGGTTGTTTTCTTTTTTTTTCTTACTTTCCTCACTTATCTTCCACCTCTTCCTCCTCACTGTTTTCCTATTTACTTTCATATTTTGTATTTTATTTTATTTTATTTTTTATTTTATTTTATAGTTTATAATGTTAAACTTGAGAAATAATGGCATTGTGATATTCAACAGTTTGCATCATTTTCTGACTTCTTTTAGTTTCATTATTGTCACTGGAAAGTTATTTAATGAAAAGGTCAGAATCCACATCACACCTATACTATCTATAGAATATCCTCCCTAGTTTACTTGAGTCCTTAATTAGGCTTAGAAAATTGTATCTTCTGGCAGAAGGGAATGTTGGGCCATTGCCATTATATCTCATTTATGTAAAATGGAGACACTAACTTTGAGGGGGGGGGGAGGAAAGGAACAAAAGCCCATAAGTGATAAGATCTGCAGCTTGTTATGTCGGAACCTACAATGCTCCAGCTAAATTAAGCTGTTGAGTAAAAATGAAACAGAAGCCTCTGACATTCAAGATCAGAAACAGAACGCCCAAATATCAATTGATTCAAAAGGGCAAGAAGGAAAGATTGAACTCTGGGACTGAAATAGAAATAAGATTTAATTTCTAAATTGCAAAGTACAAAAATTTTCTATATCTTTATGACTTTTTCAGGAAATATTTTTTAAGAATTGTTAAAACAACAGTTGTTGGAAACATGGTTATTAATAAGTCTTAATAATTCTTTTTTTTCTGTACTGTTTTTATTTCAGATTGATTAATAATTGTATTAGAGAGACAAAGATGGAGAACTGGCTTACTTCTTGTCAGCCATAAAGTAGTCTAATTAGCTGTGTTAAATCTATCAAACATAGTGACAAGAGAGAGGTGGGGAAGGGAGCAGAACAATGGAAATAGCAATGTAGCATCATGATGTAAGCCATGTCACTTGTACATCTGTTGTGATATCATACACATGTGTCAGAATTTGTGATGAAATACTGCAATTTTTTATTTGATTTTATTTTTATTGCAATTTTGACAAAAGCAATGTCTTGTAGAGACTATTGTTCTCCTGTCAGTCTATAATTGAATAGAGTTTCCTGATGAACCATTATTTATTGCCATATCTGATGAGAATTAAATTTATAGAAGTTCATTCTGGGAGCACAGATTTGATGGCGGGCCTGAGGGCACACCTCATGTTCATTAACATAACCTCCATATTAATATACTGTCAGTGAATGTAAACAATAATCCAATCTAAAGATGAAAAATGAAAATACATATTACATGTTAGTATCAGCCTTTCCTTATGCTCCTTTGTCAATTCATCTCTTGGAATAGAGACACATAGGCATAGATATACATATACATACACACACCACACACAAAGATAATGATTGCCCAGGAAATATCCTTAAAGCAAGTGTCCTTTAGAACAATGGTTGCCAACCGGTGGGCCGGGAACCACTCCCCCCAAAGCAATTAATTCAGGCTGTGCAGGAACACAAGGCTGTGCCACCCACATAGCCCGCCCACCCACTGGCCTTCACCCTTCAGCCTAGCACAAATCTTACCTTGAGTAGAACCATGCGAGCTGGAACTGGAAGGTAAGACCAATGGCGGGGCAGGGAAATCCGTCCCGAGGCTGTCTTGTTGACATTGGTGGGAAAATCGGTCCCATATTCCAGAGCTGCAGTAGTCACAAGACTTTCAGTCATCCTGGAGCAGCTCCTCCAGTCCATGGAAGGCCAGTGCACCCGGGTGGAAAAGCAACTGCTCCTGGATGATCAAACAGCCAGTCCTGTGACTCCTGTAGCTCTGGAATATGGGACCAACTTTCCCAATGTCAGTAAGCCACTGTCAGTCAAAATTCATATTAATGGTCTGCGGGATTTAAAATTATGAGTTTGGTGGTCCCTGAGGTCCAAAAGTTTGGTGACCCATGCTTTAAAAAGTAACATACAAAGTAACAGTTTTCAGATCATGGTGTTTTCTGGGGAAACACTTTCCCTTTTTCTCCATCCCTGCCCTTCCACATTCTAGAAATAATTCACCATCCCTGAATTTCTAATGAATCATTATGAATAAAGATAGTAATGACACAGCACTTTATATTCCCAACATTCTGGATGAGCATTAAGCTAGACATCCAATTACTTTCTGTAATAATGCATTCCTTTAATTTATCACATTATGAATAATCTTAATTGATAAGCTGAAAATGGGAAGATAAAAGCTCCTTTCCTTTTCTTTTTTTAATTAAGAATTTTATTAAAATTATCATAATATATAATAGAAATGTAAATAAAGATGATAGAAAAAGAGGAAAGGGGAAGAAAGGGGAAAGAGAGGAGTACCCACAGGAGGAAAGAAAAAAGAAAGCATTGAGTTGCAAAAGAAAAGCTCCTTTTCTTAAAACCAGTAACATCTAATTCTAAAAACTTTGATCCCAGCCATCTAAGAGAGCCATTCCCTTTGCACATAATTTTTGCTATTAAAATGCAAACGTAGGGCTTAAAAATGTATTTTAAAAGAAGCGGGTATAGAAAGAATGGGAAGGATAAAGCTTGCAGGTGAATATTGACTATGTTAGAATAATTTAACCTCCTCCCCCATCCAAGCCCTTCATTGTTATGAAAGGCCTTTGTTCCTCCTGGCAGAGGACAGACTATGCACTATGTTATATCCCAATGAAAATGAGATGGTACTAACAAGCGATGGAAGAGAGGGTTGTTTTTCCTCTTGCATGGCTGCTCCTCTACAGAGGCATGCATTTCTCACATTAATCCTCCTCAAAGACTTAGTTGTCCTAGCTTCCTGCTACAAATCAGCCCTGGGATGGCAGCCCCCATGAAATCCCATTAGAATGCTGAAAGCAGTGTTTTACCGTACCAGGCAATGGAATAAATTCAGAACAATGAGAATAGGGATTGTTTGGATCTGTATGAAATGAAGACATTGTTGGAAAATGAATAAATAGACTGTTTCAGGTTCTTCTTCATTCCCATTAAGTAGATGCAGTTGTTTGCAGAGTTGATAAAAAGTGAACAGGGTGAGCCAAAAAGTATCTGTTGTTGCTATTGCCGCTGTTGTTGTTATTGTTGTCAAATAGCCGAACATGCAAACCGTTAATGGGTTCCTATTTCTGAGTCAATTCATTTTAATTTGGGATAGAGTTGCTTCTGTTCTGATTGATTCTTTAATTCCTTTGTCTACATATGGTCAGTCTTTGTGCCATGCAGTATGAGGATATTACTTAGCACTCTGGTCACATTTTGATATCATTCTCCCTCTAGCTCTTAGTCTAGGTCTTTTCATTTATGTGGCTTGCTAGCTGGGGAGACAGATAATAGAGCAGTGCAATGCTTCTAAAATAATTAGGGAAATGTGCTCTGAAATGCACAGGAGCACAAAGATAGCAGTTGCATGCAGTTCTGTAAAATAGCCATATCTTTTCCACTGAAATTTTGCATTTGCAATGTGATCCTGGGGGGAAAAAAAGCAAAGTGAGTTCAAGCAGTAGCAAATAAGAATGAACATTGCACTCCCGCAAGTTCTGAAAATCCCTTTTAGAATCAACTCCATAATTCTAATAAGTTATTTTCCAACTGGCAATAATGTTTCCTAGATTTGCCAAGATGGTTCATCCTAAGCTAAATTTGCTTGTTGCCTTTCTATATTTTTAATACTATCAACCACCAAAAAAGGGTCATACAATCAAAACTAAAAAATATAATAACTCAATAAGCCAACATTTAAAGAATCAGTAATTAATAAAATGGTATCTTCGGTATTATAATTAACTTTTTAGATCACAATACAAATAAATCACATCTGGCTGAAGTCACAGATCACACCAAGCATTAATCATCGCTTACCAGCGATGAGCCACAAACAAATAGAATACATTAAATTGTAATACAATAATCTAGCCACTGTGCTTATTTTTAAGAAGTCACAGAGTGTCATGGTTGTTTATAATTTATATTTGTGGCTAACACAATACCTTGTATTCAATGAACACTGATTTATTTGCCAATAGCCTTTACGTACAACTGATAGAGTACACTAACTAGTAAAGGCTACTGCCCCCATATGGGAAGCACATTGGCCTGGTTATACAAAGAAGCCTCAATGCAGAATTGCAGGTGCACCAACATTGGGAGTTTGGCAGTTGATAGAAATTTAAACCAGAGAACAGAAAAAAATATGGAGGGATGCTAACAATTTATATATTTTAGCATATCACACTATTCTTTTGAGAAGCTAGCAATATCGTGCAGAGTGCAAGCGAAGAGTAAGAAATAGGCAGAAAATAAAAGCATTAGATAAAAAAAGTATGGCTAAAACTTGGATTCAGCAACACTGTTCACTATCCTAGCAAACTATATGTTTCTACTACTTTTTCCATCTCTCTTTTGAAGATCTCATCAGTTCTATCCAGCCATGACATTCTCAGTCTTCTTCTCAGCCCATTCATTCTACATATCTTTGTTCTACAATTTGATTCACATTCATTATCTCTATAAAATCAAACCACTTCAACATTCTTCTTTTGTACTAATCATTCATTCTGCATTCAATCCACAGCAGTCATTTATTCATAATCCTATTTCTTTTTGTTTTTACTTAGTATATATCTTCACTTCTCCTACATTCAGCTGACACACACAACTTTCTCTTTCGTGTAACAAATGGGCAGAGGCATACTCTTATAAACACTCCTTTATGCTTCTTTAAATAAGCCTTCATTCCATGCAACAGACCACACAGTACCCATTACTTTTCCCTCACTATTTATATGCTTCTTAAAATTTTCCATCAATTTCATCATGTTTAATAAATATTATGCCTTGGTAAGAAGGTTGATTTGTATTATGCAGTACGTCTAATATTCACTGCAAATCATTCAGGTTCTCAAACAATAGCATAGCACTGCTAGCATATAAAACCATGCATACATAAACCAAATCAATACACCACAACATCAGCACACCCATAATCTTATATATATTTACTCATATTTATTTATTTATCATATTTATATGGCTGCCCATTTCACAGAATGTGAGTCTGTGTGATATACAAACAAATTATAAAATATTTTTTAAAAAACCTGAAAAAATTCAAAAATGTATATTATTTTTTTAAGACTAGGAGATAATTCAGATTAACAGAGTTGGAAGGGACCTTGTAGATCATCTACTCCAACTCCCCCACCCAAGCAGGAGACCCTACACCATGTCTGACAGATGGCTGTCCAGTCTCTTCTTGAAAGCTTCCCGTGATGAAGGTCCCGCAACTTCCGAAGGCAAGCTGTTCCATTGGTTAATTGCTGTCACTGTCAGGAAATTTCTCCTTATTTCCAGGTTGAATATCTCCTTCCATCCATTATTCCTTGTCTGGCCTTCAGGTGCTTTGAAAAATAGCTTGACCCCCTCCTCTCTGTGGCAGACCCTCAAATATTGGAACACTGCTATCATGTCTACCCTGATTCTTCTCTTCACTAACTAGCCATGCCCAGTTCCTAAAACCATTCATCATAGAATAACATCGCAGAAGAACGGTAGAATAACATTACATCATCAATAACATCATTTTGGTCAATCAATGTTTCATGTAACATTTTTAGTATGACAGAGAAGGGATAGAAGAGATTATCAACTTTACCTGATCTTTATCACATGGACCATTCCCTGCATTTTTGTGAAGAATAAGAAGGGGTGAATGTTGAATCATGAACTATGCAGTCAAGGTCATCATTTTATTAGCCAGCAAGCCAGGAAATCCAGCACTGAATGGGCTAATACTTCTATTTGTTCAGAACTATTGTCCAGAAGTAGCAAGTGCTGAAAATCTGATGGTCTACAAGCTCTAGATTCACAAACATATAAACATGTGAGCAGTCAGATCTGTAGTTACCCTAAAAGTCTTGGGAAAGCAGCCAAAGAATTGGAGACAGGAGGGAAATATACATTAACCAAGATGTACAAATATTTTAACTCAGCAATGTAACTTTTATCAACCCATATTTATTATCTTGACTTGATTAACAAAAAAGGTAGTACTAAAACAAATTCAACACCTCACATGGTCCAATTCTTCAATTGATTGTATGATTCTTTAGTTAAGTAAGATTTGTATCTCAGCTTAGCAATTTTTCCAAAAAAGTAAGCCTCCTTCAGAAATAACATACTAAAATAAATCATGTTTATCATTAGTTCAAGGCTCGTAAAAGCATTCAAAGTGATTTCAGAAAAACAGTGAACCAATAACTAGTGTGTGGCATTCTGGTTAAATTTGTTGTGTTGAATAACTAAATTGTTAGTCAGCATAGACCACAACACGAGTCTTTTGGATTTTAATGCAACCAAAAATTTTTTTAAAAATTCTTCCCTCTCCAAAGCTGATAAATAAAAGGTCAAAAGTTAACCTCCATATTGTAATAGAGGAGACCACAATAACACACATCCTATATTGCAAGATCCAATCTGGCTCAGTCACTGATACCAGAGGTTTTGTCTTCTGAGTGTTTGGACCTGTGCCGTAGCCCACCCTCAAGGAGCTTCTCCCTCACCAGAATCTCTCATCACACATTCTGGTGAGAGAGAAGTTCCTTGAGAATGGGCTCCATAATGAGTCCAAAAGCTTGGAAGACTAAATCTCTGGTCCTGGTGACTGACCCAGATTGGATATTGCAACATTATCCTGGGACACATGTATTTGCCTTCATTCATACAAGATTCTAGAATAAATTTAAGTAATCTAAATCAGACTAGGCATGCATGTTTTGCAAAAAAAAAGAGGAGAGGTGGAGCTGGGATTTAAGGGCAAAACTGCTAATCACAGTCAGATACAGAAGAGGACACTCCAGGATGTTTCTTTGTCTGAGTCCACTGGATTATAATTTAATCTGACAAACAGGGAAGCAAGAGATATTTAAGAGTTACATCCCAGCCATGCTGCCCATGCTCTTCAAGTCATGTTGTCTGAATAGATAAGAAAAGTGTCAAATCCATTTGGATCAATATTGGTGCATTTGCAACTGGGGTCTGAAGTACAGGGAGACATATAAATTAGACAACAGAAGTCTCCTTACATTTGACCCCTACACTTGAAGGTTATTTAAACATATGGCTTGGAAATGGCATTGCATTGGATCAAACCTTATTTAGAAATGGGATATTTGATGGTGGGGATTAGAAGAGAAATGGGAGCAAGTACCTAGGCCTCTCATATGGAATGGAGATACCATCTAAAGTATGGTTCAAATTTTGAAATGATCAAAGGAATTGCTATTTTCATTCAAGGCAAATATCCTGATCAGTTAAAAGAAGATTCTCAGTTATTCCATTACTTTGAATTTTCCAAAATATTCCTGCCTACATAGCTGTTAACTTTGATGAAGAAATGACGCTAACAATGTAGTGACAAGAATAGAAGTAGGCACTAATGAATTGTCTGGCTTTGGACTTTCAGAATTTCAGGAGTAGGCACTTTCAGGAGTAGGCACTAATGTATTGTCTGGCTTTGGACTTTCAGAATTTGTAGATCCGAGGTGGTACAAACCCACCAGGACATATCTGTCAATACCCATTGGGAAAGGATTTCTGTTACAGAAGAGAGATGCTTTTGATTACAAAAAAAAGGCCACCTATCGCTTCCAATTTACAGTAAGCTTCTTTATCCTGTGTCTGGTATTTCTATGAGGTATCTTAATCTTCTAAGCTTTATTCTATACTCCTTATTGAGCTTTATTCTAGCTTCTGTTTCATGCCTGCTATACTGTTCTTCTACTTTGCAGTCATTTTTCTTTCTTTTCTATTTTTCTGGAGACTTTAATTGTCTTTTGCTTTCTGGCTGTAGTTCCCAAATAGTCTTCCCTCAGTCTTCCTTTTATTCTACAATCTTTATGCCACATGCAATGCCGATTTGTCAACTGTAATGTAGCTTTATCTATCTTTGCTCAAAGACAAAGTGCTAACAGCTTTGTCTTCCTTGTCAGTCTTGGCTTCTGGGACAGGTTTCTATTGTCAGCTGACCACTTAAGTGCTGGGATTGCTTACATTGCTGCCATGTTAGTATCTCTTAGGCTGCTCCATTTCCTTCTCTTGATCTCTGTACCTCACACCTCTTCAGCAACTTCATCTGGAGTCCTTCTCTGCTAGGTTGCCTTTCACTGGCACTTACACATGCTAAATCATTGGGGCATGTCCCTTACCTGGCAAGAATTTGCTTGCATTAGAGTTGACCTTTCCTACTATTCACAGCACTGCTACTGGCATTCTTGACCCCTCTGATTCTGGCATAGCTGCTCCCAGATCTGTTATGCCCACCCTCAGGTGTCCTGTTTTTTTGTCCACTCCAACTGCCCCTGTCTAAGTTGGTCATAATGATGAAACTTATACTGGCCTTTCTATTTTGCCTTAACACACTCTTTCCAAGGCTCCATTTGCCTGCTAATGCCTAGATTTTCCAAAATGCCACATATTGGGCATCTTGCACAAATCTTTTAGATGCAGGGTGAAAGCTGCTGCCTTGGTAAATCTCTTTGCTACTAAGTTTGTTCTGCCTTCTAAATATTGCCAAGCCCACTGGATTGGATCTGTTGCTGCTTCTGCCACTGATTACTAGTGCTTTCACCAGATAATATCTCTTGCTCTGTTGCATGCATTCTTGAGTTTGTTTCTTTGGAGCCACTCCAGGATGCTTACCCACATTTCTCCTGGTTCAGCTAACCCTTTTCCAATACCTTCTTCCCTGCTGTCCAAAAAATAGGTGCTTAGCATCTTTGAAGTGCTTTGTTTTCTTTATTTTCCCCTTTACTTTTTCTTCTTATTTCCAGTGCTTTCAAGATAAGCTACCAGCCTCTTGAAGTGATCATGAATCACCAGTCATCTTTTTAGGATATTTCTCTAGAATCCACAAGGGTAGGCTTTAATCAGTTTTAGACTTGAGAAAGGCATTTTTGCTTCTTTTAATCCAGAGCTGTCCACAATGGGAAGAGGGAGGTATCATGAGAGACTAAATGGCAGCATTGCCATAGATAAAAGCTTCACTGGTGTGGGGCTATAATAAGCTCTTGTACCTACCATTCCTTACTTCCCTTTTGATTGCCTTATTTCCTCCTCTCACTTTCACATCAAGTAGTGAACTTCTGTGGCTAAGAATAAAATTGAACTAATCTTTTTCTGGTCCTAGTTCAATACTTGGTGTTAGATACGGGCTAGATTGAAGAGGCAGGACATGGTAGACGGAAAGGATTTCTTTATTTAGCTCTGAACAAAAGACTGCCACCAGGTATGCCTGCTGTTCTTTTTACAGGCTGCTGTCCACAATCTCAGCCACTGACAGCTGTTCATTTTCCCACTTGGAAAATGAACCAATGGGGAAGTCTGACATCACTGACTTTCCCCATTGAATATCTAACACCCCTCCCCTCCTGGAAGGAGCATTATCCAACACTGACTTTTCCCCATTGAATATCTAACACTTGGCACCCACCCTGTGGAATCGACTCCCCTTGGAACTCCGGTTGGCTCCCGACCTCTGTTGCTTCTGCCGCGACCTAAATACCTGGTTGTTTCAACAGTCCAGCCTGGACTGAAGGGTAAGGGGTGGGGTTTTATTTTATTTTAAATTTTATTGGGTTTTAAACTTTATTGGGCTTACTTCACTTGTTTAATGTATTTTTAATTAATTGTATTGCTGTTTTTTATTGTAAGCCGCCCTGAGTCCCTAGGGAGAGAGGGAGGCATATAAGTCCAATAAAACTAAACTAAACTAAACTTGGACCAAACTTGCTGAATACTGGCTCTCCATGTAGGGCAGAGTAGCTGGAGAATTCTGGGAGTTGTTCAGACAAACAATGTAATAAGGTATACATTCTGTGGAAAAGGCTGCTCATAACAGTGACACCATCCAGGCAGGTGAATCTCATGAGGTATCACCTCATGGAAAAGTGATGTGTACAATTGCAAATATGTCTATAAAAAGAAATGTGTTGGCTTTGAATCTGAGAGGCCTCTGTTTCAGTTCCACTTTTACCATGGACTAAGTGTGTAACCCTAACCAAGTCTCACGGCAGTAATTCCATCTGTTAAATGGGAATCATGATCTGCTTAAAAGGTTGTCGTTGCAGTAAACCTAATGAAGATTGTAATGCACTTAGCAAATTAGAAGTACAGTACTAGGGGTTTTTTTCCAGCAAGTCCTCAATTCTTAATAACGGGGATTTTCTCTAAGCATCCATTTTCAAATTTGCAAGTTTTTATTTCCCTCAACCCTTCCTCTGGGTGGATTATAATATAAAGCCTGGAAACAGGAAAATTTGTTGAAGGAAGCTTCTCCCACTCCCCACTTTTTATGCTTGCCAGTTTTACTGACACAGCAATTGCTTGTCTTCAGAACAACATTTTAAAAAAAACTTGCCAAGTTGATCCTTCATGTATTTTAATATTCATCTCACCCACGGCCAAAGGCATGACAGTGTTCCAAAGGAAATGTTACGAATTAAGGACACATCTCTGAATCAGTAAACAAAAGGGCACCAAATTATAAGATGTATCTAAACAGCAGCAAAAGCAAGTCTCCTTTAAGTTTCTGATAGGATAGGATAGAATAGAATTCTTTATTGGCCAAGTGTAATTGGACACACAAGGAATTTGTCTTGGTGCAAATGCTCTCAGTATACATAAAAGAAAAGATACATTCATCAAGAGTCAAGAATCACAAGGTACAACACTTAATAATTGTCATAGGGTACAATAAGCAATCAAATCATACTAGGAAACAGTCAGTATAGATCGTAAGGATACAAGCGGCAAAGTTACAGTCATATAGTCACAAGTGGGAGGGGATGGGTGATAAGGAGTGATGAGAAAGTTAATAGTAATAGCAGTGCAGACTTTGTAAATAGTTGGACAGTGTTGAGGGAATTATTTGTTTAGCAGAGTGATGGCATTTGAGAAAAAACTGTTCTTGTGTCTAGTGTGCAGTGCTCTAGTGTCATTTTGAGGGAAGGAGTTTATGTCTGGGATGTGAGGGGGTCTGTAAATATTTTCACAGCCCTCTTTTTGACTTGTGCAGTATACAGGTCCTTGATGGAAGGGAGGTTGGTAGTAATTGTTTTTTCTGCAGTCCTACTCATCCTCTGAAGTCTGTGTCTGTCCTGTTGGGTTGCAGAACCAAACCAGACAGTTATAGAGGTGCAGATGATAGACTCAATAATTCCTCTGTAGAACTGTATCAGCAGCTCTTAGGGTAGTTTGAGCTTTCTGAGTTGACACAGAAAGAACATTCTTTGCTGTGAGTTTTTGATGACGTTTTTGATATTAGGTGTCCATTTTAGGTCATGTGATATAATAGAACCTAGAAATTTGAAGGTCTCTACTGTTGATACTGTGTTGTCTAGTATTGTAAGAGGTGGTAGTATGGGAGGGTTTCTCCTAAAGTCTACCACCATTTCTACAGTTTTGAGTGTGTTCAGTTCCAGATTGTTCCGGTTACACCACGAGGCAAGTTGTATAACCTCCTGCCTGTATGTGGATTCGTCATTGTCTCGAATGAGACCAATCACTGTTGTGTCATCTGCAAACTTCAGTATTTTAACAGATGGATCATTTGAGATGCAGTCATTGGTATATAGGGAGAAGAGAAGTGGAGAAAGAACAAAGCCTTGGGGGCTGTGATAATTGTACAGGTATCAGGTGTGCTTCCTGTCTGTTAGGAAGCTTATGACCCACTTACAAGTGTGTTCAGGTACCACTAGCTGGTTTAATTTAGTTAGAAGAATGTCTGGAATGATGGTATTGAATGCTGAACTGAAGTCTGCAAAGAGGACCCTTGCGTAGGTATTTGGAGACTCAAGGTGTTGTAGGATGTAGTGCAGAGCCATATTAACCGCATCATCTGTCGATCTATTTGCTCAGTATGCAAACTGCATGGGATCTAACAGTGGATCCGTGATGGTTTTCAGGTGGGACAGCACAAGCCTTTCAAAGATTTTCATAACTACAGATGTTAGAGCAACCGGTCTGTAGTCATTCAGTTCCCTTTGGCACTGGGATGATAGTAGAATGTTTGGAGCAAGAAGGAACATAGCACATCTCTAGTGATTTATTGAAGATTCAGATGAAGATGGGGGCCCATTGGTCAGCACAGACTTTTAAGCAAGAAGGAGTTACCTTGTCTGGCCCTGGTGCTTTTCCTGGCTTTTGTCTGTGAAATAGATCTTGCACTTCTTTTTCTGTGATCACCAGAGATTGTGAACCCAATGGATTGGGGTCAGTTGTAGGAGGCTTGGCTGTTGTTGGTGTGTTTGAGATGGGGGTTGTGGAGATAGGTGGCTGTAGTTTCCTTTCAAACCTGCAGTAAAACACATCATAAGTGAAGCTCAGCTCTTGGTCACATCCACATAATTTTGTCTGTATTGTTTTCTTGGTAATAACTGAACTGTATTGGCATGGCCATTTTCTGGATTGTATTTTCAACTTTCCAGTCTAACATATATACCTGGGTTCCCTCATGGTCTCACTTCCACAAATTAAAAGATCAAATTGTTTTAGCACATTGAAATCAGTGCAGATCAACTAAGGGCTATCACTAGTTATTATTTCCATCCACCAGACTGATTCCTTAATTACAGTGAATAGAGGAAAGACCAAGTGATGTCCTATTAGAATTCTTTATTAGCCAAGTGTGATTAGATACACAAGAAATTTGTCTCTGGTGCATAAGCTCTCAGTGTACATACAGCAATAGTGATAGATCATTATCATAGTCATTGTAAAAAATATGTTCATCATAAAACATTAGATACAACATTTAATGATCATGGATATAAAATAAGCAATCAACATAAATAATACTAAGATACTAATTAAACAACTTAAATTGTAAGATACAAGCAACAAGTTATAATCATAAGAAGATAAGGTGATAGGTAATAGGAAAGATGATAATTTTTCCACCTGATGTCATTATATCATCATAAAAGTTAACCCTGAAATAATCAACAACAAACACCCTCCAAACATTTTGGGATTGTTCTATGCTAACTATCAGAGTACTGTTTTCAGTGGCTCTGGAAACCTCTGTGCCTTTTTATATATATTTATAGTGCAGGGATCCCAAACTCTCCAGGCTACAGGCCACTACCGGAATGTGCTTGCTCATGCACATTCCCACTTGTGTGAGCATTAGGTAAACATGCAGATGTGCTCCATTTGCAAGAGCAGTGGACATGCATGCATACCTGGAACCCACACTTTACTGTATATCCAACATTAACACAATTGAGCGGGTTCAAAGGTATTTCTCGAGAATAGTACTCCACTTCTCTACTCACAATAGTATTTCCTATGCCTCCAAGCTTGAAATTTTGGGTTTGGACAATCTTGAACTACGCCGCCTGTGGTCCAATCTAAGCATCATTCACAAAATTGTCTGCTATAACATCTTGCCCATCAATGACTTCTTCAGCTTCAATCGCAATAATATATGGGCAAACAACCGATACAAACTCAAGGTCAACAACTCCAAACTCGATTGCAGAAAATATGACTTCAGCAACAGAGTGGTCAATGCCTGGAATGCCCTACCCGACTCCATTGTTACAGTCTCAACCCCTCACAGCTTCAACCTCAAACTGTCTACCATGGACCTCACCCCATTCTTAAGAGGTCCTTAAAAGGGGCGTGCATAAGCGCACCAGCATGCCTACTGTACCTGTCTTACTGTCCCCATTTATCTGCATTTATTTCCTTTGTTCAAGTTTATGTTCATAGCTATATTTGTTATCTTGTACATGTTTGACAAATAAATAAATAAATATAAATAAATAAATGGAGCTGCGCATGCAATGTGCACTTGCCCACCACTCACAGTTCACAAAGCCGGAAAGGTTGGGGAACTCTGTGATAGTGTACACCCTTGTCTTTATTCATATTTCTCTCTCCTCTTGCTTTTGCTTACCTTTTGTTTGGTGATGTTTAATGTACAAACATTAAATAAGCTAGAGAGAGGCAGTTTTGTATAGTGGTTGAGCTATCAGGCTAGAAACTGGAAGACCTTGAGTTTTAGTCATGCACAAGGCCAATTGGATGACCTTGGGACAGTCACACTGTCTCAGCCCTAGGAAACAGGCAAGGGCAAATCATTTCCAAAATTTTGCCTAAAACAGTAGAGGCTAGTCTGAGTGCTATTATTTGCATGGTATGACAGAATATGAATGATCCTCAGGAAGACCAGAAAATTTAGTTACCAAAGCATGGAGTCTTTTTTAAATAGGCCATAACCAAGGTAGGATCTCTGGCTTGTGTTTCAAGGAGAAGACATTACCACACACTAAAGTAAAAGGTCTTCTGAGTTTTGGGATTTCTAGTCCTATAAGACACTCTACAGGTGAACACCATATATCTGTGATTGTCAGCAAAAGAGAAAGTTGGCACCTTCCTTAAATCACTCTGTTCCTCTATGTCCACATGTTCAAGTGTTATAAAAAAATATTAGAATGTGCAGAGATGGATAGACACACTTAAAATAAAAGAAAAGGAAGAAACAGAATACTTCCTAACATGGGATTTGTTTTACCAATGGTTAACTAATAGAATTTTTTTTAGTATGGATAAGTTAATTGTACTATTACTATGTGATTATTATTGATATGTACACTAAGATTACCATTATGATTATTGTTGAATTCCTACTCAAAACCAATTTTACCCAGACAAGTTGCTCAGAGAGATAGTTTTTTATGTATATTAAGAAATGTATGTGTGTGTGTGTGTGTGTGTGTGTGGTATTTGTTATGTATGCAGGTTTTAAGTCATTGGTTTAGTTTGAACTGTTCTTGTAAAATGTAAGAAATGATTGGTTTAAAAAGTGCGGGAAAACCCTGCACTCTGATTGGCTGGCAACTGCGGCTGCTGGCTATAAGTAGCAGCCGCAGCCCAGCCAAAGTGGGTTTGTTCTGAGCTGTAGTCACTAATAAACAAAGAGCTTGAAGCATTCCGCATCTGTCTCTTCATGCAAACTTAACAGTATTTAGCTTTGTTTGGGTATTTTCCCACGTCATTATAGTTGTGCTTTTAAAGTTGTAGTGATGTTTCAGCAGAATCTCATCTGCCATCATCAGGCTTGTGTATGGGATTCGTCTGTGTGTCAGGCTTTTGCAGCCATTTCTGTTTAAATTTCGTGCTAGCCTCGTGCTTTGTTAGAATGGTTTTTTCTTCATCCTGATTGGTTGGGAGTCTTGGTCTGTGTTTATTGGTCTTGGAGTTTGCTGTGTTCTGCTTGATTGGTGTTTCTAATATCTTCTGTCTGTTTTGTAGCGTTTTTTTGCCTTGATTGGCTGGCAATATTGTGTTTCATGTATTGGGGGCTTTTAGTGAAGCTTGGCTTCAGGTGAATGGCCGGCTATCGTTTATCGTTTATCAAGAAGCTAGGTTTTATCTGGATGGCTAGCTGGGGTCTGTTTGTGCCCAGGTGTTTGCTTGGCTTGTGGTGTGGAGATTTTTTTGTTTGTGAGTGCAGGCTTCCAGATAATTGACAGTCTGATGGAGTCATCTCTTCTATTCATGCTTTCAGGTCTTTTTTCAATCTCTATGGCTTCTCTGATAATTCTGTAGCTGGGGTTTTCTATAGTGGCTAGGGTTTTGGTGCCATTGAAGTTGATGCTATGACCTGTGGCTTTCATGTGTTGGACTAGTGAGGAAGTGTGTTCCAGCTTTTTTACTGCATTTTTGTGTTCATCCAGGTGGGTACTTATTCTTCTATTGGTCTGTCTGATGTATGTGGCAGGGCATGATGCACAGGGGACTTCATATATGCCTTGGTTTTCCAGGTCAATTTTATCTTTGGGGTTTCTTAGGATGGCTGCTATTTTTCTGTCTGTTTTGAAGGCAGTCTTGATGTGATGCCTGTGTAGTATCTTACTTATTTTGTCTGTAGTACCTCTTATGTAGGGCAGGACAGCTATTCCATAGGTCTGTTCATCTTCTAGGTCTCTATTATGTCTCAGTGTGTTTTTGTGGATCAGGCCTGTGATTTTGCTTTTGTGGAAGCCATTGGCTGTCAGTACTTTGGTCAGGGTACATAGTTCATTCTTTATGTGTGTCTTGTCTGCCAGGCATTTGGTTCTGCAATTAGTGTTTTGGCCACGGAGTTTATCTGTGCTGGGTGGTGGTGGGATTGGGCATTGAGGTAGCGGTTGGTGTGTGTTTTCTTCTGGTATATGGTGTGTCCTAGTGTGCCATCTGTTTTTTTGTAGATTAGTACATCTAGGAATGGTAGTTGGTTGGTTATTTCCATTTCCATGGTGAATTTGATTTTGGGGTGTGTGCTGTTTAGGTGTCTTAGGAAATTGTTTAGGTTTTCTTTTCCATGGGGCCAAATAACAAATGTATCATCAATGTATCTTAACCATAGTTTGGGTTTGTGGGTGGCATTTGCCAGGGCTCTGGATTCAAATTCTTCCATGAACAGGTTTGCAATAACAAGTGACAGTGGTGATCCCATGGGGGCTCCTTCAATTTGCTTGTATCTTTGTCCTTTGTATATGAAATATGTGCTGGTTAAACAGTGCTCTGCTAGTTCCATGAGGTGTTTGGGTGGTTGGTATTTGTTTTTGATGATTTCTAGCATTTCTTGTGTGTGTGTGTGTGTGTGTGTGTGTGTGTAACTTGCTTATTCATATCCGGTGGAGATTAAGAAGGAGATTCAAATGCATTTCCTCTCTATTCAGGGGCAATCTGTTAAAAAGATAATTATGTAGATATGAAATTATTTTTGCTAAGTGATTACTGACAGATTTGAATAGGTTAAACTAAAATGTCTGATTTGTTAAGTATTCAAACTATAACTGGGAAGAAATGCTTACACTTAACAATTTTTAAAAAATTAATTACCATACCATACTCTTTTGCAAGGTACTGCAAATGTAGATTTTTTAAAATTTTCAGTTGCAGAAACCTTTTGCAAAAAACCAATTGGGGCTTTTTTAAATCAAGTCCAAGTATTATCCAACACTTTATATCTTTGATAAAGATTCTATAAACCTGAAAGCTTTCAGCTATTTGTTTCTTTTAAAGAAAAGTGCAGGTGTTGTTAGCTGTTGTGTTTAGTGCTTGGATATGAACTAAATGTGCGAAATAGTTTTATTTTGCACTTGGCGTTCTCCCAGACATTGATTTGGTTCTACTCCCTGAGTTCATGCTTGGCATCTGGAAAAGTGTTCTAATCCATGTAAGTGAACTCAAAAGGGCAGCTTTTGAAAGATTATAGAAAGAAAACATTGAAATTCTGGTAAGCTTCACAATCTTATCCAGTCCAACTCTTGATGGAAAGGCAGACTTGTTCTTTACAAGTATGATGGGAAGAAATTCACTATCAAACCTTGAAAGTCTGAGGAAAGGCAGGATAAGGAAAATTCTGAGGCTAAATGAGACCCAAATCATGTTTGTAGATATTTATAATTAGTCTGCATTTATGTACTTCTTTTCCAGAGTGTATGAATTCTGCTGAAACCAGCCAGAAACAGCATTAACAGCAGAACACATTGTGAATATTAAGAACCAACCAAATATTATAAAATTGTCAGCAAATGTTTGTGGGGCTCTTCCTAAGGTTTAATATTAAAGTCAGTGGCAGGATTCAATTGGTTTGCACTAATTCAGGTGTACTGGATATTAAATTACACCCCTCTATCAAAGTGGATCCTGGGCACTGCGCTACAATGGAGAAATGGAAGAAGGCAACTTTCCCTCTTTCTTCTCCCTGGTCCTCCTCCTTCCCTCATGCTGGCCACTCCATTGCCAGTTTCTCCATTGCAGCACAGGCAGCGCCCAGGATCCACTTTGATAGGAGTGGGTGGGTAATTTAACAACCATTTCTCCCAGAGTCAGGTTGGCCATCATGGGAGGATCATCCTGTATGTGTGGTGGAGTTGGAGGACAGGGATGAGCCACGTGTCCCATGACAGCCAACCTGACCCTGGATGAACCAGTTGTTAAATTATTTGAATCCCACCACTGATTATAGTGGAGATCCAGTTTTGTGTACTGCTTAATTAGAAAACAGGAGACTGTGAGTTGTTAGTTCTTCTTAGCCATGAAGGTTTGGTGACTTTGGATCACTCACTCTCTCTCTCCAGCCCAACCTACCCACAGAGGAGTTGTGGGGAAAAAGAGAAGGCGGAAGAAGGAGCATATTCACTACCTCGAATTACTTAAGGTGGCAAATAGTAATAAAGTAATAAAGGTAGAATAAAAGTCAAATAAATAAATTATAAAGAATTGAAAAGGGGGATGTGATGGGAAGCAAGCCTCAATGTTGCAATGCTATAAGCTTTTTCATGACCTCTGAGATTGTATTTATGGGATAAAACTGGATACAAGTAAAGGGAAGCAATCCAAGTCTTGAGTCCCCAGTGATTTTCAGTATCACTGTTAATATGTCATTACTGACCTCCTGTGAGATTTGGGAATAGGATAGGTAATGCAACCATTCATTCCTATCTCTCATGTAGGTTTCAGTTAGTTTCACTTAAACACAAGTCATTAAAGTCATTTCATTCCTTCTCCAAGTCTTTTCAATATGAAACTGTTGAAGGAAATCAGTAACAGATCCAGGTTGGATAAATTGAAGTTGAATCATTGTAGAAGTTCTTTGGTGAAAATCAGATTTTCAGGCAAGTGATAGAACCTTGGAAGTGCCTCTGGATTGAGATCTATTACTGATTCCCTTTTCAATTGGACTATTTTCTGAATGAAAATTCAGAGATTTGTACATTGAAATATCACCATCGTTAATACAGTGATTAGTTATACTTATGACTGTTTTGGTATTTGGCCCAGAAGCTTCAATTGGCACCAATCCCAGCAACCAGACTAATCTCTAGAAAATCTCAACAAGATCAGATTATGGAAGAATAATACTGGCTATTCATTTGTTTCCTGAAAAAAATACAAAATATTAGTTGTTACCTTAAACCCTTTAAAGCTTTACTTCATATCTTAAAAAAAATTCTTCTTTTCAATAATAGATAGGGACCTTTTAGGGACTGGAGAAAAATTGGAAATTTGAACGGCTATCACATGAGTTTGCTTGTTCACAAAATACCTGCTGTGATTATATGTTTGTACAATCACAAAAGCTAATATTAGAAGGCAAAAGAATCCTTTATGCTTTTTTGTACCATTCTGATGTGTACTTTATAGGATCCAAAAGCAAAATTAAAAATACAATACTATGGATTGGTATTTCTTTGGGTCTTATTGTATCAGTTTTCAATTCAAAGAATCCTTTAGAATTAATCAAATGGGTAAAATTAAGTTTCTTCTCTATTACCTCCCCTTCTCATTGTTGGATATATAATCTCTGCCCACTAAATTGTTCCTTTTATGATGCAGAAAACAGTACAGGAGCAAATCCCTGATGTCTTCCCATCTCCACTCTGCTATGTAAGTAAAGGAGTCATATATATAAAAGGGTTAAAGCTGAAATGATTAAAGGCCATTCCCTTTGAGATTAATAATGTTAATTTCTCATAATATTGTTTCCAGTTGATCTGGAAAATTCTGTGAAGAGAAAGGGATGGAGGGAACGAGAGGGAGAGGGGGGAGGAAGAGAGGGGGGAGGGAATGACAGAGGGGGGAGAGGGAGAGAGAGAGAGGATGGAGGGAGAATGAATTAAAAATTGTTGTCTATAACTCATATCCTTCTCTCCTTACTTTTGTCTGCTTTTTGCCCCTTATTGCTACTTAATTGTTTTGTTGCTCCCTGATTTTTCAGGAACATCAGCTATAATTTTCCTAACTGAACTGAGTGGTGTGTATGGTTATTCAGATATAGCTATCAGGAATGACTGGAAGATACAATCAAATTTTTCAACAAAAGATTATGGCCCCAGCAAGGAGGCATAACTAAACTTTGAACATCCAGAAAACCTCAAAGCACCCCAACAAGAAAACATCCCAGTTTTAAATTATTTCCAGGTATATAATAAAGCATACAGATAAATCAACCTTCAACACCTACATCATAAAAACTCATTAGGACCAAAACATTCTAACAGATGAACTTTTTTTCATTGTAAAAGTTAGCATGGCAGTTTTTGAAAAACCAAGAGACATCAGAATGGATCTGATGCTTGAAAATTGGAAAGAATACAGTCTCTTGAGCATGAAAATATTCTCGTTTGAAAAGCTTGACCACTCAGAGGTTTAAGAGGTGCCATATGCAAAAGAAACCTAAATCAGGATAGCTTGGATAAAAAACATCTTGATTCAGATGCAGAAGAATGTCAGAAGCAGAAAGTAGGTGTATCTCAAATATATGCAGAAGATGTACCTCTGTTTGACTTGAGCAAATAAAAAAATATAAGCTAGATTTATCAGGATTTCCACACTGCAAAATTACTCTCTCACAGGAATATCTACCTCGTTTGTTCTCCTGATCCTGAAGAAATCCCACTTCAGATGCAGATTGTATGCTGTCCCTCATTTTTTTTAAAAGAGAGAATGACATATTTACAATTTCATTCAGGTGTTTTTTTTCCATTAGAAGGAATTCTTGCTTTGCCTGTCTTTTGTCATTAAACAGCAGTTTCAATGATAGATTTTTCTTATCCACTTATAAAGGTTCAGCACTATGCTCCAGTAGTTTCTGGTACATACGTATATAACTTATTTTGTTATATTTTCCACCACCTGTCATAGCAACATGCAAGGCTGGGGTCTGTTATTATGAAAGATGCCAAATAAGACTTGCCCTAACTACAAGTTGGGTTGGAACACAACAGTTGACTATAGAGTTTTCATTTATATGCTCTTTTATAATTGCCTTCTTCTCCGTCATACCAGCCTTAAGGTTCTGGGATTTTAGAGGGGTTTTTTGTTCAAAAAACAATATATGCAAATATACTCATAGAAATGAATGAACTGTTGGAATGTTAAGGAATGTTTGTTTATTCATGAACCCAATGGAATCTGAGGTGGTAGGATAAGACATTAAGCCATTAATCATTTGGGAATGATGCTGACTAAATGCCAGGAAGGAAAATGGTTCTCTGTGTTGGCTATTGGTAAGATCTTTGGAAGAAATGATGAGCACTTACTGACAGTTTTCTTCAAGTCTGCAATCCCACAAATATAAGTATGTTTCTGACCATAATGTTTAAATGTCAAGTAAAAAAAGGTAATAATGAAGAATATCTGATCAATGTAGGTGGTTCTGAACTGGACTGACAAGGGGTGGAAGGCAGAGAAAATTTGTAATCCATATAAAGGCTAAACATATAATGCACAGCTTCATTAAATACTGAAAGATGGGAAGGAAAAGATCCAAAATATTTTAGAAGGTGTCTGCCCTTATTGTTTATGTGGCTGCCCACTCCATCACAGCACCAGAGCAACTTGCAGTACAATGTTAAAATAATAAAATACAAAAAAGGCCCCACAAAGAAAAGCCTGGGAAAAGTCCAAAGTCATTTGAATAAAATTAAGGTGGGACCATACAAATCCATGAGAAAATATTATTTTAGACAGTGATTTTTTTTCTTTTGAATACCAATCACAAAACAAGAACAGTGAAAATGGTCAAATATCATCTAATTGTATTTTTAAAACACAAGCTATGATATAATCATGGTTTAAAGGCAGACTTTACTGTATTCCTTCATATATAATCTTCCCTGAACTGCAGTGAGTTCTTTAACTAGTTTTAATAAAGACTTTTTTCCAGAGCAAATTTATTTAATTTGCAAATTTATTTAATTTGCTTTTAAAGAAGAAAAGGAAAAGTAGAAAAAAGTGATAAGTAAATAAGAAAGAAAATAAAAGCAAAGGGAAGGGAAAGGAAAGGGAAGGGAAAGGAAAGGATTTCTTAGATAACACAGTATTGTCCTTTTTACACTGCAGATACGTAGACCACTTGCATGATATTTCTTGCTCAAACATTGATTGCTATTATTGCATGTCATTGCAGCCAAATGTCTGACTTTAGAAGCTTTTGCTATTGAGTTTAAGAAGCAATAGATTTTCACCTGATAGCTACTTCTAGACTAGAAACTATTGAGTTTAAGAAACAATAGATTTTCGCCTGATAGCTACTTCTAGACTAGAAACTATTTTGGTAATCAGGCATACCATTCTCTGTCAGATATCTCTTGGCTTGTCACCATGCTGACATTTTCCAATATCCTGGGCTGTTAGTTTACATATGTAATAAAAACATGTTTTAAAAATAGAAAATCCTAGAAAATCTGTAGAGAAAACAGCACCAGTTCTCTGTCTAGTAAAGGTATCTATTTATCAGCTAGGCAGTCTTGATAGA
Organism: Naja naja; assembly: GCA_009733165.1. Classification (NCBI taxonomy): domain Eukaryota; kingdom Metazoa; phylum Chordata; class Lepidosauria; order Squamata; family Elapidae; genus Naja; species Naja naja. The sequence continues at coordinate 253,472,920 of CM019149.1, read as the reverse complement.
CAAAAACCTAGTATACAGTACATTCAGAAAGTATTCAGATCCCTTCACTTTTATCAGTTTTGTTATGCTGAGCCTGATTGTATAGTTGTTGAAATTCATTTTTTTCATTAATCTACCTTAGTATTCCATAATGACAATGTGAAAATAGAAGTTTAGAAATCACTGTAAATTTATTAAAAAGAAAAAACTGAAATATCACATTGGCATAAATATTCAGACACTCAGTCTTTTCTTGGATTACCTTTGGCATGATGGAGACTGTCAGTGGACATCAATTTTTGCTTGATATATTGACTATGGTTGACTTAAACAATGGCTCTGCACTATGAACCAATGGAGAACCCTTGTCACATAACTGTTATAACAGTTTAATAATAAAGGTTTTAAAAGCCATTTGGTAGCTGAGCTCCTGGTCAGTAATGAGATATTAAACTAGAATCCTACCAATTCAAATGTAAGAAGAAGAAAAACTACAATTAAGCAGCCAGAATCAGCACACCAAGGAACAAAAGTGTGATGGAAATGCAGCAGAAAAGACGTAAGTCCAGAATTAATTTTTGGCAAGCAATAATACTTTTGGAAATTTTTGGCAAATAGTAATATTCAGGCCCTAATCCAATCTTTGTTTCTCCTTATGATTACCCAGCAAGGGAAGAGCAAATATGCATATGTATTTTATATATATAGTATATGGATAATATCACTTGCTGGAACTGTATTTATATTCTATTACACATACATTTCTTACCTAGAAGTTATATTTACTGGAAGAAATTTCATGAATATGTGTGTGGTTCATTCAGTATGTACAGGAAAAAAATAGATATTTCCATATGTTGGATTAGAACTAACCAGACCTGGATTCTAAGATAAGGGAATGGAAGAATGAGGATTTTGAACAGCCTTCTCTCCTTGCAGCCATTAACATCTCTGAAAAGCTACATTCACATCAGAGTGTGAAAAAAAGGAACAAGAACTGTCCAGACATGGACACAGTTATATATTCCTTCTGGGCTCATTCTGGGCTTAGCAGGATAATAGGAAGAATTAAAAATAAATATTATCTGGGCTTCTTGGATGTTGCACTTTTGTCAAGTTATCTTTGAAAACTGCAGTCCTTTCCACCAACCACTTTGCTTAGTGCATGGGTGTCAAACTCAATCACATCACATGACTTATCATGATGTTTTTTTCCTTTGCGGAACCAGGGTGGGAGTGGCCTGTGCATGATGCATCCGGCCTTCAGGTCGCCAGTTTGACAAGCCTGTCTTAGTGGATGTCTCACTCAGGACTTCCTTAATCTTGCTAGATCTCCAACTAGATTCCTCCTCCTTGATACATACAGTATTATCAGTCCATGCCATACCACATCATAGCAATTTCTGAATGCCCAATATCTTTTCCTATCTCTCTTTCCTAATCCTCCTGACTTTTATATGTTTACTTCTTTTAAAACAAACACAACTGCAACAAGGTATGAAGGTTCTCATTATCTACAGGGAAAAATAATATTGAGATGATTGCATCTATCACAGTCCATTAAGGTAATTCTTCCCAACATAATCTTTCAAAAGAATGGGACTTCTGAATAACACAAGTGGGCAAATACAGAAATGGGAAACCTTCATAAAACCACAGTCACCACAGTCTTCCATTGCAAGCATTTGACTAGCACAGTGTTTCTCAACTTTGGCAACTTTAAAACATGGATTTCAACTCCCAGTGTTTCTCAACCATCCATCTCAAAATCCAGACTTCTTGAAATTGTCCAGGTTGAAAAAACGTTCACAAATAGCTTTTACAAAACTGCACCAGTTGCCAGTGAGAGTATTTGGAATACTCAGTAATTTTCAAAGCTGGGAGAAGACAGATTTAACTTTTACCTCCAACAAAAAAAGTTAATGTTATTGTTGCCTTTATGATTCACACTGTTTTTACAGGAAAAGAACTTATCATTTCCTTTTCAGACAGGGAAAAATAGTACCTATTGCCCACTGTCAGCTAATGAGTGATTATGTAAGATTGGAGATTTGAAGCATAGGACCAGTAGCAAAACATGCTAGGATCTTCTACAAAGAGCTTATAATGGCTTAAGTGAGCCTAAATGTCATTGGGTGCCCTTCAGATGTGTGAATTTGAGTTTCCAAGATTTTGGCCACACAGATTTGGGTTGATGGAAGTCAAATACCATACATTTGAAGGATAGCCTCATTATAAAAGCTCAGGAGGATCTTCAACCAATATACCATGCATGCACACTTCAAATCCAAGGACACACTAAGGCAGAAGGTTGTCCACCCCAAGGATAAAACACCCAGACACAAACTGAGCAACATGATATATGCAGTACAATGCAGTGAGCCACGTGCAGATTTATACATTAAGGAAACAAAGCAACCACTTCATAAACACATGGCACAACATAGAACAAACCCATCAGGACTAGATTCAGCAATCCATCTGCATTTAAAAGACAAAGGAAACTCTTTTGAAGACAGCAAAGTCCACATTTTGGATAGAGGACCACTGGTTTGAAAGAGGGGTCAGAGAGGCCATCTATGTCAAAATTGAACAGCCCTCTCTCAAGAGAGGGGAGGGATATGACATCATCTATCTCCAGTCTACAACACAGTCCTTTTAACAGTTCCAAGAAGGCTCCATCCCCATTTGCACTAGGTGACCTTGAAGACACAGATAAACTTTCAGGTGCCCTTAATGACTCACTAAAAGAATGCAAATGACCAGCTGTCTTCAAGGAGTATAAATTCTTCCATTCCCTACTATCCAGTCAGAAATGAAAGAGCTTCTTGGATGAGAAGTGAAACATCTTCAAAGAAAAACCTGAAAGTTCAGTTGCCTCTTGAAAAAGCACCTCTGGGACAACCACAACCTGGATAACAGAGAATCTCCATAGTCATTATAAAATGCATCTAAGCAAGCCAAATCTCATGAAATTGCTATTGTATTCATTTTTTTATTATATATTCAATGATTCAGGAATCCAGATTCTTGGATTCTTTTAAATTAATTAACATTAACATTGCTAATCAATATTTTTGAATTAATTAGCTTTAATATTGTTCTCATGCCATTAAGAAATTAATTAGAACTAAGGTCCCTGAATGTAGTATAACATATCTGTTTCTTAGTTTAAAAAAGAGAAATACTGAGAAAATGAAAGTTAACGCTTATATCTACTGCATGTGAAATCAAGTTATCTTTCTTTCTTTCCACCTGCAGATTAGAATAATCTCTTAGGATCCTGCTGAGAATGAATTTTCAGATGCCACATTAAGCATATTTATAGTAAAACTTTATTCTCAAAATTTTAGCCATCTGCAGAGATGTGTTCTAATGGGACTCAGCCTGGGGGTCTTATTTTCTCTCTGTTCAGCAGTGATATCTTTAAAAAATAATATTTTCATCAGAATCCCCACAGTTCTTTAAGAGGACCACCAGGACTCTGTAGCTAATTGAAGAAAGAGGTAATGTGTCCTCACTTCAGCAAGCTTTATTTATTTTATAAGCAGTTTTTATCAACTGGAAGAGAGTTTCGGCTTCAAAATCTACATAATTTAACTTCCATCAGGAATGCTATTTCCATGCCTCAAAACAAGAAGAGCAAGGATGCCACAACTGTAGAAAATCTTCTACCCTCTGTGTCAACAGTTCCAATTAGTTACATCTATTTCCATCTGTTTCAGCTGTGAACCTTGTGAGAAGTTGTATCCTTTAGGGAGATAAGCTGAAGCAATAAACTTATGAAGCACCTGGCAATTTACACCAGTTCTGTTCTACTGTTAAATCATATTGCTAAAAGTATAGCTAAAAGTACATTCAAAGATAAAGGTCACATGATTTCAAGTCAGTGTGCCTCCTTGTGAGATTTCTAGAACTTAGATTATAAAATCATTTTCTGGAACTTCCAGAGTAATCCATATTTTTTTTGTTCTACATGAATCCTACCTGATGAATAAATGCATATACTAGATACAGGATTGGATTTGTCAGAATGTTGTGTAGTCTTATACAGGTGAAACTTGAAAAATTAGAATATCATGCAAAAGTTCATTTATTTCAGTAATGCAACTTAAAAGGTGAAACTAATATATGAGATAGACTCATTACATGGAAAGCAAGATAGTTCAAGCCATGATTTGTCATAATTGTGATGATTATGTTACAGCTCATGAAAACCCCAAATCCACAATCTCAGAAAATTACAATATTGTGAAAAGGTGCAATATTCTAGGCTCAAAGTGTCCCACTCTAATCAGCTAATTAAGCCATAACACGTGCAAAGGGTTCCTGAGCCTTTAAATGGTCTCTCAGTCTGGTTCAGTAGGAGTCATAATCATGGGAAAGACTGCTGACCTGACAGTTGTGCAGAAAACCATCACTGACACCCTCCATAAGGAGGGAAAGCCTCAAAAGGTAATTGCAAAAGAAGTTGGATGTTCCCAAAGTGCTGTATCAAAGCACATTAATAAAAAGTTATGTGGAAGGGAAAAGTGTGGAAGAAAAAGGTGCACAAGCAGCAGGGATGACTGCAGCCTGGAGAGGATTGTCAGGAAAAGCCCATTCAAAAGTGTTGGGGACTTTCACAAGGAGTGGACTGAGGCTAGAATCAGTGCATCAAGAGCCACCACACCCAGACGGATCCTGGACATGGGCTTCAAATGTCGTATTCCTCTTGTCAAGCCACTCCTGAACAACAAACAATGCCAGAAACGTCTTACCTGGGCTAAAGAAAAACAGACCTGGTCTGTTGCTCAGTGGTCCAAAGTCCTCTTGGGAAACCAAGGACCCAGAGTCTGGAGGAAGAATGGAGAGGCACACACTGCAAGATGCTTGAAGTCCAGTGTAAAGTTTCCACAGTCTGTGTTGATTTGGGGAGCCATGTCATCTGCTGGTGTTGGTCTACTGTGCTTCATTAAGTCCAGGGTCAACGCAGCCATCTACCAGGAGATTTTGGAGCACCTCATGTTTCCTTCTGCAGACGAGCTTTTTGGGGATGCTGACTTCATTTTCCAGCAGGACTTGGCACCTGCCCACACTGCTAAAGGCACCAAAACCTGGTTCAATGACCATGGAATTAGTGTGCTTGATTGGCCAGCAAATTCTCCTGACCTGAACCCCATAGAGAATCTAAGGGGCATTGCCAAGAGAAAGATGAGAGACATGAGAGCGAACAATGCAGAAGAGCTGAAGCATCCTGGTCTTCCATAACACCTCAGCAGTGCCACAGGCTGATAGCTTCCATGCCATGCCGCATTGAGGCAGTAATTGCTGCAAAAGGGGCGCAAACCAAGTACTGAGTACATATGCATGCTTATTCTTCTCAGAGGTCCGATATTGTTCTATGTACGATCCTTGTTTTATTGATTGCATGTAATATTCTAATTTTCTGAGATTGTGGATTTGGGGTTTTCATGAGCTGTAAGCCATAATCATCACAATTATGACAAATCACGGCTTGAACTATCTTGCTTTGCATGTAATGAGTCTATCTCATATATTAGTTTCACCTTTTAAGTTGCATTACTGAAATAAATGAACTTTTGCACAATATTCTAATTTTTCAAGTTTCATCTGTAGGTTGGTTATAATCTTATGCAAATGATTACTCTTTCATCTGCTTTAATGGCTGCAAAGTGATGGCTTTATATTAGAGAAACATGGGTTTAGATCAGTTGAAGAAATTGCAAAACTGAACTGATTATTATGTGAAAGGTGACCATTGCACAGGCTTCATTTCAGAACTGTGGCAAGCAGCTCAGATTTTCTTGTAGGATTTTGTATAATCTCAACTGTCTTAATTTATGGGGAACACAGGCTGATAGCATTTCTTGAAGCATGTTGGTATTTCTAATTTCAAGACAGAACATAATTTTTTTTACAAGTTTTGCTTTTTAAAACTAACCTCAGCTCCATGTATTCCCCAGGTTCAAAACCACACCTTTATTATTAATATTAATAATAATAATAACCAGTCCCTGGTTGATCCAGGAGAAGCCCTTTTGCCAGCGGCGGAGAGGCAGCCATTAAAACCAATCCCAATCTTATTACACTATGTGACCTTGTTGCACAATGAGTCTGCTCCACAAGTCTGTGTTATTTTCCGTTCAGAAGTCTGACAGCCCACAGCAAGAAATTGTTCTTCAGCCTCTGGGTGTGGCTGGCTATGTTTCTATATCTCCTACCCAATGGTAGGAGACTGAAGAAGTGCTGACTGGGGTATGAATTGTCCCTGAGAATTTTCCGCACTCTTTTAAGGCAGCGAGCCCTAGCGATGTCATCTAGTGATATCAGGGAACAGCCAATGATGTTTTGTGCTGTGCTCACCACCCTCTGTAATGTCTTTCTGTGCGCAGCTGTCAAGCCAGCATACCACACTGTTATGCAATATGTGAGGATACTTTCTATTGTGGACCGTAAAAGGAGGTCATCAGTCATTGTTTCACTTTATTCTTTTGCAGGACCCTGAGGAAATGGAGTCTCTGTTGGACCTTTCTGGCCACCTGGGTTGTGTTGATTTTCCAGGTGAGATCTTCACTGAGGTAGACTCCTAGGAATTAAAAATGTTAAATAATATTAATTGAATTTGGCCTGGATCTTTAAACCTATATCTATTTCACAGAGTCATTCAATAAATTGCAATGCCAAGTTGTGTCAGATCAAAACAGATTTATTTATAACAGAACAATCAATAAATATATTATTCTTAAATATATACAGAGTCTTTTCTTCTTTCGTTCCTCTTAAACAGTCCTTCAAGGAACTAGAAGTTACTATGAGAGATTCACAGTTCTTCCTCTCATAACCTCTTCTTAGATATAGCTAACCTCTTTAGAAAGTCCCTTTCTCTTTAGGTTATAGATCTTCTCTCAGATCTCTTTGCTATATCTTCTCATACACAGACCTCAGTCTGTCAGATCCTAATATCTCCTCAGAGTCTTGGATCTTCTCAGTATCTCCAATCTCCCTCAGACAAAATGAGTCTCCACAGAATCTCCTTAGAATCTCCTCATTTTCTTTCTCTTTTGAAAATGACAGTTGACAGCCCTTTTATATTTAGGGGCGTGTCCTACAGTATCACAGTGAGGTGCTCAATGCCACCCTGTCATTGGTAGGTTTGATCACCCATCAAACTCTACTAATTTGTAAACTGCATAGTAACTCCAGAAAGTTCTACTCTCTGACAAAGGGGATTCTGGTATGAAGCCCTCCAGAGGTCTGGACTTCAACTTCTATCAACAAAGCTATGCTAAGTAGTCTACACATTAAAGTTCACTCATCTAAAACCTGTCCAGGTTGGGAAGGCAATTATATTGCATCTCTATATTTGGCAAGAGAACATCTGTTCGGTTTCTTTTAATGTCATCTGTAATACACTTAAGAAAGTGTATTTTGCTGAAATGAAATGGTGGCAAACCAGAAAGATACAACCATTTTCCTACTTTAACAGCTGCTGTTTGGGCCATATTGTCATCTGCATGAAAAGGCATGGAGAACATCAGTGACTTTTATTATTTGTTGTTAGTCATTACAAATGGTGTTTAGTGATGGATAACAATTTTATTATGGCTTGATGGGTGAGTACAAATAAGTGCAAAGGTGATCATCTAATTACTCTTCTATTTTCCAGGTTTTAGAATGATTAATTGTACATCCATTTTTGAAATTTGCAAACTTTCTTCTGTCAATTATATAGTAGTCACATATATCTAAGTGTGGAAACTTTAGCTTCTGCTTTTATACATACTACATAAGATATAGTAGTCACAATATACTCAATAGCAGAATTCAAGAATCTTCAGCAGATGGCCTTATCTTAGTGCTTAATAGGGGAAAAGCCAGCCCTTAATGACTTTCTGGGGAGCTACCAAATCCTAGGGGGAAGGCTATTCTATAGGTAAGGGGCTGTTATGGAAAAACATGCTTCCTAAACCCCACTAAATGGCATCACTTAAAGGATGTGACCTGCCTCCCTTTTCTAGCCTAGTGGAATGGCAGATACTCTCAGAGAGAGGCATTGCTTCAGATAACCTTCCCCTGTGTCATACAGGATAGCAAACAGCATGTTGAATTGCACTCAGAAAGAAACTGCTAACCAGTGCAGCTCACACAGCAGCAGTGTAACATGGGCAACAGGAGAGGAGCTCACAGCTGTACAAATTACCACATTCTGGGCCAGTTGTAATTTCCAGGTGATGTTCAAGAATAAATCCATGTAAAACACATTGCAACAAATTCTGAACCAGGAAGTGATGAAGGTGAAAGTAATAATGAGGATTGTGGAATTTTCTATTGTACCAAGGAGATAGAAAAAAAATGAAAGAGATCTGTTGATTAGTCCAGACTGGAAGTGGAAATTATACTACTTTTACAGAAATATCATTTTCTTTATTTTTTTTATTACACATTTTTCTTTGTTATACATAATGTTTCCATTTCTTCAATGGCAGTGTACTGTCTGTATCAAATCTCTTTTGAATACATACAATATTATACATACCGTAATTATAACCATTATTCTCATCATATATACAATATAATCTTCACTTCTAATTGCCCTATTTAATCTATAATCTATAACTTAATATTTAATCAAATATAATCCAGTGATAATATTGCTTATGATATTATTGCTTATATATATCTATATATTTACTTCTATTTTATTGATCGTCCTTAATTATAAATTTATTAACTTCTGCTTCTATTTTCTAGCCATTTATAAAATAAGTCCCAAGTTAAATAATATTCTGTTTCCTCTTTATCCTTAATTTTTATCGTTAATATGTCCATTTCGGCACAATCTAGTATTTTCTTTATTACATTTTCATCTATAGGTATATTTTTGTTTTTCCAATTTTGTGCATATGTAATTCTTGCTGCTGTTATTACATAATATTAAATATATAATTCTTTTGTTATGTTTCCCCAGTAGTATACTGTACCTAGAACAATTCTGGTTTTAAATCTATTTGTTGTTTTCTAACCACCTTTTTATCTTTTCTAACCACCTTTTTATCTTTAACCAATATTTTTTTGCCATTGGACAGGTCCACCACATATGGTAATAAGAACCTGGTATCTGTTTACATTTCTAGCACCTTGGCAATATATTTTGGAACATCTTTGCCATTCTTGCTAGTGGTAAATGCCATCTGTAGAACATTTTGTAAAGGTTTTCTTTATATGTTTTGACATCGTTAGTTTGTAGTTTCTTTCCCAAAGCTTTTGCCAATTGTCTAATTCTATAGTATATCCAAAATTTCTGGCCTATACTATCATAGTTTCTTTTCTTCATAGTTACATGTTCTTCTTCCATTTTAAAGTTCAATAAGTAGTTATATATTTTCTTTATTAATTGATCATCTGTCCCTAGAAATACCTCATCTAATTCTAGGGGTTCTTTATAGAATCCATATATTTCTGCTTCTTTCTTGTGTCTCGTTTATATTTGAATATGTGGACACCAGGCCAAATCGATTACTTGATTTTTTTAGTTCCTGTTTTGATTTTAAGTCCCCTTGTTCATTTAGGATATCTTTATACCTTATGATTTTTTCCAGTTCAAGAGCATTTGGATGTATTAGCACTTCCATCGTGAATAGCCAGACCAGTATTTTCATGTAATGTTTCTGTTTGATTCTTATACTGAAAGCAGAGCATTCCTGATATAGTGCCTTGGGAAGTATCTATGTATTTTACTTTTCCCATACCACATAAATGCATGTTGCCCCAATTGTAAGTCATGCTCTTCTAAAGTCAATATACTTTTGTTCTTAAAATTAATCCATTCTTTTATCCATGTGAGTGCTAAGGCCTGATAGTACAGCTCCCAATCTGGTACTCCAACCCCGCCCCCCCTTATTTTTGATGTCTTGTAACATTTTCAGTGTAATTCTTGGTTTTTTGCCAGACAAACTTTAAAATCAATTTGTTTAAATTCTCAAAAAAAAAAATCCTAGCTTTATCGGAACTGCTTGAAACAAAAATAGCAATTCTGATAGGATATTCATTTTTGTTGTGGCTATCTTTCTGACCAATGACAACTGTAGATTTCTCCATTTTTACAAGTCTATCTTTATTTGTTGTATTAATTTAACGTAGTTGTTTTCTTTAATGGTTGTACATCTTACTGTTATTTCCAAATATTTAACTTTTTTAGTTATTTGCATGTCCATCTTTTCCGTCAGTTCATTTTTCTGTTTGTTTGTGAGATTTTTTGTCAACACCTTCATCTTTTCCTTGTTTATTTTTAATCCTGCCACCTCACCAAATTATTCTATTCTTTTTATTAGTTTGGGTCCCGTTTCTAGGGGTTCCTCCAGAAAAAATACTAGGTCATCTGCAAATGCTTGTACTTTGTAATGTTTTTTTAAATTTCCAAACTTTTTATTTCTGAATCTTGTCTGAGCCTTCTAAGCAAGACTTCCAAAGTTAGTATGAATAATAGAGGAGACAGTGGCCATTCTTGTCCTGTCCCCTTGCTTATGTTAAAATTTTCTGATTTATTTATTTATTTATTTATTTATTTATTTATTTATTTATTTATTTATTTATGAGATTTCTATGCCGCCCTATCTCCCGAAGGACTCAGGGCAGCTTACAATAATAAAAAAGAAACAATACAAAAGTTAAAAAACAATTAAATATGAAATCTCACTAAGCCAATAAGACATATAAAACTATAGTTAAGATCCCCTCCTCTCCATCAGTCCAGGTTGGTGCATTGGAAGAGCCACATTTTTAGGCCACGGCAGAAGGATCGGAGGTCAGGGGCCACCCGAAGCTCCAGGGGCAGTTGATTCCATAGGATGGGTGCTCCCACAGAGAAGGCCCTACCTCTAGGGGTCACCAGCTGACATTGTCTGGCCGACGGCATCCCAAGGAGGCCCTGCCTATGGGAGCACACGGGACGTTGGGAGACCATTACTGGAAGCAGGGTTCCCCACATATACCCCAGTCCTAAGCCATGAAGGGCTTTATAGGTCAACACCAGCACCTTGAATCTCACATGGAGGGCAACCAGTAACCAGTGCAGCTTGTGCAAAAGGGATGTGATATGGGAGTATTGGGACCCTCCCATGACAACCCGTGCCGCTGCATTCTGGACAAGTTGAAGTCTTCATGTGGTCTTCAAGGGCAGCCCCATGTAAAGAGCATTGCAGTAGTCCAGACAGGAAGTAATGAGCGCATGAGTGATCATAGGGCATCTCGGTCGAGATAGGGGCGCAACTGATGCACCAGATGAAGCTGGGCAAATGCCCCCTTGGCCACGGCTCCCACCTGCTCCTCCAAACTGAGTTGTGCATCCAGGAGGACAACCAAGTTGAGAACCCTATCTATGGGGGCAACATCTCTCCCCACATAGCCAAGGGTGGAATGTCCTGGATAACTCGAGATGCCGGTACATACAGCCACTCGGTCTTAGCCAGGTTGAGCTGGAGCCTGTTCCTCCCCATCCAGACCCGCACCGCTTCCAGGCACCTGGACATCATATTGAGGGCGTCACTGGGTTGGTTTGGGGTGGAGATAAAAAGATGGGTATCATCAGCATACCAGTGATACCTCACCCCAAAACCATGGATGATCTTGCCAGCGGCTTCATATAGATATTGAACAGGAAGGGTGAGAGCACTGACCGCTGAGGCACCTCACAAAAAAGGGGCCTTGGGGCCGATCTCTGCCCCCCTGCCAACACCATCTGCATATGACTCGAGAGGTAGGAGGAAAACCACTGTAAAACGGTGTCCCCCACTCCCAACCCCTCAAGGCGCCACAGTAGGATACCATGGTCGATGGTATTGAAAGCCGCTGAGAAATCTAACAGGACCAGGAAAGAGGAGTGACCCCCTATCCCGCGCCCTCCAGAGTTCATCCACCAGAGTGACCAACACTGTCTCCATGCTGTACCTGGGCCTGAAACCTGATTGGTATGGATCCAGATAATCAGTTTGCTCCAGGAACACCGGGAGCTGTCAGGCCACCATGCTCTCAACAACCTTTGTAACAAAGCGAAGGTTGGAGACAGGACGAAAGTTGTTCAAAATAGCTGGGTCCAGGGCAGGCTTCTTGAGGAGTGGCCTCACCACCGCCTCCTTCAAGGTGTGGGGAAAGACTCCCTCATTCAAAGAAGCATTAACCACTGCCTGGAGCCAGCCTTGTGTAACCTCCCGGGCGGCATAAACCAGCCAGGAAGGATATGGGTCCAGTAAACACGTGGCAGCACTTAGCTTCCCCATGATCCTGTCCACATCATCTGGAGTCACAGAATCAAACTCCTCCCAGATGGAATCCCTAAGACCTGTCGCAACACTCCCATCAGATTCTGACCAGTCAGAGTCCAAGCCAGCCCGGATCTGAGCGATCTTGTCCATCAGATGCTGGCTAAACTCCTTGGCATGTCCCTGCAAAGGGTCACACCCCCCCAATTAAGGAGGGAACAGGTAACCCTGAACAGGATGGCCAGGCAATTATCTGCGGACACAATGAGAGCAGAGAAGCGTGCTTGCGCTCTTATTGCAGTGAGGTAAGACCTAATATAGGCTCTTAACTGCGCTTGGTCAGATTCGGACCTGCTGGACCTCCAACAGCTCTCTAGGCCTCTCCTCCGCCGCTTCATTTCCCGGAGCTCCACGGAAAACCAGGGAGCCAACTGGGATCTGCATTGGGTGAAAGGCCACAAAGGAACAACCTGGTCAAGTGCCCCGGAGGCAGCCCTCTGCCAGGTATCTACTAGGGTCTCAGCCGAGCTGTGGGCAAAGGAGGAAGGGATCATCCCAAGCGCCGTCTGGAATCTCTCCGGATCCATCAGGCGCCTGGGGCGGAACCATTTTGTTGGTTCCGCCTCCCAGCGATGAGGGGTGGCATATTGGAAGTTCAGTCATAGGAGAGAATGATTGGTCCATGACAGGGATTGAATAGTTGGAGACCCCCCCAGATCATTACACCACTGCCCTGAGATAAAAACAAGATCGAGAGTGTGTCCCCCCTCATGAGTTGGACCCTGTATTATTTGAGTCAGGTCCATGGCCATCATGGAGGCCATGAACTCCTGAACCATCCCCAATGCCCCTCCCAAGAAGGCAAGTTGAAGTCTCCCAGCACAATAAGCCTGGGGAACTCAACCGCCACCACTGACAGGACATCAGGTAGTTCAGGCAGGGCCGTTGTCACGCAGCTGGGAGACAGGTATGCAAACAACAGACCCAACTGACCCCCAGGGTCCCACCTCAAGCGGAGAGACTCACATCCACCTATCTGCAGGACAATGTGCCTCCCTGATCACGACTGCCACCCCCCCGCCCCTACCCTGGGCCCAAGGTTGGTGCAGCACACAGAAACCCGGCAGGCATAAATCCACCAGAGGGAGCCCTCCCTCTGGGCCCAACCAGGTCTCCGTGATGCAAGCCAGGTCTGCACCTTCCTCCTCAATCAGATCCCAGACGTGGGGAGCTTTGTTCACCATGGACCTGGCATTCAAATAGACCAACCTGAGCCCAGGGCCCTGATCCTCCAAGCCCCTGGGGGCACAGGTATGAACCGGTGGAGCATGCCACCGCTCGGAGACAGCAGGTGCACACCCCTGAGAATCAATACAGCCTGCCATCCATACCTCTGCCACCATTCCCAATCACCATGGGGATCACCCCCCCTCCCCCAGAGCTCCGGACAGCCCCAACCCCAGCCCCTCCCTGCCATGACCCATTCCTAACCCGGACTGAGAATATCCCAGTGGAGCCCCTCCAGGCTCCAACTGGGCTTGACAATCCACCCCCTTCCCTAACCCCCTTAAAAATTTATCTAAAAAATTGAACAAAGAGGCCTCTTGCCACCCCTCCCTAGACCCCTCCCCATATCCATGCATATCCCTGTTTAGTATCACTTTCACCATGTGTTTGGCATATATTGCTTGGATCATATTTACGAAGTTTTTGCCAAAGTCCATACATTTTAACTGTAGTGTCATAAACTGCCAATTCATATTATCTAAGGCTTTTTGTGCATCCAAAAAGATAAATGCTAGCTGTTTTTCAGAATGGGCTTCATAATATTCCAATGCGTTTACAATAATCCTCATATTATTTTTCAGTTGTCTTTTAGGTAGGAAACTATTCTGGTCAGGCTATATAAACTTGTTTAAAATCTTTTAATCTCTCTGAAATTATAGAGTAACATTATACCATCATAAGAGGTGATTTAAAATCCTAAATGTTAGATTTGCGTGAAGAGTCAGACGCGGAGTGCTTCAGTGAAGAGTTTATTAGTGACTACAGCTCATAACAGACCCGATTTGGCTGGACTGCGCTGCTACTTATAGCCAGCAGCCACAGTTGCCAGCCAATCAGAGTGCAGGGTTTTCCCACACTATTTAAACCAATCATTTCTGACATTTTACAAGAACAGTTCAAACTTAACCAATGACATTCAAACCTGCATACATAACACCGCTCCCCACTAGGTTCATACTCAAACCCCAACCTATCTAATATATTCTTTTAAATAGGTGGGGCTCTTACGTGTACGTTGAGACCTTCGTGGTTCAGAAGTTTTAACGTTCTCACCCAGTGAGAGGGAAATGTGTCTGTTGACATTTCACTAGTTGGGCTTCCTGTGAAAGAAGACCCTGGTGATTGTTAGAATCTGGTCTCTCCTCCCAACCCATCTCCAGCCCAATGTCAGCACCCAAGTCAGGTAGTGATGTGCAATCTTCCACTTGTAAGGATGGATTTTGGCATTGTGACAGGTTTTGGGATGGTTCCTGTCATAATGGCTCATTACACATGGGGTTGATTCTTGTTTGCTGATTATCCTCATGTTCCTCCCCTTCCCCCCTAGAAAAAGCATTAGATATGGGAACTAGAGAGGAACAATTGTGATGTTCCTGAGGTAACCTGGATCTAAGCTGATCAATGTGCCTGCTCCAGAGGACTCCATCCTCTGTTTGTACCCTGTAAGAACGAGGGCCTGTGATTTGAGTTATTTCAGCAGGAATCCATGAAGGCTCACCCATAAGGTTCTTAGCATAAACAGAATCACGCGTGGGAATGTGCAAACTTTGCTGGTGGAATCTAGTGGTGCATTGGGTGCATAAGTGGGATGAAGGCGGTCAAGGGAAGACCTAAGTTTCCTACCCATCAACAACTCTGCTGGGGATAAGTTAGTTGATGGGTTAGGAGTGATGTGCTGAACACTAAGAAGTTTTTCAACTTTCTCAGTGATGTCCCCAGGACCCAATTGCTGAAGCTTTTCCTTGGTAAAACGCACCATTGTTCAGCCCGCCGTTAGCTGAAGGGTGCCCAGGGGCTGTCAGGGCATGTCTGATACCCAGTTGTGCTAGATAGGATTCAAAAGGGTTGGATGTAAATTGAGGGCCATTGTCAGAGACAAGAACATCAGGAAACCCGTGGGTTACAAAAGCTTTTAAGCTGCTTGATGACAGCATCAGTTGTGGTGGATGCCATAGGGATTACCTCTAGCCATTTGGAATATGCATCTACTATAATAAGGAAAGTGTGCCCTCTGGTAGGTCCAGCTAAATCAATGTGAATCCTAGACCATGGACCCCTAGGACATTCCCATTCCTGTTTGGGGGCGAGAGGTGGGGCAGGCCTGACTACCTGACAGTTGGGACAGGATGCAACCCAGTTTTCAACCATTTTGTCAATACCTGGCCACCATACATAACTCCTGGCCAATCCCTTCATCCTTACAATACCAGGATGACCCTCATGTAGCATTTCCAAAACCTCCCTTTGCAGTTTTGCAGGAATAACCACCCTGTTACCCCACAAAATACATCCTCTTAATACAGATAATTCAGTTTGCCTGGATTTAAAAGGTTGGGCAAGGTAAGGTAAATCTTGAAGAGGCCAACCTTTCTTAATCCAGCCTATAATAGGAGCCAATAAAGTGTCTTTGACAGTCTCTCTGGCAATTTCAGCAGCGTGTACTGGAAGCTTGGCAACAGTTTCTAGGAAAAAGGTGTGTGCCTCAGGTTCAAAGTCCTCCTTGGGCAAATGTTTGGGCAAAGTCCTCCTTGGGCAAATGTTTGGTGTGGCCTTTGAACTTCACGATGAATTCTCTTGTTCCAACTACTGGAATCTTGTTCCCTTGGTAGTCTTTAAGAGTCAGTGCTTGCTTCTGGAAATGCTTCTTCTGAATGTTGGGAAGTAGCCTGTGAATGGTGTCCCATGACACCATAGATAAATAGGAGCCTGAGTCCACTTCCATTTGGCAAGGCCTTCCTTCAATTAGTACCTTCACATGTACTTTTCTGCTTCTTAAGGGTGAAGAATGACCAATGGTGACTGTTTGATGAGTTTCATTC
Organism: Naja naja; assembly: GCA_009733165.1. Lineage (NCBI taxonomy): Eukaryota > Metazoa > Chordata > Lepidosauria > Squamata > Elapidae > Naja > Naja naja. The sequence continues at coordinate 253,456,575 of CM019149.1, read as the reverse complement.
TTCCCATTTGCTTCTGTGATGCACCCCATTTTCTCGCTGAAGTGGTTAGGCTTGAAATCTTTGTCAGGAAACTTCTTTCTGCTTGGTGGAGTTCTGGATGATTTGCAGACTCTTGCTAGGTGACCTCTTTTTTCACAACGGAGGCAGATGGTATCAAGAAACTTGCATTCAGTGCAGGGGTGGCCCCCGCAACCTCTGCAATAAAAGTCTTGCCTCTTTCTTCCAAGGTCTTTTCTTTTCTTCTCCATTCTGAGTCTATAAATTCCTTCTTCCACCTCACTACAGTCTGAATCAGAATCTATTTGCTCGCAATGGTTTGTTGTGGATTTTTCCACATCAGGCTGGCTTGCAGCCTTGTTAATTTTCTTCATGGCTGCTGCTGAGGACTTGGTAGCTTCCACTGAAGAAGCTTCTTCTATGGCCTCCTTAAGCGTGATCTTAGGTTTCATTAATAATTTGCTCTGCAAAACCTTGTCTTTTAGGCCTAGAACAAATCGATCACGCATGGCCTCTTCTAAGTTGATAAATTCACATGCACCCCAATGTCCCTTAAACTTGCCATGAAGTCATTAACGTTTTCGCTTTCCCCTTGATCCCGATGGTAGAATTCATGTCTCTTAATGAGGCACGATACTTATGGCGCATAATGGGCTCTTAATAACTTTTCTAAATCGGGCCAGTCCATTACCTTAATGTCTGCAGCTCCGCCAATTTCGCCATCTTGAAAATGGCCGGACCAAAGTGGGTAAGAAAGACCGCCCTCTTCCGCTTGTTGGAAATGTTGGTGAGATCGTTTCCCTCCAAATACATTTGGAAACGATCTGCATACGAGTCCCAGTCTTCTGCCATCGGATCGACGGGGCTGGGGGTGTTCAGCACAGCCATCTCTCTCGGCTTCTTCTCCGTGTTGTCTTCTCTTGGGAAGGATCCCACCTTCGCCAGTGTTAGATTTGCATGAAGAGTCAGCGCGAGTGCTTCAGTGAAGAGTTTATTAGTGACTACAGCTCATAACAGATCCGATTTGGCTGGACTGCACTGCTACTTATAGCCAGCAGCCGCAGTTGCCAGCCAATCAGAGTGCAGGGTTTTCCCGCACTATTTAAACCAATCATTTCTGACATTTTACAAGAACAGTTCAAACTTAACCAATGACATTCAAACCTGCATACATAACACTAAACATTTCCCAAGTCTTTAAAGACTTTCTTCTTTCTTCCGAAGCTTCACTTCCAATCAACATAAGGGTTCTGCTGGCAGTAGTTTCTCAAAGACTTGAGTGGTCTGGGTTTTTTTTCCTTGCCAGTTTTGTTATAGTGTAAGTTCACAAATTTTATGGTATTTAAGAAAATGTACCTATATAATTATGCTATATAAATGGCAGATATTAAATGTTTCTGTTCCCTCCACAGCTTCTTCCTATATGTTTGATTTTAAAAATCCCTAACATTAACTAGTAGGTTCCTGATGATGATTTGAAATGTCCTCACATTTGCTGACATTAAAACAAGTTCCGTAGATGTCAGGGAACTATTTACTTATGAGAAAGGAAATCAAGAAAGGATTTTATGCTAGCAGATACACCATATGACATTTGTTTAATGACCGTTCAAAGTTATGTTAATGCTGAAAAAGGGTACTTACACTTATGACTCTTGCAGTATTTCCATGGTCACATAACCAAAATTGGCAACTGGAATGCATTTATGATTGTTGCAGTTTCCCAGAGTCACATGACCTCCATTTGCAATGTTTCCATGGGACTTTCAACAAGCAAAGTCAACATGGGGAAAGCCAGATTCACTTATGATTCACTTAATGACCAAGGTAATTTACTTAATGGCCGTGGTAAAAAATGTTATAACATCGGGAATGATTCATTTAATAACTACATCACTTAGAAGTTCCAGCCCCAATTGTGGTTAAAAGTTGAAAACTACCTGTTCAGTAGTAGTAGTACTTTACTGTTTTTGTACCTCATACAATGAAATTAAATGCTATCTTCAGTGTACTCATACATAAGAAAACTGTCATGCTCCTGTCAGAGTCCGAATCTGAGGAGGAAGATGTACAGCTGACAGGGAGTGGGAGTGTGGCTCTGCTTGGCTATGGGAAACTGGGAAAGGGCAAAGTCTGGCTGGGCAGAGCAGGGAGAGGTAGAACAAGGGAGAAGGAGTTCAGAGGAAGACCCAGGCGCACCTCCCTCTTCATTCTAGGACACACAGGGAGGAATGGAGAAGAGACATGGGTTGTGTGGCTTACGGGGAAGTAAGGGCCCTGATTCACTTCATTAGCCATACCTGGGAAAAGAGTTTAAAAGAGATGCATGCTGAGTGTGGCATCTGCTGGGAACAAACATGAGTTTATCTTGTGTTGACTTTGGTTATCTGTGTTCCTGGCATCCTCCCAACCATGTTGAATTACTACCATTTCTTCATGTCTGGAATTCCTTCTCTTGCCCTGCCAGACTAATTACCTCACTTGCCTTGATTGGACTTATAGTTACAGTTTTGGACTTGATTCTCTGCAGCCAAAGGCTGTTCCTCAGAGAGTTTTTTTCCAGCCCAGAACGTAACCAGGACATTGGGGGCAAAGTTGGAGCAACTAAAGGGACTCCCACTACTTATCTAACTGTGTTGCCTTTGTGCCATGCCCCAGGTCATCACAAAAAGTATAAAACATAAAACAACAACACAAAAATTGAAAAGCCTTGATATTGCATTAATATTGCACTATACAGTAGAATTCAGTATATTATTATCCTGTAATGTCAGGGCAAAGCATATATCCAACACAAATGTCAAAAATATGTGGGAGTGATTTGATATTGTTTTCTGTGTTTGTTTCTTTGTTTTATTTCTTAGTTTGGCCTACTGCCCTAAAATTCTTTGGTGGTTTCCCAAACAAGTATTCACAAAGTCTAACTTTCCTTACCTTTTTGACACTATTCTAGGCTTGTTATATACTGCCAACCAGCTGGGCACTGTAAGTACTATGCTGATGCTAATGAGCTATTGTGCAAAATAAGAGACTTGCTATGGGTGCTTTGAGAAATGTAAAAAGCAAAGGATTTTAGTTGAATGACAACAGCGGGTAGGTAAATATTGTTGATGTTATCAATATTTATAATTACTCAATTCAATATACAGACTTGTTAGGCAAGTAATGCTTTATTGTAGGACAAGGTCCATTTCATATATTTTTCTCTACCTTAGAATATAAATAAGATTTTGTCAGTACATAGTCAGTCAGAGTATATTTAGCCTATAGAGCTAGTAGCTATATAGATGCTTGGAAGTGTTCTAGTATTAACTATACCATCTCAATGAAATGTGTATTGATTACAGTAAATAGTGTAACTGTCTGATTCAACACAGCAGTCAGTTTGAGTCAAATCTGGGTACTTTATATACCAAATGTCTCAAGGGTTTGTTAGTTTGGGTGTTGATTGCCAATTGCTCCTCTGGGCTTTTCTTAGTCCAATTTCAAAATATTTGAAATTCATCATGAGACTTTAAATAAAGGAATCATTCTATTACTGAATGATGTTTTTAAAAATATATATAATAGATAATACAATAATGTAACTATATCATTGATACAGTATACACACCATGCATCTTAGAATGCAAGCACCAAAAGACAGGTTGGAGAAAGAATAATTTCCATTTAGATAATTCCAAAACATGGATCAGTACCAAAGAAAAAGACCTGTTATTATAATGAGCTACAACTAGAACAAGGTAGCAAAGTTGTTGTGGAAAGACATTTGCAAAATGGAAAATGTTGTTTTAACCATTTGGTTGTGTCCAACTCTTGGCAATTTTATAGGAAAGTGTTCTACATGCTACCCTGTCAAACACAGCTTATTTCAACTACTGGATATTAAATTTTGTATAGATTTGATATTAAAAAGTCATCATGTTTTTGCTTGCCCTTCTTATTCCACTAACAATTCCTAGCATCATTGACTTCTCCAATGAATTTGTACACATGACATGTCCAAAGTAAATCAGACATAGCCTTACAATCTTAGCTTCTAGTGATGTGTCTGGTTTTATAAAAATGGAAAGTAAACTTTCCTACATATACCTGAAAGACCGACTATCTTTCTTGGATAGTTTTATAAGGTCAAAAGTAGCTGGAGAATTATGTGATATTGTTGGCAAAGAATTTTAATGAGATGTAAATACTTTGTGAATCAAATACATAGATTTGTCGTTTCCATAGTTCTGCTTCATAATCAGTTGTGTTTGTTTACAAGAGCCTTTCTCTGTAAAGAAACAGACACTTCTTTGAAGTGAACTGGTGACAGCTCTTTATATATGATCTATATCCCTTTTTCAAAAACAATAACAATGGTTGAGGGAATCAGAAATGTTTTGAGGTATTGTTCAGGACATGAAGAATGTTGTTTGTAGGCACTGTATCCCTGAAACTTAGTTCAGATCTTGTTTTCTGAGGTGTTTTCAAACAAAAGAACTTTGAAACAGGTGTGCAGAAACAATGGACTATGATCTTGTGAGAGAATATACAATGTCTATTCAGAACTGATGATCTGAAATGGTAATGCCTGAGGCTGATATTTTCCAGATAGTCATTAAGACTGCTTGGGCAAACAGAAAAAGAAAAAATAATCTAGTGAAAATTGAAAGAAACAATAGTACTTTTCAGTAAGATAATGCATTTCTATGGATCTACATCAGGGTTAAGAATATGGTTCTTCAATTTACGATGCATATTTTATGACAGCCTGCAGTGGGAGAATATTTATTTATTTATTTATTTATTAATGGACTTTATATGTCACCCCATCTCAAGACTCAACGGCTTACAATAAAACAAGCACAATAAATATTTAAAAAAGAATTAAATTAATGGTCCCGATTAATACAAACTTAAAACCACGAATCTAAGACACCCCACCCCTGAGTCACAGCCGCTTGGTCAAATAACCAGGTCTTCAAATCATGGCGGAAGGTGCGGAGGTCAGGGGCCGCGGAGCCCCAGGGAAGTTGTTCCAGAGTTCAGGGACTCAGGCGACAGAGTAGGCAGCGTCTGTCGGGGACGCCAGCCGGCATTGCCCGGCTGATGGGAAAGGAGTCCCTGTCTGTGACTCTCAGACAGGGCGGTTAGTATTCTGCATGTCCGGCAGCAGCCTCTCCCTTAAATAATAAGGACCCATGTCATGTAGGACTTTATGTTAAAGTTAAAACCTTGAATCTCACCCGAGAGCAACCGCAACCAATGCAGGCAGCAGGAGGGGCTAACATGGGAGAACTGGAAACTCCCATCACCGCCTCACGCCAAGATTTTGCACCAGCTGCAGTCTCCGGATGGTATGCAAGGGCAGTCCTAAATAGAGAGCGGCAGTAATAGTCGAGTCATGAGGTAACAAGGGCATGAGTGACCAGACGCAGGGCATCCCGTCCAGGAACGGGCGAAGCTGGCGAACCAGTCCGCCAACCTGGGCAAAGGCTCCCTGGCGACGGCTCCACCTGCTCTCCAACCGAGCCCGCATCCAGGAGGAGGACCTCCAGGTTTTCGCCTCATCCACAGGGGCAACACCACTCCCCTATGGTCAACCATGGACATTCAAACTGGAACCGATGCCATGTACAACCACTCAGTCTTGGCCGGGATGTAAGATGTTGCCGCCCATCCAGATTGCATCACATCCAGACAGCGAAGTCATCACGAGAGAGCATCACTGATCTGGTTTGGGGTGGAGATATACAGTTGAGTATCATCCGATATTGATGATACTCTCACCCCAAAACCACGGATGATCTCACCCAGCTGTTTCATGTAAATGTTAAATAAGAGGGGGAGAGGACCGACCCCTGAGGGACCCCACAAGTGAGCACTCTTGGGGACGCACCTCTGCTCCTTGCCAACACCATTGGCACCGCCCTGCGTGAGGTAGGAGGAGAGCCACCAAGAACAGTGCCCCCCCACCCCCAACCCCACAAGGCCGCAAAGGATACCATGGTCGATGGTATCGAAGCCGCTGAGAGGTTCACAGGACCAGGACAGAGGAACAACCCCGTCCCGGCCCTCCAGAGATCATCCAACAGTGCGACCAATGCTGTCTCCGTATGAAACCAGGCCGAAGCCCGATTGGTACGGATCGAGGTAGTCCGCTTCTCCAGGAAAGCGGAAATTGCGGGCCACCATATCTTCAACAACCTTCGCCAAGAAGCCAGGTTGAGACTGGACGAAGTTGTTCAACACGTCGGATCCAGGCAGGTTTCTTCAGAGAGGCCTCACCACCGCCTTCAAGGCGGAGGGAAAGACACCTCCTCAAAGAAGCGCTGACAACTGCCCGGATCCAACTGCAGTGACTCCTGGCTGCGCATAAGCCAACCAGGAGGGGCACGGGTCCAACAAACATGTGGTGGAACTCAGCGCCGCGATAATCCCGGCCCACTTTATCTCGGAAACAGGATCAACCCATTCCAAAATCGTAATGGCCATTCCCTTCAGATTCCCCGCCTTCTAACTCCCTGCAAATCAGAGGACAACCG